>JAJHZJ010000688.1:3000000-3452435 GCA_023548195.1 Bettongia penicillata ogilbyi | reverse complement strand
TTTCTGATTATGGTTTTCAGGTAGACTAATAATTTAAATAAAAATTATCTCTCCTGGATCTATTTTCCAGGTTAGTTGTTTTTCTAGTGAGATACTTTATGTTGTCTTCTATTTTTTTCATTCTTTTGGTTTTGTTTTATAATTTCTTTATTTCTCATAAAGTCATTAGTGTCCATTTGCTCCATTTTAATTTTGGAGGAATTATTTTCCTCAATGAGCTTTTGGACCTCCTTTTTTCATTTGGCTAATTTTGTTTTTTAAGGCATTCTTCTCCTTATTGCCTTTTTTAGACCTCTTTTGCCATTTGGGTTGGTCTACTTTTAAAGGTGATATTTTCTTCAGCATTTTTTGGTCTCCTTTAACAAGCTTTTGACTCATTTTTCATGATTTTCTTGCAATTTTTTTCTTCCAAATTTTTCCTCTATTTCTCTTACTTGATTTTCAAAATTCTTTTTGACCTTTTTCATGGCCTGAGACTATTTCATATTTTTCTTGGAGGCTTTGGATGTAGGAGCCTTGACCTTGCTGTCTTTCTCCAGTTGTATGCTTTCATCTTCCTCGTCATAAGAAAATACTTTATTTACCAAGATAGTAACTTTCTATAGTCTTATTTTCCCCTTTTTGGTCATTTTCAGCCAATTACTTGATTTTTGAACTCTGTTAAGTGGATGGTGTACTGCACCAAGTTTCAGGGGTTTTGTGCCACTGTTCTCAGAAATATCTCTAGGGACCTGCAAATTCTCAGTTCCTTCAAAGTGGTATAATCAAAGGAGAGGTATTTACTCATCTCCTGGCCTGCACTGTGGTCTGTGAGCAACCACAAACACTCTTTTCTGCCCTGTAACTGTGAGTAGGATTCCTTCTCCACAGCTGCTACCAGCTCTGCCATTCTAGTGCTCCTTCTCCCTGCAGGACTGCCACCCAGTGCTGTGACTCATATCTGCTGCTCGAATCCTCTACTATTTCTAGTCTGAGAGTTACAGAAGCATCTGCCACTGCAGCAGTGGTTGCTGCTGCCCTGGGGTTTGACTTGGGCCATGTTCTTCTCTTATTCAGGTGAAAGAATTTTCCCACTGACCTTTGAAGCTGTCTTTGGCATTTGAGGGTTGAGAAGTTTAGAAACCATTATATCTGCCAGTGATTCAGTGCGTTGAGACCTGCTCCAGTCCTGTCTGTGCCTACACAGCCCACAGTGGGATGTGTTCCACTTTAAGCCTGGTGCAGTAGACCCTTCCTGTCAGCCTTTCATGTAGTCTTGGGCTAGAAGTTTGTTTCACTCTGTCATTTTTTGATTTCTGCTGCTCTAAAATTTGTTTAGAATCATTTTTATAGGTAATTTGAGGGATTTGTGGGGAGAACTCAGGTAGGTCTCTGCTTCTACTTCACCATCTTGGCTCCACCCCTCTCCTGCTCTTTTCAAAGAGGAAAAAAGTGGTAAAAGAGAAGGAATGCAATAAGAACTAGTAGTTTAGAATGGAAGTTATTTGTTCCCACTCCTCTGCCTCTCTTCTATCCATCTAACTCACATCAGAGCCATGGGTTCTTACACTTTAATTCTTTATAAACCACTCTCTGTATTTGAAGTTTGTTTTGCTTCTGACTTTTTCTATTCCAGATTGGACGCTCCTTGAACTCTTTCTTTATGTTACTCTGTCCCTGACTGTTTTCCATTGAATTTAATGCATTTTCATCTTAAATTCTTTCTGTATATTTGTGTCTTTGAGAATTCAACTATCGTATCATCTTCAGTCCAGTTGAGGTAAGAATAAGGTGCAGGTTTAATGACATGTCTATTCCCACTATCCTTTTTCACATATGAGAAATAGTAAACTGCTCCTCCTTTTCCTCATTTCTTCTCAAGTATATTTCTTTTTCGGTTTCCTTGCTTTTCTTTTCTAAACCCGCCAAAAAATAAACCCACACTTTGTATTTGTCTTTTAAACTCTATTTATGAAAGTGAAGACAATGAAATTCTTGAGGGACATTTTCTTTTCTTTCCATTAAAACATAAACACTTGATCATCATTTAGCCTCCTCTAATTGCTCAGATGTATTTATCTTTCAGGTTTTTTACATTTATTGTGTTTTTCTTTCGAAGTCTTTTACTTGGTTTTGGGCTGTTTGTTAAGAATGCTTGAAAGTCCTCTTCTATTAGAAGAGAGGAGAGAAAGAAAGAGTCCTAAAGCCTCTTTGCATTGCACTTTCCTTAACCAGATGCTCTCCAGCTTGTCAGTGTCCTTTTTTTTTTTTTTTTTTTAAACATGGTGTCCAGAAGTGAACATGATGCTCCAAAGGTAGAGTGTAGGAGTCTATCAGTTTCCTGTTCCTGGAAAGCCATGCTTCTCTTCCACTGGGGGAAACTCCTCTTAAGGCCAAGACCACATTAACTTATTTTGGCTGCCGTATCACATTGCTGTCTCTTACTGAGTTTTCAATTGACTAAGAACCCTAGATATATATTTTTTATAACAATTGCTTTCTCTTCCTGCTTTCCCCATCTTGCATGTGTGAAGGTGATCTTTTTTGTACTCAAATTCAAGACTGCATTTTATTAGATTGAGTCTAGTGCTCTAACATGCAAAGATAATTTTCAGACCAGTTCTGTCAGCTGCTGTCAGTTGCTCTAAGTCTTATGTCATCTGCAAATTTGATGAACATATCTCTATGTTTTTATAAAAGTTGTTGATAAAAATGTCAAAAAGCATAGGACCAAGCTCAGATCCCTGGATTACTCCATTAGAGTCTTCCTGTTATGCTTATATTGAACCATTACCAACTTTACTTTTTGGGTTTAGACTGGCCATATTCATTATCCACTGCTCAAGTTATGTTTCTGACTTAGCCTTCTAATCACCTCAATCCTCTATCCAAAAACCTCCCATAGTTTCCCATTGCCTTCTTTTTTTTTTAATATAATAAATTTATTTAACTTTTTGCAATCATTTTCACAAAACTTTGGGTTCCAAATTTTCTCCCCATTTGTCCCCTCCCCCCACCACAATACACCAAGCATTCTAATTTCCCCTATCACCAATCTGCCCTCTCTTCTATCATCCCTCCCTTCTCTTGTCCCCATCTTCTCTTTTGTCCTGTAGGTCCAGGTAATTTTCTATTCCCCATTACTTGTATTTCTTATTTCCTAGTAGCAAGAACAATATTCAACAGTTGTTCCTAAAACTTTGAATTCCAACTTCTCCCCATCCCTCCCTCCCCACCCATTCCCTTTGGGAAGACAAGCAATTCAATATAGTCCATATCTGTGTAGTTTTGCAAATGACTTTGATAATAGTCATGTTGTGTAAGACTAACTATATTTCCCTCCATCCTATCCTGCCCCCCATTGCTTCTATTCTCTCTTTGGATCCTGTCCCTCCCCAAGAGTGTTGATTTCAAATTGCTCCCTCCTCCCATTGCCCTCCTTTCCATCATCCCCCCCCACCTTGCTTATCACCTTCTCTCCCACTTTCCTGTATTGTAAGATAGGTTTTCATACCAAAATGAGTGTGCATTTTTTCCTTCCTTCAGTTGAATGTGATGAGAGTAAACTTCATGTTTTTCTCTCAGCTCTCCTCTTTTTCCCTCCACTAAAAAGTCTCCTGCCTGCCTCTTCTATAAAAGATAATTTGCCCCATTCCATTTCTCCCTCTCTTCTCCTAATACATTTCTTTCTCACTGCTTAACTTCATTTTTTAAAGATATGATCCCATCCTATTCAATTCACTCTAGGCTCTCTGTCTCTGTGTGTGCATGCACGTGTGTGTGTGTGTGTATGTGTGTGTGTAATCCCACCAACTGCCCAGATACTGAAAAGTTTTAAGAGTTACAAATATTGTCTTTCCATGTAGGAATGTAAACAGTTCACCTTTGGTAAGTCCCTTATGACTTCTCTTTGCTGTTTACTTTTTCATGCTTCTTCTCATTCTTGTGTTTGAAAGTCAAATTTTCTTTTCAGCTCTGGTCTTTTCATCAAGAATGCTTGAAAGTCCTCTGTTTCATTGAAATAAGATATTTTCCCCTGAAGTATTATAGTCAGTTTTGCTGGGTAGGTGATTCTTGGTTTGAGTCCTAGTTCCTTTGACTTCTGGAATATACTATTCCATGCCCTTTGATCCCTTAATGTAGAAGCTGCTAGATCTTGTGTTATCCTGATTGTATTTCCACAATACTGGAACTGTTTCTTTCTAGCTGCTTGCAATATTTTCTCCTTGACCTGGGAATTCTGGAATTTGGCCACAATGTTCCTAGGAGTTTCTCTTTTTGGATCTCTTTCAGGCGGTGATTGGTGGATTCCTTCAATACTTATTTTGCCCTCTGGTTCTAGAATCTCAGGGCAGTTTTCCTTGATAATTTCCTGAAAGATGATGTCTAGGCTCTTTTTTTGATCATGGCTTTCAGGTAGTCCCAAAGTCCTTTTTGAGGTCTCACATGGCCTGAGCCCATTGAATATTTATTTTGGATGTTTGGGATACAGAAGCCTTGACTTTTATGTCTTTCTCTGATGGTAAGCATTATTCTTCCTTACCAGAAAGGAAGGGAGGAGATATCTGTTCACCAAGAAAGTAACCTTCTATGGTCTTATTTTTTTTCCCTTTTCTGGGCATTTTCCCTGCCAGTTACTTGACTTCTAAGATTCCTCTCCACCCCCGCCTCACCTCCAGATCCACCCAGCTAGTGCTTGGGGTCTGAGATTCAAATACTGCTCCCCAGCCTCAGGGCTTTCAGTGGGGGCAGGCCTGCTATTAAGTGTGAGATTAAGTTCACGTTCTCAGGTGGGGGCAGGGCTGCTATTCAGTGTGAGATTAGGTTCAGCTGCTTGGGTGGGGGCAGGGCCACCACAGGGGGCTCAGTTCCCTCAGGGGGTTTATGTGGAGACCTTCAACAATGGATCCAAGCTCCTGTCTGCTTTGGGAGCTCCTGTCTGCTGCTGCCTCTGCTACTGCCTCTGCTGCTGCCTCCCGAGGGGGCCTGAGTTATGGAGACACCTCGCTCCCCTCTCAGCCAGCCGTAAAGACTCTCTCACTGACCTTTGCACCTGTGGGTGGAGGGACTTTGCAGCCACTGGAGATTCTGTCCCTGAAGTCTGCTTGGATCTGCTCCTCTCGGTGGCAAGCGGCCAAGGCAGGGCTGGGCTCTACTCTGGGTCTGGTGTGTGACGGACCTTTGGTGTTAGTTTTTCAGGTCTCTCTGGAACAGAAATCTCCTCCAGTCTGGTGCTGTGTGGCTTCCGCTGCTCCAGAATTTGTTGGGAATTCTTCTTTACAGGTTTTTTATGGGCTGTGTGTTCGGAGCTAGCATATGTGTGTCTTTCTACTCCACCATCTTGGCTCCTCCCTCCCATTGCCTGCTCGATACTGGTTTTCAAGACCCTCCTCAATTTGACTCTAGTCTATCTTTCCAGTTTTATTTCATACCATATCCCATCATATCCTTTTAAGTTCTTGCCAAATAGATCTACAAATCATCCTCCATTTTTATTCTGTCCTTTCTCATCATTTTTCTTTTGCTCAGAGTTTTCCTTCATAGCTGCAATGGACTTTACTAGGTGTCTGTCTTTTGTGGTCCTTCCCTTCAAGGCCTTATTTAAGTGTTACTTCCTCATTGAAGACTTCCCTCACTGCTTCAGTTGAAATTTATTTCTCTCTCAAATTCTCAAATCATTTTGCCTCAAATATTTTTCTCCTCTTCATTTTTTTACTATATCCTATTTTTAAATGCATGTATTCTTTCCTTTGTTAGATTATGAGCCATTTAGATTTGAGACTGTTACAACTCCCTTTGTATCCCAGGTAATGAGAAGAGTACCTTGTGCAAAGCAGACAATAAATTTGTTGGATTGGTATAAAGACAGACCTTGTTGACCTGTCATGATGTAGTCATGGTGGCCTCTAAGTAAATTAACATTGGCTGTGGTAGCTTTGAATTTCCCCATAGGCCTGGATGCTAACCAGGCAGTGGGGATTTGGAAGAACTGGGAGTGGAACCAATAACTGACAAAGTAGAGTTCAGTGAACTGAGTCATCATAATAGGACCCTGTGAAAGGAAATAGTGTTAGTCAGTAAGCATACCTTAAACACCTATTACATGCAAGACACTGTACTACATGTTGAAGATACCAAAAAAAAGGGTTCCTACCATCAAAAAGCTCTCACATTATAATGGCAGAGATGGTACGCAAACAAATATTTGCAAACAAGATATATATTATATAAATAGGAAATAATTAGTACAGGGGAGTCATTAGAATTGAGAGATTGGGAAAGGCTCCCCGTAGGTGTGATTTTACCTCGGTCTTGGACAAAGAGGTGAAGAGGATGAGAATTCCAGGAAGAGGAGACAGAGAAAATGCTTGGAGCTGAGAGAGATGGAGTATTTTGTTTGAGGAACAGCAAAGAGAGCAGATCTGGGAGTACATGGGGAAGTGTGGGATGTAAGAAGACTAGAAAGATTATGAAGGACCTTGAATGCCTAAGAAAGGATTGTGTGTTTGATTCTGGAGGTGATAGGGAGTCATTTGAAGATTGAATAGAAGAGTGACAAGGTTAAACTTGAGCTTTATGAAAATCACTTTTGCAGTTGAATGGAGGATGAACTGGAGTGGGAGGCTGTTGATATGAGGTATAGCAATGATGCAATAACTTCCTAACAATGAACTGGAGTGGGAGGCTGTTGATATGAGGTATAGCAATGATGCAATAACTTCCTAACAATGAGAATTTTCCTAAACTGAAATGGTCTACATTGAGAGACTGTGGATTCCTCCTCCTTGAAAGTCTTTAAGTCGAGGCTAGATGAATGCTTGTCTTGTATGTTATAGAGATGATTCCTTTTAAATATGAGCTGGGGGACCATTGGGTTCTCTTTAAATTTAAAATTCTTAGATTCTGTTATTCTGGATGTAATATTATAGTTGCAAATAGTCTGTTCCAGGTTGGGGGTAGTAGGCAATGACTTGAGTACAGTGAACAGACTGTTAAAGAAATGTGATATGAATTGGGGTTCTCAACCCGAAATGAGGTAGAGAGGAAACTTTTGAAACCAGAAGAACCTTATAGGAATGATAATTCTGGGGTGTGTGTGTGTGTGTGTGTGTGTGTTTAATGGGGGATGGGAAACTAGTATAGGGGAAAAAGTAAGGCATTAAAAATTTTATTGATGAATTTTACACAATTTTCAAATTACCATTCATCCATTAAGTCTTCCCTTGTGATCAAGAAAAATAGTGAGACAAAACCATTCCACAAAGCAATTGCATTTGATAGCATTCTTAACATTTTAAACCTGTAGTTATTCACTTCTCTACCAAGAGGAAGAAATTGCATTTCATCATTTTGATCATTACTGTTAATTATAATTTAGCTGTCTTTTAGTATTTCTTAAGTAAGCCATTTTTTAAAGAAATATTAACCCTTAGCAGGATGGCATGCTAATCTTTTGTAAGTTAGTAGGTTTTTGGTAAAGTTGAACTAGGCAGAAGAAGGGATTTGAGTAACCCATTAGTTTCAAGTCAAGTCAACAAGCATTTTTAGGCACCTACTGTGTGTCAGGCACTATGGTAAATGCTGAGGCCATGAATACAGGCGAAACAAATAATAATGATAATTAAAAACCACAATATCAAGTCTAATAGGGGAGACAACATGCAAACAACTCTGTACAAATTATACCTATAGAACAAATTAGAGATGGTTAACAAGGGGAAGATGCTAGCATGAATGCTAATTTCACAAAGAGGTGTTTGGTACATGCACATGTGTCACATCTGCACATATATTGGACAATGTCATAGCAGACCCTCAGCCATGAGAAGACCTGTATGACCTGAAATTGAAACCCAATTTCAGGGTTCTTGATACTTCAGTGTGCCAGCTATACTCATCCTTGCATGGCTTGAAGAGAGCTGCTGGTTTATGTGCTGGGAGCAGGCCCCAATACGTGTAGATGGATTCACTGAGATTTTAAGAGTTGAAAGGGACTTCAGAAGCCATCTAATCTAAACTATCGCTCCTCATCCCCTCTCAGTAAGTCCTTCTGCAACACGCCTGATAAGTAATCACATGTTTTCTGCTTTAATTAAGGGAAATGATTGCACCAACTCCTAAGGCAGCACATTCAGCTTTGGGACATCTCTAGAGGTAGGTAGTTTGTCCTTAGCCAAAATTTTCTGTTTTGCAGCTTATGCTCTTTGGGCAAAGCAGAAGAAAACCAATGTGTTATCTGCATGAGAGACTCTTAAAACCCTTGAGGATTTTCTTGTCTTCTCTTGTCTTCTCTTCCTCAGGCTAACTATCCTTAGATCCTTTAACCTATACTCATACATGTCATGAACTCAGTGTTCTTCACCTCATGGGGGACCACCTCTGAAAACTCTCCAGCTTATCAGTCCTTTCTAAAATGTGGTGTCCGGAAATGAACACAACAGTCTAGATTCAGTACAATCCAAGTAGCAGTCCATTGCTCATACAGAAGCTGACTGAAGTCTTCTAGGTTATATGGCAAGAAGACGTTATTCTCCAGAAGTCTCAGGATACCTCTCTTGTCCATTTCTATAAAGGAAATGGAAAAAAATTGTCTACTGACAATCACGGTCAGGGTGGAGGTGTGGGGGAAGGGAGGGGAGGGCCTCTCTCTTAGTCATCGCTGGCAAGAATCTTGCCAGTCTTCTTCAATTGGCTAATCTTTCACCTGGAAGCCAGTGTGGCTTTAGAAAGGGTCAAGGAACAGTTGATATGTTATTTGCTGCTTACAGCTCCAGGAGAAATACCAGGAGCAGAACAGGGGCATATTGACAGTGTTTGTTGATCTAATGAAGGCCTTTGATATTATTAGTAGTAAGGGCTTATGGAAGATCATGACAAAATTTGGTTGCCTGGAGAAGTTCATAAATATCGTATGGCAGTTTCATGACAACATGCTTGCATGGGTTTTGGATAATGGACTATGGTCTTACCCTTTCCCAGTCACCCATGGAATAAAGCAGGATGGTATGCTTTCTCCTATGTCATTTCTGTTCTCATTGAAGGCATCTGACATTGACACTGAAAACATCATATTGGATGCCTTCAGTAAGGTCAAAAATTGCATGAAGTTTAATTAACTCAATAAGGTTAAATTATTTAACTTGTAAAGACTACAAACCAAGACTAAAGTGTAGGGAGAGTTGGTGTGCAATTTTTGTTCACAGATGAATATATACTCAGTGCAGCTTCTGAGGCTGGGATACGACAGAGTATGGACCAGTCCTCTGCCACTTGTGCTAATTTCCTGACAATTTGGTTTTAACAAACCAAGGAAACAGAAATTCTTCACCAACCAGCACTGTACCATCCATATATGGAACCATCAGTTGAAGCAAATGGAGAAATTTTGAATGCTTTGGATAAGTTCACTTACCTTAGCAGTATATTTTCCAAAGATTTCCACAGAGATGAAGAGGTTGATGCACACATTGCCAGAGCTAGCTCAATATTTGGGAGGTTCCAAGGGAAAGTATGGGAAGAAGAGATATTAGACTGACTACTAAACTAAAGGTCTACAGAACCATTGTGCTGACTTTATTGTTAGCTTACCAGTGCCATGCCAGGAAACTGAATTACTTCCATCTGAATTGTCTCGAGAAGATTCTGAAGATCACCTGGCAAGCTAAGGCACCAGTCACTGAGATGCTTTCTCTAGTAGTGAACTTCCCCATTATAGTGCCTACATTTTGGTCCCCTTCGAGAACAAAGGACCAACAGTCAGTCTACCAGCACACTTCGTTATCAGTCTTCTGGAGTCATTGTTAGCCACTGTACTGATGAGAGTTGTTAAATCTTTTCAAGTTGTTTTCTTTAAAAATCAAATCTTATTTATTTTATAAATTGTTCTCCTGGTTCTACTTATTTTACTCTGCATCAATTTATGCTAAACTTTCAGGTTTCTCAGACTGCCCCTGTCATCATTATAGTAAGATAGTATTCCATTAAATTAATATACTGTAATTGGTTCAACCATTTCTCAAATGATGAGTATTTCCTTTGTTTCTAGTTCCTTTCTATTACAGAACTGCTATAATATTTATATACCTAATGGGTCTTTTCTTTCTCTTTATCTGTGTGGGATAGCCTAATAGTGGTATTGTTTGGTCAGATGGTATGCACAGTTTAGAGTCTTTGGGGGCATATTCCAAATTGCTTTCTATAATTGTCAGACCAATTCATAGCTCCAATAACAATGCCCTAGTGTACCTGTTATCCTGAAGCTCCTCCAAATATTCTCATTTTCCTTTCTTCCCCCACATGGATGTGAGTTGAAATCTTGCAATTGCTTTAATTTAAATTTCTCTAATTAATAGAGTTTTTAATCATTTTTTCATATGACTTCTTGATCTCTTTTGTTTCTTCCTTTGAGACCTACTTATTTATATCCTTTGGAAATTTATCTTTTGGGGAATGATTATTGTTTTAATGCATTTAATCAATTACTTATATATCTTGGATATGATACCTTTGTCAAGGAAACTAATTTGGACTACATTGATTAATGTAAAAATTTTTAAATTTTATACAAAATTGCTTATTTTATATTCTTTTATTTTCTTATTCTTTATGTAGTTGTGAACTCTTTCTATTTATAGTTGCAAAAGCTATTTATTTCCTTGTGTCACAATATGAACTTTTATGTCTAGGTCATATATACATTTGGTTTATGGTATATGGTATGAGATGTTTTTTTCTAAACTGAATTTCTTCCATACTGCATTTCAATTCTTCCAGGTGCTTTTATGGAATAATGAATTCTTTGCCCAGTAGTTGGACTTTTGGTTTATCGAACATCATACTGCTATATTTGTGTGCATCTGTATATTGTGTGCCTAATATCTATTTCCATTAATTCTACCAGCCACTTGGCTTGTATTTCATAATCTTTCTTGATTACAGTCATATTTATGCCAGTTAAGTATACAATTGAGACAGCATTATTTTTCAAAAACATTTCTGGCTTTGCCTTTGTAAACTATAGAGTTCTTCCCTTGTGCATTGGAAGGAGTGAGTTGATTTCCAGTTGCCTGGGCTTCTTGACAGACTGCTTTAGTAAGTTATCACAATGTATTCCACATAGCCAGTGCTCTCCCCTAGATCAGCAGGAAGGCACCTTCTTGTGTTTCTGAAAAGTTCCGACAAGTTAAGTTACCTTCTCTACTATGTCAGGGTCCAACCATGCCCCAGCAGCTACTCTATTGGATTTGCCCCATGCTCCATGTTCCAGTATTCTATTGACTGATCTTTCTATTTTTTAGCTGATACCAATTAGTTTTGATGATTACTGCTTTGTAATATAGTTTGAGATGTTGCATTGCTAGATTCCCTTCCATCTGTTGTTCCCCTGATCTCCTCCCACCATCCCATTATTTCTTTTGAGAACCTTGACTTTTTGTTCCTCCAAATGAATTTTGTCATTCAGCTCTAGTTCTCTTAAATAATCCTTTTGTATTTTGATTAATATGGTACTGAATAAGTAAATTAATTTAGATAGTCATCATTTTAATTGTGTTGGTTTAACCCAACTTTATTTCCATCTTTATTTCTGTAAAGAGGGTTTTGAATAGAATTTTTCATTCTCTCTCTTAAGTTTTGTTTCTAATATATACAGAGGCCACTTATTTCTATGGCTAAATCCCCCAAATATTTTTCAGATGAACTTCTGTATAGTCACCTGCCCCTCCCCCCAGTTTATGTTTGTGATTTTGATTTTTTGAGCTCAAGTATAAAATTTTATATTTATTTATATTAACGTTCATCTGGTAGCTAAGGGTGAGGCCAAAGCCCTTTCAACCTTTGCTATCCTTCATGTACACATATGAAAAGCCAAGAATGTACCTGGACTGGCAGGAGGAGAATGACCTTTATCATTGGGCTTGGCCTTGTCTCTGTGCCTTTTTCTTCATCCATTAACTTGCATAGCAGAGCAGAAGGGCTTAGGAATTGAAAAACTGAGGGACTCCAGAATTCCAGAGCCTTGGGTTGTTTTTTGATGGAATAAGCCTACATGAATTATCTGGTCTTCCGATATTGAAATTTAGAAACAAAAGGAATGCTCACCATTAGGTTGATTGGGGGTCTCCTATCCCAACCCTACTCCCAAGTCAGCCAGCATCAGTTAACCTTGTAGGGAATGCTGTAAAGGAGTATCCAAGTGTGGGTTGGGTTACATGACTTCTAAGGACCGTTGTACTCTGGGATTCAGAGTTTTGAGATCAAGTGAAATATTTGTAAAACACTCAACACGATATCTAGTACATAGTATGTGCTATATAATGTTAGCTATTGGCTTCCTTGTTACTATCAAGGGCACCATCATTCTCCCAGTCCACTAGATTTAAAACCTAAGTGTTACCTGCAACTCCTCACTATTTCTCACTGTATTATATTTAATCTGTTGCCAAGGTCAATGGATTTTACCTTTGCAACACCTTACAAATAGTCCTGCCCTCTGATATTGCCACTACTCAGATGCAAGCCCTCATTGTCTCATTCCTAGAATATTACAATAGACTACTGGTAGATCTGCCTGCATTCAGGTCTCTTCCCACTCCAATCCTTCTTCCATTTATCCACCAAAGTGATTTTCCTAAAGTTCAAAACCAACCATGTGACCTTTGTATTCAAGAAACTTCACTGTCTCCCTGTCACCTCTAGGATCAAGTAAAAAATTCTCTGACATTCAGAAAACTTCCTATCCAATTCCTTCTCCATCCACACCCATCTATCTTTCCAATCTCCTTATCTAATTCTCTGCCATGTTCTCTTTGTTCCAGTGACACTGCCCTCCTTACTGTTCTTTTTTAAAAAATATACAATTTATTTATTTTTCAGTTCCCAACATTCACTTCCTCAAGAACTGAATTCAAAGTTTTCTCCCAATCCTTCCCCAAACCCCACCCCAGGACAGAATGCACCCCATTCACTCCTTCCTCCAGTCTGTCCTCCCTTCTATTATCTACCCTTTTTCCATCCTCCTTCCCCTCTATTTTCCTGTAGAGCAAAATAGATTTCTGTACTCCATTGTCTGTATAGCTTAATTTCCAGTTGCATGCTGAAACAATTTTTAACATTTATCCTTAAAGCTCTGAGATCCATATTCTCTCCCTCCCTTCCTCATTGAGAAAACAAACAATTCAATATGTCATACATATGAAACAATGCAAAACACTTCCACATTAGTTACGTCATGAAAGACTAACCACATTTCCCTCTGTCCTATCCTGCCCTTCATTTATTCCATTCTCTCCCTTGACCTGTCCTGCTGCAATAGTATTTGCTTCTAATTATCCTTTTCCCCAATTTGCTGACCCTTCTATTATCTCTCTCTCCTATCTCCTTCCCCCTTGTCTTCCTGCAGAATAAAATAGATTTCCATATCCAATTGAGTGTTTGTTATTCCCTCATTAAGTCAGACCCCATAAGAGTAAGGTTCACTTATTTCATTTCATCTCCCCCCTCTTCCCCTCCATTGCCAAAGCTCTTTCTTCCCTCTTTTATGTGAGATAATTTGCTACACTCTACCTCTCCCTTTCTCTTACTTCTAGTACATTCCATTCAGCAATAAATTTTATTTTTTTTAAGTATTCTCCCTTCATATTCAGCACACCCCTGTGCCCTGGGTCTATGTATGTGTATATATGTATATATATATATATATATATATATATATATATATACATATATATATATATATATGCATATACATACACACATACACTCATGTACATATACATACTTACACATATATAATATACACATACATACCTGCATATATATATATATATATATTCCCTCTAAGTACCCTAATACTGAAAAGGGTCTCAAGAGTTAAATAATATCTCTCCATGTAGGAATGTAAACAGTTCAGCTTTAATGAGTTCCTTAAGGCTTCTCTTTCCTGTTTACCTTTTCATATTTCCCTTGATTCTTGTATTTGAAAGTCAAATTTTCTATTCAGCTCTGGTCTTTTCAAAAATAATTCTTGGAAGTCATCTCTTTCATTGCAATTCCATTTTCCCCCTGAAGTATTATACTCAACTTTGCTGAATAGATGATTCTTGGTTTTAATCCTATCTCCTTTGACCTCTGGAATATCATATTCCAAGTCCTTCAGTCTCCTAGTGTAGAAACTGCTAAATCCTGTGTTATCTTGATTGTATTTTCACAAAACTTGAATTGTTTCTGGTTGCTTGTAATATTTTCTCCTTGACCTGGAAACTCTGGAATTTGGGTACAATATTCCTAGGAGTTTTCCTTTTGGGATTTCTTTCAGGAGTTGATGGGTGGATTCTTTCCATTTCCATTTTACCCTCTGATTCTAGAATATCAGGGAAGTTTTCCTTGATAATTTATTGGAAGATGATATCTAGACTCTTTTTTTGATCATGGTTTTCAGGTAGTCCAATAATTTTAAAATTATCTGTCCTGAATCTATTTTCCAGGTCAGTTGTTTTTCCAGCAAGATATTTCATATTGTCTTCTATTTTTTCATTCTGTTTTTTTTAAATAATTTCTTGATTTGTCATAAAATCATTAGCTTCCATCTGCTCCATTCTAATTTTTAAAGAACTAATTTCTTCAGTGAGCTTTTGGACCTCCTTTTCCATTTGGCAAATTCTGGTTTTTAAAGTATTCTCCTCATTGACTCTTTGGACCTCTTTTACCATTTGGGTTAGTCTATTTTTTAAAGGTGTTATTTTCTTCAGCATTTTTTGGGTCTGCTTCAGCAAGTTGTTGACTCACTTTTAATACTTTTCTTGCATTGCTCTCATTTCTGCTTCCAATTTTTCCTCTACCTCTCTTACTTGATTTTCAAAATCCTTTTTGATCTCTTTCATGACTTGAGACCATTGCATATTTTTTTGGAGGTTTTGGTTGTAGAAGCCTTGACTTTTATGTCTTCCTCTGATGGTTTGCTTTGCTCTTTCTCACTTTAAAGGTTGTAAGAAAATACCTTTTCACCAAGAAAGTAACCTTTTATGGTCTTATTTTTTTTCCTTTTTTGGGCATTTTTTTCCAACTAGCTACTTGACTTTTGATTCCTTTGTCAAGTGGAGGGGATAGTCTAGGGATCTGCAAGTTCTCAGTTCCTCCAGGGTGAGACAATCCAGGGAGAGGAGTTTATTCCTCTCCTCCCTGTGCTCTGGTCTCTAAGCAACCGCGAGCTCTGTTTTCTACCCTGGAACTGAGAGTAGGGTTCTCTGTCTACTGCTGCCTCCAGCTTTACCACACCAACTTTCTTCCTTACCCAGGACTTCCACTCAGAACTGAGACCCAGATCAGCTGCTTGATTCCCCCAGGGTCTTTAGGCTGAAGGCTCCAAAAGTAGATTTTGCTGCTGCAGTGGGTGCTGCTGCCCCAAGGCCGGGACTGGGGCTGGACCAAACTCCCTTCTCACTTGGCTGAAAGAACTTTCTTACTTGCCTTTGAAGCTGTTTTTGCAACTGCAGATTGAGAAAGCTGGGAACTGCAGCTGCTACCCATGATTCTGCACCCTAAAGCTTGCTCCAGTCATGTCTATGTTGTACAGCTAAAGCTGCACAGCTCTGAGCATGGTGTGATAGACTTTTCCTGTAGACCTTCCAGGCTGTCTTGGGCTGGAAATATCTTTCACTCTGCAGTTTTGTGGTTCTGCTGCTTTAGAATTGTTTAGCGTCATTTTTTACCCCTCCTTACTGCTCTTGAACAAGATATTCCATCTCTCAGCTCTCAGCATTTTTTTTGGCTTTCTTCCATTCCTGGAACGTTCTCCATCTTCATCTCTGCCTCCTGGTTTCCTTCAAGTCCCAGCTAAAATCCCACATTTTATAGGAAGCCTTCCCCATTTCTCTTAATTCAAATATCTTCCCTCTTTTGATTACTCCCAATTTTATATATATATATATATATATATATATATATATATATATATATATATATATATATATATATATATATAGAGAGAGAGAGAGAGAGAGAGAGAGAGAGAGAGAGAGAGAGTTTATATATAGTTTTCTTTTTTGATATAATTTTCTTTATTCTTTCCCTCTTTCCAGCCCCTCCTCTACCCACTAAGAAAGCAATCAATATGATATCAATTTGTATACAGTTGTTTTCATGTTGTTTTGTCCATTAGACCGTAAGGTCCTTAGAGGGAAAGAACTGTCTTTTGCCTTTCTTTGAATCCTCAGTGCTTAGCACTGTGCCTGGTACACAGTGAGCACTTAATAAATGCTCACTGACTCAGTTGTTAACAAGTGTCTATTAACACTTACTATGGGTCAGGCATTGTACTCACCCTTAAGGAGACTGTAGACTAAAAGGAGAGACAACAATATAGGATATTCCAAAAGTTTTAATGCAGTTTTCAGCTTTAGTAGCTTAAAATTGCACTAAAACTTTTGGGACATTTTGTATAGGTATATACAAAATAAATTCAAGGTGGGAGGGGGAGAGTGGCACTAGTAGTTAGTGTGTTCAGAATATTGTGCTCTTGAGATTATTTAATCTCCTTGAAATGATAATATAAATTCCTTGAGGAGAGTGACTTTCATTTATGTCTTTGTATTTATAGTCTTTTGCAGTTAATCATTATGTATTTAGTAAGTGCTTTCTGTGTACCAGGCATTGTACTAAATGCTAGGGATATAAAGAAAGGCAAAAACAAGTTCTTTCTCTCAAGATGCTCATTGTGATGGGGAGACAATATGAAAATAACCATATAAATACATATATAATATGCACACACATATATACCTATATACATATACATGTATATAGGTATGTATGTATGTTGGTGTATATGTATGTATATTATATACATTTATACACACACACACACATATATACATATATATATATATATATATATATATATATATATATATATGGTGTAAATGAAAGGCAATTTTGGAGGAAAGGAAATGGGTGAGTGGGGGAAGAGTTACCATGAAAGGTAGACTTTGAACTGGGTCCTGAGGGAATCACAAGGATCTAGGACTTAGAGTTGAGGAGAGAAAGCATTCCAAGAGAGAGGGCCAGCCACTGCAAACACCCGGAGTTGAGAGAAGGGGTGGTCTGTGTGAGAGAAAGTAAGCAAGCCAGTATAGCAGGATTGGAAAGGTAGGAAAGGTTCAAGCTGCAAGGGGCTTGAAAAGTCAAACAGACTTCCTATCTGATTGCGGAGGTGATATGGAGCCGCTGGAATTCATCACATGGTATTTGGCAGACAAAAGAATGTTTATTCACTTATTAGTTGATTTTCTGTTGCTTGATCATTTATTTGCTTGATTACTTATTTTGGTACTTTTTTTTTTAAACCTAAGTTGGTGGTGAATCCTCTGGCCTTCACATTGTTCTTTTTAGATAAATCAAGCCCCTCATCCTCTTCACTGAAATGATTTCTCTTCCTTGGGACAGAGGTGGAACTGGAGAAGTCTGGCAGGATGGAAGGTGAGCCTGCACAAGTGAGTTCCACTGCTGTTAATGTTTCCTGAAAACTTCCAGAAAGTCATGGTGAGTCTGGGGTGGCCATAAAATTCTCCTTCTGAATTTGGATTTGTTGAGGTTGCCTCTCATAATCACAAAACAATAACTACAACCGCTATCATTTATATAACACTGATAATGTGTCAGGCGCTGTGCTAAGTTCTTTACAATCATTATCTCATTTGATTCTTATAACAACCTCCAGAGGGAGGTGCTATTGTCATCCCCATTTTACAGTCAGGGAAAGTGAGGCAACACAGCAGTAAATAGCTTGCACAAGGTCACGGAGTTACTAAGAGTCTGAGGAAATATTTGAACTCAGATCTTCCTGATTCCAGCTCTGTGTTCTATCTACTTTACACCTAGCTGTCACGAGGCTTTGTAAGTGTCTTGGCCCTTTCCATAGGGTCTTGCATAAGGGTCAGTGATTATGAACAAATCAGCAAGATCTGACTCCAAACAAATTCTTTTAAGAGAAACAGTTGTTTGCAGTAATCTAGTAGTTATACATAGAACTAAAGAATGAATGTATTGGCCTCTAAGGCAGCTTTTGTAAGGATTTTTGTAGTATTTGGTGGAATCCAGTTCAGAAGTCCATTTTTCAAATGACTCTATTTCTGGGAAATTATTTGACTTTGAGCTGAATTGACTGAAAAATAGGACCCGCTGAAGTGAGTGTGGGCTCAGATTGAAGGTGCTTAAAGTTCTAATTGTCTATGTGTAGTATGATTGAGTATTGTGTCCCCATTGTAAATGTTCAAAGTCTGCCTTCCTCACTAGCAATTTTTGTCTCAAAGGTATCAGAGTCCTCTCTCTTTTCCCTTTCCCCACCTCCACATTTTAAATTATAGAATTTAACAAGGTCATAGTCATATTTGTGAGATATACCGTTTTCTGTTCAAACAATTGCTGGAAAATTAACCTATGATCCAACAAGGTAGCAGTTATTGTCAAAAACATTACTTGGGCACCAGTTTCTCTCTTTTCCTCTCTGAGACTGCTTATATATAAGTCTATAAAAGATGAACCAGCTCAGGCATTCAAGTTGACATTTCTAAGCTGGAGCCTGGTATATGGCAGAGTGAATATCAATAAAGCTGAATGAAATCTTAGATTGGCAAAGCAGGGCAGCTGTGGAGCTCTGATTATCTGGGCAACTTTCCCTTGGTGGGGCTGGGAGTGGGGGAGAAGGGTGCTGTGTTTGTATTTTCCTTCATTGTATGTGTCTGAGAGACAGTCTCCTGCAGAGGTCTGTAGAGCAAACCTTCATCCATAGCATGCAACATAGGGCTCAAGCAGTGATAATTCTTTGTCACTGGGCAGTGTCTATTCAGACAATACCTTTTGTTTCCTTCCCTGTCCTCTTGGCTGGGCCTTGCTGAGGTCACAGAACCCTTGCAATCAGAGGTCAGTAGACCTTTACACTCTCCCTATCTCTGAGGCATTGATTTCCACTCTGGATGGGTCCAGATTTGCACGGTTCATAAACATGAAGAAAAGAAGCATTTATTTAGCATTTACTATGTCTTAGGCGCCATGCAAAGCACTTAGCAAATGTTGCCTCATTTGATCCTTATAGCAAAGATATGAGATAGGTGCCATTATTAACCTCCATTTTACAGTGGAGAAAACAGGCAGACAGAGAAAGGTTAATAAATTCCTCAAGATCACAGAAGTAGTATCTGAGGCTAGCTTTGAACTCAGATCTGCCTGACACAAGGCCCAGCACTCTATCCATTGCACCATCTAGCTGACTAGTAGGTACATAGATTTAAAGCAAAAAGACCTTACTGTTCCTCTAGTTCAACCTTATGAATGACTTACCCAAAGTCACAAAGTTATTTACCACGAAGATGGCAGAAATACAATTCGAACTCAGGTCTTTGGACTCTATAGTCATCACTCTTTTCGCTGCACTATAGTGAGGTTACCAGGGTTTGGGTCTTAAACCTGAAGGACAGATAGATATGCCCTGCAGAGATGAAATTCCTGTGGATAATTAATTGGACACTCCTGGGACCAGCAAGTAGACAGGGTATCAGCTTTGATGGCTTTAAATACATCTTTGTACTTAGAAATTTCTAGCAATGACTGAATTGGTGACTGCCATTTCAGTGGCTGCCAGGATGGTGGGGGTACCTGTTGCTTGAATTAGATAGATGGACTGAGAGTAACCATTAGAAGGGTGGAATTGAATATGTGTTGATGCCTAGGAGGCACAGAAAACAATCTTGGTCATCCAGTGGAGCTGTTTTGCTGAGGAGAACAGACTACAGATGAGGGAACTGTGCAGGTGGAACAGGAGAGTCAAGGTCAAGTACAGACATATGTGGGTTCAGTTCCACACCACCACAATAAAGTGATTATTGTAATAAAATGAAGTCACACAATTTTTTTTTTGTTTCCCAGTGCATAAAAACTATGTTTAGTATTAAGTGTGCCATAGGATTATGTCTAAAAATACCATGTACCTATCTTAATTAAAAACTTTGTTGCTAAAAAATGTGCTGACCATCATTATTTGAGCCCTCAGCAGGTTATAATCTTTTTTGCTAGTGGAGGATCCTGCCTTCTGCTGACTGATCAGGTTGGTGGCTGCTGAAGGATGAGGTGGCCATGGCGATTTCTTCAAATAAGACATCAATGAACTTTACTTCATCAACTGACTTTTTCCTTTCACTTGAACACTTAGAGGCTATCGAACGGTTATTACTTAGCCTAATTTCAATATTGCATCTCAGGGAATAGGTAGGTCTAAGAAGACGAAGAGAAGCTGGAATGGCTGGATCAGTCAGAACACACAATATTTATGGATTAAGTTTTCTGTCTTATATGGTTGTGGTTTATGGTGTCCCAAAGTACTTACAATAATAACATCAAAGATCGTTGATCATAGACCATCATAACAGATATAATAATAATAAATTTGAAATATTCCAAGAATTACCAAAATGTGCCACAGAACTGGATGCCAGTAATCTGAAATGGGTAGTTTAGGCTGCTCACCTTTTTGACCTCAAATTTCACACTTCATGGGGCAATTGAATTTGATTCCTCTTTCCTGGTGTGTGATGACATCTGGGTGTTCTGTAATAAGCATCTGCTCTGAGCAGAACACATCTAGATTATTGTAAGCTGTTTTGGTTTCTAGGCATCTGACAAATAGAAGCATACCCAGAACAGTGACACATTGTTTTGAAACCATGTCATATGAAGATTTGTTGAAGAAAGTGAGGGTGTTTGAATTTCTTCCACTAAGTTTCTATATTTTAGGTGGTCCAGTGAATAAAGTACAGGGATTCAAACCAGGAAGACTGGCTGCGGAAACCTACAGCCTTGGTCACTCTGGGGAAATTACTTAACCTCTCTCCAGCTCAGTTTACTCATCTTTAATCATAGGATAATAGTACCTACTCCATGGGACTATTTTGAGGATCAGATGAGATAACATCTATATATGCTTTGCCAATCTTAAAGCACTATATAAGTGTTGGCTATTATTAACTTGAAAGCTTTTTCCTCTGTGTAGTTCAGAGATTATAAGTACTCAATACGGTGATGTCTAACATCTATTACAAATATTAAATGTTTATAGGTTGATGTGACTATCTGGAGAATTGTGGGCAAGAGTTCTATCTGTGATTATGCTCTGGTTGCAATACAGTAAATTTGTTGAATTCTCAAGAGTATTTTGAGATTTGTGTTTATAATACAGAGATTTGTAATCTGTTAGTTTACAAAGTATTGAGAGCTTTTAGTGTCTTTCTAGGTATCCATTAGATGCCATATTTTGTAACCTACAGTTACAGAATTTTCACCATTTCTCTGCATAATCTACATTGATCAATAAATCTGGTCTCCTTAGATAACTATTTTGTCATTGCTCGTAGCAATGGATGACTTGATTCTATATTATTTATTGTTATTATTAGTGGCAACTGCCTAGAACTTAGATACAAAGTAGTAAGAGCTGTTAGTGGGTTTTTCCACATAGAAATGTCCCTCTGTTGATGACATCACAGGTCCCTCATTTTTCTTGTATTGACACAAATATTATTATTATTATAGAAAGTGTTGATACGCTTTCTTTC
This sequence comes from Bettongia penicillata ogilbyi, assembly GCA_023548195.1. Classification (NCBI taxonomy): domain Eukaryota; kingdom Metazoa; phylum Chordata; class Mammalia; order Diprotodontia; family Potoroidae; genus Bettongia; species Bettongia penicillata. Next base: position 3,430,857 of record JAJHZJ010000688.1, on the reverse strand, counting down.
CTGGCAAGGTAACCTAGGAGAAAGTCAGGACTTGGAATAGTAGTCTTGCCAAAATTGAACTCCTGATAAAGATTACTAAAATAAAAACTGACAGTGGTAATGTAGACATGAGCTTAGTTACAACTGTATTCACAGCTAAACAGAAAAACCAGCTTCTTCAAATAACACTCAGTCTGTCTCTCTAATCCTTCCCATCCTCCCTCCCACTGTATTCAATCACTGAAAGATCTTTCAGTGGGGTTGGACTATTGTTGGGCTAATGCAGCTATTCTATCACCCTGTCTCTTGATATGACAGAAAGAGGTGTTCTCAGGGACCTGTTACATGAGAGGATGGATGATAGTCACCATAGGAACAGTGAGAAAATAAACATATTTGCAGTGGCTTGTCATAGATGCCATTTGAGAAGTGGTGTCTCTGCTTGTCCCTTCTTTCCTTTCCCTCTTTGACAAAATGGATAGGAATAGATAAAAGGGGATAGGCCAATCTGGGTTCACTCTTTGGACAACTCAGATATGGCAGTTGAGGATAAAAAGGGGATTATTTCCAAGCATTAAATATGAGAATTTCTTTCAAAATAAAGTTTCTTCTCTACCTCCTGTCACTAGTGCTGATTCTGAAGGGTTGTCAGTTTCTTGTGTGACTTCACTGAGGAACAGGGAATAATAGATAACTGTGCTTTGTAAAGCCAGCAATCTTAGATTATAGGTGCTTTGGAGCTAGAAGTTCCCCATTTCATAGTATGATGGGCTATTTAATCCTCAGTTAGCATGGAAATGCCTGGGAAGTTGGAGACAAAAACCTAGTGTGATATCTTATTTCTTTTCACAGCGTGTTTTCATCCTGGATCACAGATCATAGAATGTGATTTTGATGAATTATTAGAAAAACACTATTTAATACTGCTTTGCCTTCCTTTTGAGGGGTAGACTGTGGGTCATAACCTCTTTTTGTATCCACCTATCTACCAGTGATACCTAGCATGCCTCATATATAGGAAATAACAAATATTTGTTAGATTTGATTTTTATAGTTTCTTTCATCTTGGTTTGTACTTATCTTTTTCCCTTTGGACAAGTGTTACATTTTACACATACATACACACAGACACAGACACATTTTAATACCTTAGTCTATCTCCTCTAAATAAATGGATTGGTGAGAAATATAGAGCAAAGCTTGATGGAATGCTATAGCATAACAGTTATGTGCTGGAGGAAGTGCAGAGATATTAAATGAGGCAATCAAGGATGATAAAAATATGCCTATGATAATTTCCAACTGTGGATATGCTATGATGACACTTTGCCTGACTAGCTTTGCCTTCTCTTTTAGTCTCAGTTATTGCTTATTGTAGATGAATATTAACTGTTAAAAATGTAGGCAGCTACAGTTGGAAAGGCAATCTGGTGAGTGATTGCCATTATTACCCTTGGCATCTGAAAATTTGAGTCCCAGTTACAGAATTGTCCTGCATTTTAGTTTTAGTTAGACATTTTAACTCTGTACCTGCGTGCACATATTTACTGCCTTCGTTATCACAGATCCTTAAGTAATAATTTGAATATCTTACCCCACAAAACACAATTGTCATTTTCAATGGGAGATATTCTCATTATTCTCTATGGAAGGCTGGTGCAAACAACTGTGCTTTATGTAGTTTAGGCCTCAATCGCCCTCTAGTGGTCATCAGCTCTAAAGAATAACAAGCCAGAAGTGCAAATAAAGTATCTGTAGCTCGTTCATCATTCACGATTCAATGGCTGTGTCAGATGCAAGTGTTAAACAAATGCTCGAGTATGGGCTTTTTATAATGCAGGTTATGGAGTTACTTACTGAAGACAGCACACAGTACCTTTTTCTCTAATGATTTGGCTAAACCTTTTTGTTTTGATAAATTGAAAGTCCTACAAGACACAGTAGGGTAGTGGAAAGAATATGGGGTTTGGGGTTACAGGACTTGAATTCAGGTCCCAGTTCTGCCACTTATTAGCACCTTAGGCAAGTCACAAGGCTCAGCTTCCTCATTTACAAAATGAAGTGGATCTCTAACTAGCTGATGTCTAACATTCCTTCAACTCTAAATCTATAGTCCTAAGAGGATGTGCTATCTTGTAACCTTTCTTTTGGTTTTGAAATTAGAAATGAATCCAATACCAAGATGTCTTTCAGTTTGAAAAAGCTATCATTCTCTTCAGTGATGGGCTTTGTTCTATACAGAAAACAAACTCCACTCTTTGGCATTTAAAGCCTTAACAGTTTAGTTCTAATTTATCTTGTCAGGCTAATTATACATTACTCTTACTTGTATACTGCATGGTCCATCCAAGCAAGTCCACTTTTAATTTCCTGTGCACAACATCTCATCTCCTCTCTCCATGCCTTTGCGCAGGTGATTTATTCTTCCTGCCTAGGGTGCTCCCTTTCCTCACTTCTGCTCCTTAGATTTGCTTCCTTCCTTTTAAGTTTTCCCTCCCAAAAGAAGCCTCTTCTAATTTTGCTAGGCAGGAAGGGATGGGGAAGGGAATATAACATATATATATATATATATATATATATATATATATATATATATATATATGTAGTCCCTACTGTGTGCTAAACACTGTGCTGTGTTTTGTTAATTATCTCATTGGATCTTCACAACAACCCTGGGAGGGAGGTGCTATTATTATCTCCATTTTACAGATAAGGAAACTGAGGCAAACAGGCTAAGTAACTTACCCAGGGTCACAGAGCTAATGAATGTCTGAGTCCTAGTGCTCTATGCACTGTGCTCCCTACCAACTGTCCTCCCTCCTAGTTGCTGGTCTCCCTCCTAGTTGCTGGTCTCCCTCCTTCTGCTCCTGTCACATCCCAATATTTTTTATTTATTTGGTTAGACTTACCTGCACACATAGTATAGCCTCCTTAGTAGAATTTAAACTTCTCACTACTTTTTGCTTTCCCTATCTCTTGTCAGCTTCTTCTCCACTAAGTCTAGGATGTCAAGCTCTGGAGAGGAGAGCAATCAGCTCTAGAAACCTAGATGTTTTATCTTTCCTCCTCAGTACAGTTGCTTTTCTAGTTGGGACTCTATATGGAGACATCCATATTCCTTTATTTATGCTCTCTTAGCCTAAGACATATAGTTATCTGTGTGTTCATGCAGGTTATGTGTGAATATGATGAGTCTATCTAGATATGGTGCACAGGGATATGTGAATACATATTTCTAGAGTGTCCTTTGCTCATCCCTCTCCATGGTAGACTTGGATTCCTACCAAGAAGGAAGTAAGAGATTGGTGCTCTGAAGCAGGGCTTTCTTTGGACAGAGGGCACCAGATTAGAATTATATCTGTTCCTGTGTTCTCCCACTGCCCTACTTTTTGTTAATCTAAGGAAAATAATTTTTTTTGGTTCAAGTCACTTTTCTGATTGCTATCCTTTAGTTAAGAAGCTACACATCCCAAATTTTGACTCCCTTTCCCTCAAATGCCACTCCCATAAAAACCATCACATATAGCAAAAAGCAAAATAAAAAAAATTCATTTATCCAAGATGATAGCAAACAGAAATCAAAGAAATTACATAGGTTAGAATATACCAGAAAATGTGGCAGAGTGAATGAACTCTCCCACTAAGAGTGGAATGTGAGTGTGTGTGTGTGTGTGTGTGTGTGTGTGGTGTGTGTGTGAGAGAGAGAGAGAGAGAGAGGAGAGAGAGAGAGAGAGAGGAGAGAGAGAGAGAGAGGAGAGAGAGAGAGAGAGAACATTCATCAAAGTGAAATTCTCTCAAATACCTAGCATGGTAATTGGCAGTAAAGATGTAAGGACACACTTGAGATGTCAACTCCTTTATGTGTCAGGCTTCTTCCTAGAGTTTTTTTTCTTTCCCTTTAGGGGACCTCTTCCTGAAGAGAATATGGAGCTAAATCTCTCCTCTCTAGAAGTCAGAAGAACAAAGATCTTTCCTTTCTCAAGCTTTTGCCCATTCTACTTCTTGTGCGATCATGGAACATCTAGTACTAATAGTTATTTTTCTCTACCAATGAGTAAAGTCTTATGAAAATAGGTTTGAGCTCTGGTGTTTAACATATCCTGCTGGTAGGGAAGCAATCACAGCTTATATCAAGTGACCCTGAGAAGGAGCGGACATACAGTAAAAGCTTTAACTAGAGTGGGGCACATGGGGGCTCTCCTCTTGGCCACCATCATTGAGAGAGGCATGCTTCCAGTCCCCACAACATTGTGCTGGTTACCACTCCCAAGACCCTGCTGCTGTTGAACTGCTACGCTCAGCCTTTCTAAACTACCACATTCCCTCTTCCCAGGGAATAGAGAACATCTCTCCCAAGTGCAACTCCCTTCAGGCCAGACTGTTCCTTTATTTCCCTGCATCCACCCCAGTTGAATTTGCCCTTGGGATAATAATTTCTAGTTAGGGCTCTGCCTACCACTTCAACTTTCTTAACACTGTTTGCCAAACAAACTGAGTTATTAACTAGACACAGAATTAATAAGGAGAAAAAACAAAGATAAATCATATTATAACCTAATTGAGGTATTAAAAAATTTACAGAATTTGAATTAGTACCTAGTATAAATTGAGTATTACAAAGACACATTTCGTGGAAACATGGAATGTTTGAGCTGAAAAATATTTTGGAGGTCATCTGTTCCAACTCTGTAAATCTGGTCTTGTAACAGTTAAATGATTTGTAAAGTCACAGGTAAGTCAGGGACAGAATTTGAAAAACTTTAAAAAAAATTATTTCATATTCATTTCTATAGCAACTTGTTATATTTGAGTTCTGTGATGACCCTGCCCTAAAATTGCTGTAATTCTATAAGAAATCCATCATTACACTTCTATTGATCCAGAATACTTAGGATTCAGAAAGTAATTTAGTTATCTTTCAGCATACTAATGAAAATCTATCTGAAATCCTATTATTTCTACATCTACAAATGACACAAATAACAGATAAAGATATTTTAATAGACAATATGTCAAATTTAAGAGCCTGATTGCCCCTTTTAATTGAATAAGGGATTTGAGGATATGAGAATTTAAAAATATAGTTAGGATTTGGCTTGCTATCCCCACAAGGATGTCACTATGGTACCAGTATATTCATAAATATATTTATCTGTGTGCTGATTTTTAAATAAACAAAAAAGACACATCTAGACACCCAAATCCTTAAAGTAAGTATTCATATGTGTTTATGAAAATGCATATGTATTCTATACTACATACATATATACATACTACAGTATGGTTATATGGAGAAATTGTCTATACAGGCAGCATGCAATAGTAGACAAATGCATTGGCTATGGAGTCAGAGGATTAGGAGTCAAATCTTACCTCTGGTGCTTATGATTTGTATGACTTTGGCTAGTTCACTGAGCCACCCTTGTTCTCAGTTTCTTCATCTGTTAAATAAGGGCACTGGATCAGACGTCTCTGAGGTTTCTCCTAGCTTCAGATCTATGACTCTCTGAACCTATGTGCATGCAACTGAATGAAGAAGCACTGATTATATAAAACAACAGATAAATCAAAACTCATTTACAAACACACTTAGATACACACTTACCGGTGCCACTTACTACTTTGACTTTTATCAAGGATTTAGAAGAATCATAAAGTTGATAACACATTCATGACTGATCTAGAGTTGATGGTATGTATATGTTTATATGAATGTTTATCAGGGCTAAGGATTAGCTATTGAGTAATAATGATAATAATTCTAACAGTACTTGAGAATTTACAAAGCACTCTACACACATTATCTCATTTTAAGCACCATAAGGAATCTGAGAAATATGTCCTACAGATGACATGCCCATTTTTACAGGTGGTAGGTGTTGTTTACTGTTGCTATAGTTTGGCTCTGGTCACACTCTTGGTTGTGTTACCTTTTAACCCTCCCCTCCTCTTCTCCAGGACCCTGAGGGTATTGAGAGAGTCTCTATCCTGCTACCATTTGCTTAACCTCCCACTCTTTGTGTTGTCTCATTTTGCAGAGGCCAGTGATTAGCACATCACTTTCAATTAACTGTGACTTCAGATAAGCTTTTACAAAGGAATATTTATGGCAAAGATATAGTAAAGACAAGCGTAGGAACATTTTTTTCCACACACCTGGAGAGCATAATCCTTCCCTTCCCATACAATCTCAGGCTCTAGATTGAGTAGATTCACAGTTTAATCTAATTCCTTCAAGTCTTAGTTTTACCAAGTTCAAGTGCAAATTCTCACTTCCCTAACTTTTGCTTCTTAGAGAGCTTTCCTTTTGAGTCAACTACATTATTCAGCCTGGAATAATGGGCTCTGAGAATCTTTGTGGCTTGAATTCCTGGGTCACAAACTTTGACTCGCTTCATTTAGAGTTATAAAGGACAAAAGAAACAATATTTAACCTCCAAGCCCATTTCTTAGGCCCCATGCAGATTACATCAGTCCCCTCCCCTTTATATCATGATGTCACCTATTGTAAGTGAAACAGTCCTTCACCTTTAGATACCAGTTCAAGAAAGAGGGTGACTGTTCAGTCAAGTAGCTTTAAAAATGCCGGCAATTCCAGCTACACAGTCAATGGAAGAAGGCTATTCCCAACTACATGGAAGGCCAGTGCAATAGGGTTACTCTTGCGCCAGTCCTTCTGTCTCCCAGATGAATCTACCTTAGTGCATGTAGTTGATGCCATCTTAGGTGATTCTGGCATGCACCAAACCCTCAATACACTAGTAAGAGGTCCCCAAGAGTTCTTGGAGTTGTGACTTCCTCAGTTGGGTTCTCTTTTCCATTGTTTATTCATTCTCGACTTGCATAAATCCCTGCACAGTCCTGCTCTACCTCTACTTATACTGGCAGACTGGGGTGCCTGTCATTAGCTGAGAGTAACAGTGGGCAAGTAACTACTCTGTACCTCAGTTTTCATTATTTGTAAAAAAGAGGAACTCACAGAGGTGTAGGGAGGTGAGAAAAAGGTGCCATTTATCTCTGTAGAAGAGTATAAGGAGTGCTCAGACTTCAAAAGAGCTAAAGCTGGTAGAAAACCTAAGTGCAGCAAAAAAGGGTTGGAGTTTTTAAAAGCTAGAGTGCAAAATTCAGAAGGATCAAAAATGGGTGAATGGGAAGACAGTAAAGGATTCTGGGGAGAAGGCAAAGTTACTCAATTGTTATTTTGCTTCCATTTTTTTTCTGTCTAGATCTTTGGATTGAAAACAAAAGAACGAAAATGTCCAGTAGGGAATTAAAGCACAAGGTAAGTAGGGAACCAAATCCCTATTTGGGATTGGGTAAGCTAAATCCCTTTGTATTGGAATAACAGGTAGATTTTGTTGCTTAACCACTGTCAGTGATCTAGGAAACATTGTGGAGAATGAAAAATGGGCTTCAGGAAGAGAAATAGTGTTCAAGTTTTCTACAAAAGCAGAGAGTGGAACTACAGGTCAAAGAATTAGACTTCAATTCCTGGCAAAATTCTAGAATGTATAGCTAAGTCCCAATTACTGCGAATAATGAATCCCTTGAAGTGGGTGCAAATATTCAAATTTGTTTATTCAAAGTTACAATTGAATTAAATATGTAAATTGGTTCCAGCCCAATGAAATAATGCTCTGTGAATTCAAATAACGCAATCACTTCACAGGAAATCATTGTTTGAACTAATTGAGACTTTGCAGTATTGTTATAAGGTGTTTATTGGAGAGCAAAAAAAGAAACAGTGATCAAAAAGAGCTAAAATGGCTCAATTAAGAAATGTTTAATTATCCCAATTTCCTTTTTCTAGACTGGTAGATCAGGGATTTTTCATAGTTAAAGTTAGAGTAGAAAAATCATAAGGATCTAGACTGACTAGATTTTGACGAAGTATGCCATGCTATTACAGTGGAAAAGATGGAGAAGTATGGACTTGATGATAATACTAGATGATAAACTGGTTGGACCAAGTGCGTAGTCATTAATGACTCAATGTCAAGTTAGAAGAATATTTCCAGTATACATTCTAGAAAAGACACGGTAGAAATTTAATAATTTCTTGATTATTCACATCAATTAAGATTGTTGAGTAGGGCAAGAAATTTACCACCTAATGGGGAAGTAAGACAGATATTCAGGTGATCATAGTCCAAGGGAAAACACAGCACCATGAGAGACACACCTATGAATGAATTTCATTGAATAGGAAACACATGAGAAAAGAAATTGTAGGTTTCAGAGAAAACTTTTTGACATAAGAGTGAAATTTAAGAGACCACAATATAGTGGTAAAGATTGAGTTATATTAGAATGCTAAATTGAATGATAGAAGCATTTTAAACCTAATGTTATTTAATTACCTTTCAACAGGTAAGAATTCTGGGAGTTTCTCCTATCTGACCATTTATACTTACATCTTTCAATTCAGTACAGTAACAGAATACTAAATAGTAATTGTTTCTCTTTTACCCCGGAACCCTGTTTGATTTACCCAGGAACCCTCCCAGTTTGATTTTTTTCTTTTTTTTATTAAAAGGGTCATCCCTTGAGCAACTATTTAAAGAAGCCTATTCATTGAATGGGTGTATCTCACTCAAAAAAAGAATGCTATAAGACCTTAGCCTGAAAGGGCCAGGGTCTTACATTGCATCCTGAGTCATCTCCAGCCTTCCTGATGAATATCAGGCCACTGGACCCAGATGGCTCAGGAGAAGAATGTGAGGTTGGTGACCTTGCACAGCCCTCCCTCAAATCAAAGTCAATTGCAAGTCATGTCATCATCTTGATATCATGTCCCTTTTCGAGAATGAAGGACAAAAACAACACAACAACAGAGTACTTTCTATTTTGACCATGAGATTTGTGAAAGCATAGTATTCCTGAGCTCCAGAGTCACAGATAATATTCCAATTAGTTTCCGAAAGTTCTTTGAGATTTTTTAGTAAAATGTACTTATGTTTCTCATCACTGGTATAGATAATCAGAGATGATTGAATGTATACTATACCTTTTATCTGAATGGTATCAAGTATGGAGAAATACAGTGTTAAGTACTCCACAAGACCCAAAGCCCTACAAAACTAATATTTTTAATATCAGTTAATTTATTTCCTCTTTTGTGGAATAAGTTCAGTTCTATGCAATTCACATACAGTTCCAAAAATCCATAAATCAACGAATGTGGTGATTATGATGGTGGTGGGGATAATGAGCCTAGACTTGACAGGGCAAGTGTGGTAGGCAGGGGGATTACAACTCACACCTTGACAGGCAAGTGTGGTAGGCAGGGGGATTCAGAGGCAAGATTGTTGTCTTTAAGGAGCTTTTCAGTTGGGGAGAAAAGTATGCAGAAACACCTGTAATCATCTTTGTCATTTATAACTTCATGGACCTAAAGTTACAGAAATCAAGCCAGAAAGAGAAAAAGGAACAGAAGGAGAAAGACAGACAAAAGGGTAGAAATGTAGGGCTTTAAAGAGAACAAAAAAGGAAAAGAAAAAGAGATATGAAGGGAGAAGCTGATAGAAACACATACACACACACACACACACTTAAAAGAAGAGAGTTCTATTGTTTTGTCTACATGTACATAGAAGCTCTTTAAGTAATGGTAGCCAAGAGTTCCACAAGACCATTTCAGAAGGCACAGAAGAATAACCAGCATGGCCTAGGTTCTAGTGCTGAAGGGTAGAGAATGATAGGGTCAGCATACTTCTTCCCTGACAGGTCTACCTTCTTTTAACTTCCCCCTTCAGTTATCACTATCCAGCAACTCACCTGTCACTCTTCTTTCACGAGATGCTGACCATCATCCCCTTTCCTTCTTGCCACCCCCCCCACCAGAATTATTCTCTATTCTGTTGTTTCCATCTTCCTTCACCTGCTAAATTTGGGCTGGGTTCAGCTTCTTCTGCTTAGGTTTTTTAGTAGACTTATGCCACTTTGTTGTGGTGAACTACATACATGCACGTGGGTACCATACGTATAATTTTAAGTCCACATAACTTTACAGAGGAATGTGAAACCTTGGTTTATCTTTTTATCTCTCACAAAAATCTGTTAATTTAATTGTACTTAATTCAGTTTGGGGATTGTTTTTTTAGTAGAAATAGAAATGGTGTAGTAGATAAACATTTGGGCTCAGAGTTAGGAAGGAAGGAAGGGAAGAAAGGTAAAAGGGGGGAGGAAAGAAGGAAGAAAACATTTATTAAGTGCCTACTATGTGCTAAACACTGTGCTAAGTTCTTTACAAATACTGTCTCATTTGATTCTCAAAACAACCCTTGGAGGTAGGCTCTGTGTTTTCAATTTTGCAGTTCAGGAAAATGAGGCAAACAGAAGTAACCCACCCAGAGTTCAATAGCTTGTAAGTATCTGAGGCTTGGTTTGAACTCAGGTCTTCTTGACTCCAGGGTCAGGGCTCTATCTATTGTGCCACCTACCTATCTCTAAAGTAAGACTGGATTCAAGTCCTACCCTCTGTTAAACAGCAGTTGTGTGACCTTGGACAAGTCCTTTTGCTTTAGGCAACTCTCTTGACTATAAGTTACAGAGAAGAGGTTGACCTCAATTGGTGGTGAGAGTTCCCTCTTTGGGGAGTTTCCTATGATGAAATAGATCTAATCTCTATCCCCTATAAAACATGCCACTCACCCACTTTTAAAATTAAAAACCCAGGTAATAAAATTGTATTCAAAAGGCAGAGTGAATAATAAATATGCTCCATTTCTACAAAATAATCACCTAAGGGACAGCAAGAGGAGAAACCAAGTCGGAATGAGAAAAAGATGAGCAGAAAAAGAGACAGAGGACAGAGGCACAATGCAGAGCTTGAAAGAGAAAAGAAGAGAAGGAAAGAAAGATACAAAGGGAGAGGCTGCACAAACACATATGCACACGTTCGTTTTATGGCCTATCATTCCCATTTTGTGACCTTTTAGGTGACTGGTTTACTTTCAGAACTGTAATTTCATCTATGTGGATATTACTTACAGACAGCAACTTATGCCTGACCATCCTATGTATCTCTTGTCCAGATTTTCTAGTAAATTGTCAACCTCAGGGAGATCTATTATGCTAGGGACCTTCCTTTGGATCTCTTAGCATTCCCTGGCTTGCTAGCAATAGAAAATGCCAGCTCACCCTTGGTTATCCCCATTACACCATGTGACTAGCCCACTTTTTCTCATTATACATCTCTGCCAAGCCAATGCTGAAGACTCTTTAGCTCTCAAATTATTTGAACATTCAGTTCAATTCAACTTAATGTTTATCTAGTGCTAACTATATTAGTCATCTATGGGAAACAATTATGAACATTGTTGATTTAAGTAGTTTACTATTTAGTAAGAGAGCAAGACATATTTAATTAATCAGTAAACATTTAAGTGCCTACTATATACCAGGCACTATGCTAAGCGCTGTGGATACAAAAAGAGTCATAAAACAGTCCCTGCTCTCAAGGAGTTTACAATCCAATGGGAGAGGCAAACTACAAGCATACACACACACACACACACACACATACACACACACACACACATGCACACGCGCACACACACACACACACACACACAAAGCAAGCTATAAACAGGATTAACAGGAAATAATTAACAGAGGGAAGGCACTGGAAATGACTTCCTGTAAAAGATGCTTTCCCAGATAAGCAGAATTCAAGCTAAAATGTAATGACATAAGAAACACTTTACTTTCCCTCTAAACACTTTCTGAAGTTATTTGGGACATAATTTGGGCACCTGTAACCACCTCATGGTTAAAACCATCTACTTTCTATCACTATCCTAAATTGGAAGGTGCAAGCATAAGTAGTTGGGTGGGGCAAATTCTCTAAATTCACATCGGTTTTAAGGGAATTGGTTCATTTTGTGGTCAAAATGTATTTATTGTGAAGTATCATTAGATTTAGTATTCCAGGACATCTCAGTCAATCCTTACCCCCATGCTGTGTCTCCTTATATTTGACTCCTATGTCAGTTTTCTTTTTCTTTGAAACCTACAATTTCTGCTCTCAAGTGCTTTCTATTCAGTGAAATCCATTCAAGCTGTTTGCTGGAGGACTATAAAAGGGAAATGTTACAGGTGAGAAAACAATTTAGGTTGGAAGCATTATATGTGTGAGTTGGGTGTCCATGAGATAAACCTTATATGTGAGGAAATGTTGTTTTAGGGAAGTTTTCGTGTATTTTTGTGAAAGAGGTTAAAAAACAAAAAGATATGTGGATAGATAGCTTGTACTACTTTCAGTTTCCACAGTTTTTTGCTACAAGTAGGTAAAACACATAAATGTTATATATATTGACTTAACGGCTCACTAGCTGGCTAGGCTGCTAGCTGGGTGGGCTTCTGTTTAGTGAATTTATATATCCTTAGACAAAAACTATCAATCGACAGTGAGTTGGGTCCAGAGTTGAAGGGGAGGAGGAGAATAGATTGGATCATATTTGAGAAACTATGAAGCATTTTTAATAATTATAAACTGCTTACTGTGGAAAACTTTTTTTTGTAGCATTTGTTCTCTTAGTGATAGCTATAATGTGGTGTCTTGGATAAAGAGCTAGTCTTGGAGCTGAGAAGACCTGGTTCAGAGCCCATCTCTGATAAATATCAGCTATAAATTCACTTAATCTTTCACTGCTCCAGACAACTCTAGACAGATGAGTGGTGCAATGAATAGACCACTGGGCCTGTAGTTATGAAGACCTGAGTCCAGATTTAAGTCCAGATTTAAGTCTAGCTAGCTATACCTGGACTGTAAAATGGAGATAGTAACAGCATCTACCTCCCAGAGTTATTATGAAAATCAATTTAGATTATATTGGTAAAATACTTAGCATTGTGCCTGGTACATAGTTGCCATATAAGTGCTAATTCTCTTCCCTTCACTTTAATACTAAGTTGCAGAGAAGGCACCAACCTGCACTGGTAGGAGGATTTTCCTTATATAGCTCCAAATGCCAGTATGAAGTTCCATTATGTTCCATTTTGGAGCTCTGTTATGGAGTTCCATATGTCAATAAAATCATGAGTCCAGTCCCTATCCTCTTGGTGATGCTGTGTAGTCATGGATCATGGAATAATACCATGACTCTAAAAAGGATTAAAATGACAAATGAGCCAATGGGAAATGAAAAGACTCCTTTCCAGCATGGCGGGGGGGTGAGCAGATTGCCCTGTTACCTACAGTGACATTGCATTGTAAAATATGTTATCAGAGACATCAGGACTGGAAAAGAAAGTGGGCTTGTTAGGTAGTAAGAATGAGAGAAAGCTTGAGAGCTGTACAAATACTTTTTAAGATATTAAAAAAACCAGAGAGAAGTCTCAATTAGTCAACATACATTTCTTAAACCCTTAAAACATGCCAGGCACTATTTTAATCTTTGGAAATACAAGGACAAAATGGTATGTGCCTTCAAGGAGCTTACATTCTGTCCTGAGAGACAACATGTATATATACATTATATAGGGAAATTTAAAACACAAAGTAAACTGGGGAATGAAGGTACTAGTATCTAGAGGGCATCAGGAAAAGCTTCCTGGTGGGACATGAACCTAGGTCTTACTGATTCCGAAGCTGACAATCTTATCACTACACCATGATGTCTGTGTGTGTGTGTGTGTGTGTGTGTGTAAAATTTATTTAATTGAATCTTATTGCATTGGTTTAGTGATGTTTCAATGAGGGAAGTCCCCCTATCACTACAAAAATAACCCATGTAAGCTCTGGGAGCCCTTATCCTAATTCCCACTCTCACAGACAAAATGAGTCCTCAGAACGTTGTTACACTATCTTCTCAGGACTCCTCGAGACCATAAGGAGTTTGGGGCTGACATTCTAGTGCTCCATAGATGGCTTGGTTAGTTATTTGGTCAGTGAGTCAGCTACACCTTTTTGAAATAGCCTACTGAATTGACCTATTAAGAATGCTTGGTTACAAGCTTTCCCCTACCCCCATTAAAAAAGTTGTAACACATTATCCACTAGGACTCAGGGGCAGAGAACCTGTGTCCTCAAGACCACATGTGGCCTTCTAGGTACTTGGATATGGCCTTTTGACTCAATGTGTGTGTTTGTCCTTCATTATCAAAGAAGACCATGACATCAGAGAAATGATGGCATGACTTGCACTTGACTTTGTTTTGAGTGAGGGAGGACTATGCAAGATCACCAGCCTCACTTTCTCCTCCAGAGTCATCGGGATCCAATTACTCAGATATTCATCAGGATGACTGGAGACAGCCCAGGATGCAATGAGCTGTCTTGGCCTTTTAGGCTAAGGCCTTTTCAGATACTCACTTAGAGTGAGGTAATGCCCATTCAGTGAATAGGCCTCTTTAAAAGGTAATCAAGGGGATGGCCCTTTAATAGAAAAGAAAAACTAAATAGATAAATCACAGAGCAAATCCCCCAACAAAGGGGATTTCTTCTGTAAAGTTTGGATTTAGTCAATGATCTGCACTTGAGGGACCTATGCAGTTTAGAAGCCACAGATTCTCCGACCCTGCCAACAAGGTGTATACAGAGTCCAGGAGAAAGTGGGCTCAAATTCAGAGAGGACTATTTGGCAAAGGGATGATTTACAATTCTTGACTGCTGGAAGTTCTATTCTGTCCTCGGTGGAGTACTCAAGAATTTCCCTTGGGCACAGTGTAGCTTCTTTACTGCTAACTACTGCTGTCCCATGGGACACTACTAGGATATAGGAGAGGAGTCAGAAGACCAAAATTCTTCAAGGCTTGGCAGGTCCTCTTCTGTTCAAGGGTGGAAAGTAGGGAGCAGTGATCTAGGCTAAAACAAAGGTGAGACACTGATTGCCCTGTCTCCCTTCTCCCTTCTCCTATCCTTCCCCCTTCCCCCAGCCTCCAAAGGGGTTCCTCCTGAGGTATGTTGCTAGATTGTTTTTTCCTTCAGCTTGAGCTTATTCCAGTCTCTTAGACCTGGATTGGCTTGATATTTTATAACTGAACAAATTTCTGAAGTCAATCTGAATGTACTTCCTGTATCTTTGATTGAGGACGATTGAAACGTAATCTTAAGTTGATTTAAGATCGAGGCATGTCCCCACCTTGTTAAGGTGTCACTTACTTTAACTGGAGGAGCTTGATTTGATTGAACTCCACCATTACACATGGGGGACTCAGTATGCATAATGATGTATACAATTTTGTGTCAATGTGGGCAATGTAGGAAATTGTTGCTTGACTGCTTATCTGTTAGAAGAGTTTTGTTTTTCTTCCCCCCAGGGGATGCTGAGAGAGGCGAGAGAAAATAAATGTTCATTAATAACTTTTAAAAAGTTGAAAAGAAGCTACAACCTTGTTTACACGGTTTCTTGTGATATAGTGCATAGGTGTGTCTCACTCTTAGAAAATCCAAATATACCAAAAAGAGGTAAGAAACTGATGAATGGTGAAGAAGGAGGAGGAGGAGGAGAAAGTAATAATTGTTTAGCAAAAAGATTGCACACCACTATTAGAATCTCCCTGGATATCAAGTTTCCTCAATGCATTTAAAATTATTTTTTTGACTAAAATTGAATTACAGATTTTCAATGTTACCTTTATCATGCAAATTGGGATACAGTTCTAGATAGACTATAGTTGAAAATTGGCCTTGCACTTTGGAACATTTTGACTTAACTCCAACAATTTAAAGCTGACATCCCTGACCTAGAGCTCTCACTGGAATTAGTTTAGCCTTACTTATGGGCTACAGGTGATTGTATTGAAGATTCTTTCTTAGAGGCAGCTGGGGTGTCTGTGCCTTGGATGCCAGGCCTCAAGTCAAGAAGACCTGAGTTCATATGTAACCTCAGACCCCAGCTAGTGACCCTGGTCAAGTCACTCTATTTTTTGTTTGCCTCTGTTTACTTATCTGTAAAATAGGGATAATGATAACACCTACCTCCCAGGGTTGTTGTGAGGAGCAAACTAGATAATACTGGTAAGCTATCTGGCACATAGTACCATCAAACACCTTGAAAAGCATTAAGGTAAGGAATCTCATCCATATTTTTATAAGTCAGAGTAAACATGTAGCCATTATTATCCATTTCTCGTTCTAAGTCTAGACCATCTGTAAAGTACCTTTACATGCTAAAATTTTATTGAAATAAAAGACCTCTTGTCACATCACACTCAGCAAGTCACCAGCAGAAGGGGAATTGGACTAGAACCTAAGTCTCCTTACCCATAGAAGATGCAATGCTATGGATTTTGTTAATAAAAAGCTCTTTTGGGGGGGGTGGAGCCAAGATGATAAATTCAGGGAATTGCCTGAGGTCTCCCAAATTCTCCACCAAACAGCATAATATAATGCTTCAACATCAATTCTGAGGTGGAAGAATCAACAAAAGGATTGGGTAAAACAATTTTCCAACCCAAGATAAATAAGAAGTTTGGCAAGAAAGGTCTGTCTTACCAGGGTGAGAGTGGAGTGCAGTTCAGTTTAGGCCTAGCCAGAACATGCTGTACCCCTGCAAGCTAACGAAATCAAGGACTTTCAAACATTCCCGATGAAAAGACCAGGGCTGAATAGAAAATTTGACTTTCAAATACAAGATATAAGAGAAACATTAAAAAGGTTAACAGGAAAGGGAGATCACAAGGGATTCAATAAGGTTAAACTGTTTACATTCCTGCATGGAAATATATTTATAATTCCTAAGAACTTTCTCATTATTTAGGCAGTTAGAAGGAGCATACATAGACAGTGGATATGAGTGTGAGTTGACTATGATGGGGTGATACCAAAAAAAATTAAGGGATGAGAAAGAAGGATGCATTGGAAGGAGGAAGGTATAGGTAGAATAGGGTAAATTATCTCACATTAAAGATCTTTTCCAGGTGAAGGAGAAGATGGAGGTGGGGTGGAGGTCAACACCTAACTGTATTCTCATTGGAATTAGGTCAAAGAGGGAATAGCACACACACTTAGTTGGATATCAAAATCTATCTTACCATACTTGGAAGTAACAGGGGAGGCAGATAAAAGAAAGGTAGAAAGCTGATAGAAGGGGAGGACAGATTGGAAGAGGCAGTGGTCAAAAGCAAGACACTTGAGGAGGGAATGGATGAAAGGAGAGAGAAAGAAGGGTAAACTGGGGGGAGGGAAATACACAGTAATCATAATTGTCAATGCATATGGGGTGAACTCCCCCATAAAATGTAAGTAGATGGCAGAGTGGATTACCTAATTTCAAAATAAAGGGTAATACCATAAGCAAATTAGGGGAGCATGGAATGGTTTACTTGTCAGATCTATGGAATAAGGGAAGACTTTGTGATCAAACAAGAGATGGAGAGCATTATGAAATATACAATTGATAACTTTGATTACATTACAAAGTTTTTATATAAACAAAATCAAAACAGTGAAGATTAGAAAGAAAGCATAAAACTGGGGGAAATTTTTTTTCACCAACTTTCTCTGATAAAACCCTCAGTCTAATTGATAAGAACTTAAGTCATTAACCCTATTGAAAATTGAACAGGTGGCTTTCAGAAGAATAAATCAAAACTATTTATGGTCATGTGAAGACAATGCTCTAAGTCACTATTGATTAGAGAAATGCAAATTAAAACAACTCTGAGGTACTACCTCACACCTATCAGATTGGTTATTTTGACAGAAAAGGAAATGACAAATGTTGGAGAGGATATGGGAAAATTGGGACATTGTGAACTGATCCAACTGTTCTGGAGAGCAATTTGGATCTATGCCCAAAGGGGTATAAACTATACGTGCCCTTTGAACCACTAAGACTACTATAGGTCTATATTTCAAAGAGATTTAAAAAGAGAGAAAAGGACCTATATGTATAAAAACTATTTATAATAGTTCTTTTTGTGGTGGCAAAGAACTGGAAAATGGAGGGAGTGCCCATCAATTGGGGAATGGTTGAACAAGTTGTAGAATATGATTGTGATGGTATACTATTATGTTATAAGAAATGGTGAGCAGGATGCTGTCAGAATACCTGGAAAGACCTAGACAAACTGAAGCGGTGAAGTAAGCAGAATCAGGAGAACATTGTACACAATAATAGAAATATAGTATGGTGATCAACTGTGAATGACTTAGCTATTCTCAGAAATATAATGATCTGAGACAATTTCTAAGGAGTATAATGAAAAAATGTTATCTACTTCCAGAGGAAGAACTAATGGAGTCTGGATCAATAGGACTGTGAATGAAGCATACTTTTTTTTAACTTTTCTTTTTTTTGTCTATTTTTTTTCACAACATGACTAATGGAAGCATATTTTGCATGATTGCACATGTATAACCTATATCAAATTATTTGCTTTCACAATAAAGTGGTAGGTAGAGAGGGTGGAAGAGAATTTGGAAGTCTGAATTAAAAAAAAAAACTAATGTTAAAATTATTTTTACGTGTAATTGGAAAGAGTAAAATAGTTAAAAAATGGAAGACTCTCCCAAAATTAAAAAAAATGAAAAACTCTTTCATAAAATAACCAACAATTTTTTTCAGTCCTACAAAGTAGGATTTTAATATATTAGATTTTCTTAAAGTCATGTTCCTGACTCTCAGGAGGCCTTCATTCTTGTCACATAATGTTAATTTTAGCTGTTTGGTTTTAAATTTTATGTATGTAGAGGGGAGGGGAGGGAAGGTAGGCTGTTTGGATCAGTGATTACCATGTAGGGAACTCTATTACTGCAGATTGAATACCTCCATAGCTTTACAACAATAGTCAACTTTTACAAAATGCTTTAAAGTTTGAGCAGCCTTAGGGAATTGCCTGGTACAGTAAGAAGTTAAGAATTTTGCTCAAGGTCACATAGCTGGTGTATATTAGAGGCAATACCTGAACCCAGGTCTTCTTGCTTTCTGTCTCTCTGTCTCTCTCTTCCTCCCTGAACCTTAACATGAAAAGCCTTATTAAAATGTAGACACAACACAGCCATTGTGCTGAACAAGCATTCTATTTATTCAATAAATAATATTTATTCAATAAGAGTACCAGTTCTAACTTCTATAAAGGGTAAATTCCATTGAAAAGTAGAAGGGCACTATCTGGTTTACTGGGTGTTTGTATCATGTGTTGAAACAAAATGGACCAATTGAAAAAAAGAAAAAGACCTTGTGTATCGCTTCAGGCATCACCAAAACAGGGTCATGAGAAGATCTCATATTTTTAGTAGTGATGTTGCTAGAAAAACATGGTGCTCAGAAGGCAGAATATATATATAAAACAATAACTTACTTCTTTCTAGTCAATTTGGCACATTTTTCATTTAAATTCTCAAAAATATGGGGACCAAATCTGAGTTATTAATATTTATATTCTGATAAAATTTCTGGTGAGTTAATCTTTTTTTTAATAAAAATTTATTTATTTAACTTTTTACATTCATTTTCACAAAATTTTGGGTTCCAAATTTTCTCCCCATTTATCCCCTCCCCCCACCCCAATACACCAAGCATTCTAATTTTCCCTGTCACCAATCTGCCCTCTCTTCTATCATCCCTCCCTTCTCTTGTCCCCATCTTCTCTTTTGTCCTGTAGGGCCAGATGACTTTCTATTCCCCATTGACTGTATTTCTTATACCCTAGTAGCAAGAACAATACTAAACAGTTGGTCCTAAAACTTTGAGTTCCAAATTCTCCCCATCCCTCCCTCCCCACCCATTCCCTTTGGGAAGGCAGGCAATTCAATATAGGTCCTATCTGTGTAGTTTTGCAAATGACTTTGATAATAGTCATGTTGTGTAAGACTAACTGTATTTCCCTCCATCCTATCCTGCTCCCCATTGTTCCTATTCTGTCTTTTGATCCTGTCCCTCTCTGAATGTTGACTTCAAATTGCTCACTCCTCCCATTGCCCTCCTTTCCATCATCCCCCCCTCCCTGCTTATATCCTTCTCCCCCACTTTCCTGTATTGTAAGATAGGTTTTCATACCAAAATGGGTGTGTATTTTATTCCTTCCTTTAGTCAAATGTGATGAGGGTAAACTTCTTGTTTTTTTCTCATCTCTCCTCTTTTTCCCTCCACTAAAAAGTCTCCTGCTTGCCTCTTGAATGAGATATAATTTACCCCATTCCATTTCACCCTTTCCTCACACTGCATTTCTCTCTCACCATTTACCTTAATTTCTTTTAAGATATGGTCCCATTCTATTCACTTCACTCTGTGCTCTCTGTCTCTGTATGTGCACGCATGTGTGTATGTGTGTGTGTGTGCACGTGTGTACATGTGTGTGTGTGGTCCCACCAACTACCCAGATACTGAAAAGTTTTAAGAGTTACAAATATTGTCTTTCCATGTAGGAATGTAAACAGTTCACCTTTGGTAAGTCCCTTATGACTTCTCTTTGCTGTTTACTTTTTCATGCTTCTTCTCATTCTTGTGTTTGAAAGTCAAATTTTCTTTTCAGCTCTGGTCTTTTCATCAAGAATGCTTGAAAGTCCCCTGTTTCATTGAAAGACCATATTTTCCCCTGAAGTATTATACTCAGTTTTGCTGGGTAGGTGGTTCTTGGTTTGAGTCCTAGTTCCTTTGACTTCTGGAATATACTATTCCATGCCCTTTGATCCCTTAATGTAGAAGCTGCTAGATCTTGTGTTATCCTGATTGTATTTCCACAATACTTGAATTGTTTCTTTCTAGCTGCTTGCAATATTTTCTCCTTGACCTGGGAATTCTGGAATTAGGCCACAATGTTCCTAGGAGTTTCTTTTTTGGATCTCTTTCAGGCAGTGATCGATGGATTCCTTCAATACTTATTTTGCCCTCTGGTTCTAGAATATCAGGGCAGTTTTCCTTGATAATTTCATGGAAGATAATGTCTAGGCTCTTTTTTTGATCATGGCTTTCAGGTAGTCCCAGAGTTTTCAAATTGTCTCTCCTGGATCTATTTTCCAGGTCAGTTGTTTTTCCCATGAGATATTTCACATTCTCTTCCATTTTTTCATTCTTTTGGTTTTGTTTTATGATTTCTTGGTTTCTCAAAAAGTCATTAGCCTCCATCTGTCCCATTCCAATTTTGAGAGAACTATTAAATTCAGTGAGCTTTTGAACCTCTTTTTCCATTTGGCTATTTCTGCTTTTGAAAGCATTCTTCTCCTCATTGGCTTTTTGAACCTCTTTTGCCAATTGAGTGAGCCTATTTTTCAAGGTGTTATTTTCTTCAGCTTTTTTTTGATTCTCCTTTACCAAGGTATTGACCTGTTTTTCATGCTTTTCTTGCATCTCTCTCATTTCTCTTCCCAGGTTTTCCTCCACCTGTCTAACTTGATTTTCAGAATCCTTTTTGAACACTTCCATGGCTTGAGCCCACCGGACATCCACTTCGGATGTCTGGGATACAGAGACCCCAACCTCCACGTCTTTCCCTGATGGTAAGAATTGTTCCTCATCATCAAAAATGAAAGGCTGGAACATCTGTCCCCCAAGAAAGTAGCTTTCTATGGTCTTATTTTGCTTCCTTTTTCTGGGCATTTTCCCAGCCAGTTACTTGACTTCTGAGATTCCTGCCCACCCCTGCCTAGATCCGCCCAGCTAGGGCTTGGGGTCTGAGATTCAAATGGGCTTTCCACAGCAGGTGGCTGCTATTCAATGTGAGCTTAAGTTCTGGTGCTTGGGTGGGGGCAAGGCCACCTCCCAGGCTCAGTTCCCTCAGGGGCTTTATGCAGAGACCTTCAGTAATGGAGCGGGTGGGGGTAGGGCCACCTCCCAGGCTCAGTTCCCTCAGGGGGTTTATGCAGAGACCTTTGGTAATGGCCCTGAACTTCTGCCTACCTGCTTGGGGGGTCCCGGTCTACCGCTGCCTCTGCTGTTGCCTCTGCCACTTCCTCCCGAGGGGGCCCGAGCCATGGAGACACCCTGCTCCCCTCTCAGCCAGCCCAGAAGTCTCTCTCACTGACCTGTAGTGTCTGTGGGCAGAGGGACCTTCGTGGCCGCCAGAGATTCCGTCCCTGAAGCCTGCTCGGATCTGCTGCTGTGTGGCCGTGGCCAGGGCAGCACAGGGGTGGACTCCGCTCTCTGGAGTGCGATGGACCCTGGGGACGGCTCTCCAGGGCTCTCTGGAATGGAAATCTTTTCCACTGTGTTTCTGCGCACCTTGCAGTGATCCAGAATTTGTGGGGAGTTCTTCTTGCAGGAAATATATGGGCTGTGGGTTCGGAGCTAGCATACGTGAGTCTTTCTACTCCGCCATCTTGCCTCCACCCCGAAGTGAGTTAATCTTAGACTGAGCTGAAAGAAAATGTTCTTCCAGGAAATAAGAATACTTGTAGTTTCTTTCCAATTGCACATACCAAACTGAGAAAGGAATTCAGTCAATTACTTATCCTTCAGTTTCATTTGATGGCAGATAGCCATTCCCATACCAGAATACTTGTTCCTATATTATCAAGCATTCAACCTTAGACTGGTACTGTACTTACTACCAATGAAAGTTCAGGTTTTGCCATAATTATACTATATCCTCATCAGTGTTCTTAATTCCCCAAAGTCAATAGTTACTCTAAGCCCAACATTCAGAGACAGCTGTTCACCTTTCCCTAGTTGCTGTAAAAGACTGTGCATAAACTCAGACTGCCTTATCTGTCATTCTACTTTTCAAAAGCAATTGTTGTTAACATATTTATTCCTGTCAGATAGATAATTAAAGCACTATTAAACCTTCTCCCAGGGAATGGGAGCAATAGTGTAGGTAGCCTAGTAGACCTGTTGAGTTTGCAAGTATTTCTAATAATGCATCCAGTTCTTGCTGCTTCTATGCTTCTGTGGCTAATAAGAATTACATTTGGTGCCTACCACTCCCAAGGTCTGTGTGGAGAGTGAGGGAGCCAGAGAAGATACATAAAGACCCGAGGTACCCATGTTACAAGGTTATTGATGAGGATCAAGGGAAAAAACAAAAATAAAGTTTCTCTGTTTGCTTTTAAACATTGCTTTGACCTTGTTCTCCTTCTTTCTCCCTGATAATCCTTTCTATCTCTTCTGTTGACTCATCCATCTATCTCCTTATATTCTTAAGTATATGTCAGGATTTGGCCTTGAGTCCTTTTCTTTTTACTTTATACATTCTCCCTTAGGGATCTCTTCTGCTCTCATGGAACAATCATCTTTACACAGATAAAATATACATTTTGTTGTTGTGGTTGTTCTGGTCCAGTAGTGCCTGACTCTTCATGATCCCATTTGGGGTTTCTTGGGAAAAATGCTGGAATGGCTTACCATTTTCTTCTCCATCTCATTTTACAGATGAGGAAACAGAGGCAACCAGGGTTAAGTGACTTGCCAAGAGTTGCACAGCTGGTAAGTGTCTGAAGCTAGATTTGAATTCAGGTCTTCCTGACTTCGGATCCTGGCTCTCTGTCCACTGTGCCAACTGTCTGCCTTTTCCCTGCCCCTCTATTTCTTGAGCTCTGGTACTGTGGAGAGATAAAGGGGAATGAACATTGAAAGATCTAGGTTCAAATGCAGCCTCAGACATTTACTAGGTATGTAACCCATGGCAAGTCAACTAACCTCTCCTAGCCCCAATTTCTTCATCTGTAAAAAGTGCTCAGATATCAGGATTGTGAGAAGCAAATGAGATAGTATTTGTAAAGAGCTTATTACTGTGCCTAAAAATGCTAGATGATGATAATGATGACTCTACCCTGCACTGCCTAGTCACCTCAGGTGATGATGTTTATTAAGGAATTAGCAGTGGAGGACTGCTCAGGAGAGAGATGAGGGTCAGATATCTAAACCTGAGTAGCATCTTAAGATTTATGTCCCCAGGAAATCCTACCCTCTCCCTTAACCCAATTTTTAAAAATTATAGGATATTATTTCAGCAACAGACTTTGGAGGCTATTTAGTCTAATGCTTTTATTTTACTAACTGAGGGAGCAAAATAATTTGTCCATAGCCAATCAACCAATCAATTAAGCAACTGATATATGCCAAGCACTATGCTAGGTACAAGGGATATTAATTCAATCAGGCAGTAAATATTAGACACCTATTTTGTGCCAGGCACTGTGCTAAGTGCTGGGGAGTAAAACAGAGGCAAAAGGCTTACAATTTAATGGGGAATGCGGAGTTAAAGTTAAAAAGTGAAAGATATACTGCCCTCAAAGAGATTGTAGTCACGCAATTAGGGTTTTAACTCAAGTGTGACTATAAGACTTATTCTTATACTATTCTACTATATTCCTTCTCTATGTCTTGTTGGATCTGAATTGATTTTTGACAGGGTAGAACATTAAGCTGAATTAAATCACATGATATTAAAATAGATAAATTTCAAGTCTGACACGTGGGTTCAAGAAATTAACTTCACCAACTCCTAATGGGGGAGTTAGGATGAGACAATAGTTGATCTGAAATGAGTGGCCTGGTAGGTTCTGCGGCCTTTTGCCCTGGTCAGGCTGTATCTATTACTTAATATTAGGTTCTAGAGTCCCCATTTTTAGGAACAATATTGATACATTGGAGTGTGTCCAAAGGAGGGTGATTAGGACGGTGAAAGTCCTTGAGATAATGCCATGTAAGGATCACCTGAGGGAACAGAATATGATTAGTCTGGAGAATTGAAGACTTAAGGGTTGAATGATAGTTGTGTTCAAGTCATATGGAAGAGGTATTAGACTTATTTTCTTTGGCCTTAGAGGACAGAGTTTAGAAAGGTACAAAGAGGAAAATTTATTTTTGGTGTAAACAAAATTTTATTAACAACTAGAATGACCCCAAAGTAAATGCATTGCCATGGGAGCAGTAGTTAAGTTCCACCTACAGATCCTCAAGCAAAGGCAGATGATCATATATTGGATCATGTTGTAGAGGGGTGGCACAAATTTGACTAGATGGCCCCTGAAGTCTCTTCTAGTTCTGTGATTCTATGAAAAAACATAATTTTCGAGTCATCCCTGTCCAACAAATGAAGCACACCTAGTGCTTTGGAACACTAGATAAATAATCAGTTCAGTTATAGGATCAAGAAACTGCCAACATCTAGAACAGAACTGTCTGATGATGAATCTTTAGGTAATTATAAAGAGAATCTGTCAGTAGATTTGCCCAGAAGATACAGTCTTTCTATTCTCTTCTGACCTCTAATATTGTAAGACTTCTTCAGAATAAAGTCATTAATTGTTAGACCTAGAAGAGACCTTAGATATCATCTAATCTAACCCTTGAATTTTATAGAAGAGGAAAGTGAAATGACTTGTCCAGACTCCCAGAGACAACTGTGGCAGAGCTGAAAAGGGACGGATATATGGGGGTTGGGATAGAAGAGGTCAGGGGAAAGGAAGAAGAATGACAGAAGGAAGAGGGGATAAGGAGTGGTGCAGACATTTTAAAAAATGGTTAAACATCCTATTTCCTCTTTGTCTAACTTGACCTTTTACCTCATCAGAAATTATTCTATCTTCAATTATTTGTATACTTTTAAAATTTGATTTCCTTTCTTTTGTCATTAAGACTATGTCTTTGTAAGTAGAATGAACAGATCAAGACATTGCTGTTGTATATTGATATAGTTTGACCTTAATGACTCTTGTTAATTTTCTCATTTCATTTTTTGACAATGTTGTATTTTTCACATTAGCCTTTAAATGTTGATGTCTTAATAGTGCACTTATGCTGACATTGGTAGTGTCATTTGGTTTTGACACAGCAACAATGACCTTAGTTAACATAGTTTGACTTCACTGAGTAAATGTTATTGACTTTGTTGCAAACAAATAAATAAATTTCAAGGAGACACTTGAATTCTATAGCATTTAATGATTTCCTGCATATGATTTCCAAATGTGAATGAAGCATCTATTATCCACATTTTATATTTTCCACACTTTAGGCAATTTCATTTTTTGTCCCTCAAGCAAGATCGAGACTTTACTGGTTTATTCCAAAATTCGACATCCTGGAGCCATAAAGTCTTCAAAATAAAATCATGCTGGTCCTAAAATTAAAAATTATTTCACCCATAGCTTGGCTTTTAGTTTTCAATTGATCATATCTCTTAGTGGTTACATTAAATTGGATTTTCTTCTTCTTCCCAAATCTTAAAATTATTTGTTTAGCTGTATGGAAGCTAGCAAACATTGAATTTTTTATCCTAAAAATCCTGGCTAGAGGCTTTCATATATCTCAATATTTTTGCCATGGTGGAGATAGATTTAAGTAGACGTGATATTAAATCTCATTTATTAGAACTAACTCATCCTTCTCTACTTAGAGCCTATGAAAATACTGCTCTTAGACTTGCTCAGCCTTGCACTTCTTCCTTCCCAAAGATAAATGAAACTTTGTTCCATTTACTTTCCTTTTTAGAACAGACTTTAGCATTTTACATTTTATGAAGCCTTCATGCATGTGGCTCCTTTGACCCATTTGTGACAGTGTTTAGTTGGACTGATTGTTGCATAAATGAGGCTATTTAAAATCTTGCTATTATCATCAAAAGGATACTTTCCATAGAAACAAACCCAGGATGTTTCTTACACTACAGTGACCTCCAAAAGTTCAAATTTATCATTCTTTGAAAGTGTTTTAATTAGATAAAAATCCACTCATTTTAGACAATTCTTTAATGTTTTCTTGTATGAATAAACTATTTCTCAGCATCCAAATCTTTTTCACAGCTGAGGAATGAAGTAATATTCAGCATCTGCTACATTTCATCCATCAGTACTATATCAGAAAGGAAGCTTGTTGTTTTCCACAATAGCTGGTTCCCAATTATCTGCCTGTGAATTTGTGTATTTGGAATCATAGAAATGTTGAGTTGAAAGGGACATTTTACAATCATCTATTTCATCCTTCTTACTTCCCCACTCTTCTACTGGTATGGAAACAGAGTCCTAGGGAAGGAAGGTAACTAGCTTAGTTTTAAAGTTCTGCATCTCCTTGAATAGTTGTCTTGTGTGATAAATCAAAGTGGGTTAGCAGACTCAAGCATGAGTCAGAAATTACACCACCAATCACTTCTTTTTGTTAATTGAACTCACTTAGGACCCACTTCTCATTTTCTTCTTTCCCATATGGAGACACAGAAAAGTGAATGGAATGACTATCAGGGAACCCACTTCTTCCAGGAGTTCAAAAAACATGCAGACCATTGCAAGGTAGAAGGGCACATACTATAATTCAATTCTACAGGTATTTATTAAACATCTCTTACATGCCAGTCTCTGCTAGGGATTGATGAAACAAAGTGAAAAATGAAGCCATCTCTGCTCTCAAGGGATTTGTTTTGCCCAAGGAATACAACATGAACATAGACAGATGAGTATAAAAGAAGATACATTGCCCTTTTAAGATACTTCTCCATTCATATGTAACAATTAAGTGGTGAAAAGTCAAGTTACACCAGCAAGCATTTATTAAGGTCTTACCATGTGGCAAGAACTGTGCTAAGTACTGGGGATACAAAGAAGGACAAAAACACCCCCTGCTCTCAGGGAGCTCACAAACTAATGGGGGAAACAACATGCAAACAACTATATGCATATAAAATATGGACAGTGTAAATGGGAGTTAATCTTAAAGAAAAGAAACCAGCAGTAGAGGAGACATGGAAAATCTCTTGCAGAAAGTGGGATTTATAGTCTTCTAGGAAACTAGGGAAACCATGACCAAAAAGAGAGGATGGGAAGGCTTCCAGGCATGCAGGACAACCAAGGAAAATGAAGAATTGGGAGATATCTTGTGGAAGAAATAGCAAATAGGTCAGTATTATTGGATCATGGAGTATGTAAGAATACTGGAAAGGTAGAAAGGGATCAGGTTGTAAAGAGCGATAAAAGTGAAATGGAGGATTACATATTTGATCCTGGATGAAATAGGGAGATATTGGAGCTTATTGGGTGAGGGGAAGGGTGATATGGACACTGCCATTTAGGAAGAACACTTTGGTAGCTGAGGGGAGGAGTAGGGAGAAACCTGAGTTAGGGAATTTGGGACATCACCTAAAAGAAACAACTATATCAACTATCAAAAGATGTAAGATATTGCAGCTACTGAGCGTGAACATTTTGGGGGTCTAAAAGGAGAAGGAAAAATACTTTATTTAAGTGACAAGTGTTAAAATGTGTCTAAGAAGTAGCTTGGTTCCAGGGGTGGTGCCCAGGTGGTGGAGTGAGAGCAAGTACTCACCTAAGCTCTAAGACAAACTCCTTCAGATACCACTTAAAAGAGAATCTGAAGAAGGTTTAGAGTGGCAGAATCCAATAGGAGACAGACTGTAGCAGATTTCCAATGCTGGACAGCCTGGAAGGTTGACAGGAAAGTTCTGTTGCATGGGACTGGAGGAACACATAATGCACAGGCTGTACCAGTGCAGATCCTGCCATAGCAAAGCTGAGCAGAAAGCCCCGGGTGATCTAAAGCAGTAGCCACACCATAGAATCTCAAACATATCAGCCCAGGATGGGAGTACAGTGGAACTGACCGAGAGAGAACTGCAGAACCCCAGGTCATTGCACCAGTGGTTCCAGAGACTATCAGCCTACAGATTAAATGTTGATAAGTCACCTATTTGAACTTCTGGGAGCCAAGATGATGGAGCGATCAGTAAATGCTCTACCCCTCTCCTTGTTGACCTTGAAAAACCTATAGAATATTTCCCCAGGAAAAATCCTGGAACAGTGAAATCAGCTGTAGGGGCAAACACTCTCAGCCCATGAGACAAGGGAAATTGCAAAGGGGGGGGGGGTCCCTCTTGCTGTGACTGAAGGGGACCAGTGCAGGATTAGAGCTGTCCCAGACAGCCTTACCTCAGTGGGAGGAGATCTTGAGTCCCAGGGGGGTGGAGCCCCACAATCATCAACACCAGGATCCCAGGCATACCTCAGCACAGCCAGGAGAATAGGGAAGACACTAGTGCAAACATTAGTTCACCAACCACTGAGCCTGCCTATGCTCAGGAGAGGAGACATCCTGTGGCCAGATCATCCCTTCCCCATACTTAATGTAGCTAGCTCCAAGATAACTCCAGGGAAACTCAAAAGGACTTCACCTGGCCTCTCCTTTGGCACATCAGTCAGCTCAACCCGAGGTAAGCTACAGCATTCTGGCCTCTGGCTGAAAGAACCAGAGGTCACAATACACAAAACCTCAAGTTCTAAACACAAAATGGTGCGACGCATCCCCCTGTGCCCCAGAAGCAGAGATCCACTTTAAAAACCAGGAAAAGGGTGATCATCATGAGCAAGAAGCAAATCAGAAAAGATGAGACCATAGAATCTTTCTATGGGGACAAGAACCAAAACACGAATACCAAAGAGGGTAGCATTGAGGTTGTTCTCCCATTTGAAACTTCAGATGGGAATATGAACTGATCTCAAGCCCAAAGAGCATTTTTGGAAGAGCTTAAGAAGGATTTTAAAAGCCAAATTAAGGAAATAGAAGAAAAACTGGCCAATGATTTTTAAAATATGAAAAAAAGAAATCATGAAAGAATTTAAAAGGAAAGTTGGACTAATGAAAAGGCCAGATCTCAATAGAAAATTCGATCTTCAAACACAAATCTCAAGAGAGGCATAAAAAGGTAAACAGGGGAAAAAAACCTTGTTATTCAATATGGGCAGACTGTTTATATCTGTATAAAGGAAGATGATACTTATTAACCTTAAGAATTGTATATTTATTATGATATCTGAAAGGGATATACATAGATAGAAGGAGTGGGTATAAAGTAAATGATGTGATGATAAAAATGTGATTTAAGGGTGCAAAGGGATTGTGATGGGAGATGTGAACAGGAGAAGGCAGAAAAAGGTAAATTACATCACAAGAAGAAGCACAAAAATATATTACAGTAGAGGGAGAGGAGGAAGATGAGCATTGCTTGAGATTTGCTCTCATCTGATTTGATTCAAGGAGGGAAAAATAAACTCAGTTAAATACAGAAATCTAACCAGCTCTATAGGCAGTAGGAAGGAAAAGGGAAGGGAGGCTAAAAGGGAAGGAAGAAGTAGTAAGGGAAAAGGAGAGTAAAAGGGAAGGGGGCTGAAAAAAGGGAGGGAAGAGTGAGGGAGGTGATGGTCAAAAATTAAAACAATATTGTGGAAGGGAAGGGAGAAGGGAGAACTAAAAGCATAAACAGGGGGAAAGAGGATGGAGAAAGACACAGATAGTAATCATAACTGAATGTGATTGGGATAAACTCTTCCATAAAATGGAGACAGATAGAAGAATGGATTAAAAATCACAATCTGACAATATGCTGTTTACAAGAAGCACATTTGAAATGGGGGGATACACACAGGGTAAAGGTAAAAGATTGGAGCAGAATATATTGTGCTTCAGCTGATGTGAAAAAAGCAGGAGTAGAAATCCTAATCTCAGACAAAGCAAAAGCAGAAATAGTTCTAATCAAAAGAGATAAAGAAGGAAACTATATTCTAGTCAAAGGTACCATAGACAACAAAGCAAAATCATTACTACACATATATGCTCCAAGTATACGCATCCAAATTCTTAAAGGAGAAGTTAAGGGAGTTAGAGGAAGAAATAGGCACCCAAACTATACTAGTGCGGGATCTCAACCTCCCCCTCTCTGAACTTGATAAATCTAACCTCAAAATCAACAAGAAAGAAGGTAAGGAGGTGATTAAAACTCTGGATAAGGTAGATATGAGATTCCTGGAGAAAATTGAATGGGGATAGAAAGGAATATACCTTTTTCTCAGCAGTACATGGCACATGTACAAAAATTGACCATGTACTAGGACATAAAAACCTCACAGTTCAGTGCAGAAAGGCAAAGATAGTCAATGCATCTTTCTCAGACAATAATCCAATAAAATTATATGTACTAAAAGGACATGGAAAGATAAACCAAAAATTAATTGGGAACTAAATAATCTAATCCTAAAGAAGGAGTGGGTTCAACAACAAATCATAGAAACAAAACAACTTCATTCAAGAGAATGACAATAATGCGACAACATACCAAAACACATGGGATACAGCAAAAGCAGTTTTTAGGGGAAATTTTACATCTTTGAACGCCAACATGAATAAAATAAAGAGGAGATGAATGACTTGGGCATGCAGCTGAAAAAGCTAGAAAAAGAACAAATTAAAAATCCCCAAGTAAATACCAAATTAGAAATACTGAAAATCAAAGGAGAAATTAATAAAATTGAAATTAAAAAACTATCAAACTAATAAATAAAACTAAGAGTTGGTTTTATGAAAAAAAACAGTAAAATTGATAAACCTTTAGTCAATTTCATTAAAAAAAGAAAGAAGAAAATCAAATTACCAGTATCAAAATGGAAAGGGTGAACTCACCTCCAACAAAGAGGAAATTAAAACAATAATTAGAAATTACTTTGCCCAATTGTATGCCCATAAATTCAGCAATCTAAATGAGGTAGATTAATATTTTAAAAAAATATAAACTGCTCAGATTAACAGAAGAGGAAGTTGAATACTTAAATACTTCCATCTGAGAAAAAGAAATTAAACAAGTCATCAATGAACTCCCTAGCAAAAAATCTCCAGGACCAGACGGATTTACAAGTGAATTCTATCAAATATTTAAAAAACAGTTAGTTCCAATACTATAGAGTATTTGGGAAAATTAGGGAAGAAGTATTCCTATCAAATTCTTTTTAGGAAACAAATATGGTTGTAAAACTTAAACCAGAAAGAGCCAAAACAGAGACAGAAAATTATAGACTAATTTCTCTGATGAAAATAGATGCAAAAATTTTCAATAAGATTTTAGCAAAAAGAGTACAGCAATTTATCGTGAGAATAATACATTATGATTACGTAGGATTTATATCAGGAATGCAGGGCTGGTTAAATATTAGGAAAACTATCAGCATTATTTATCATATCAACAACAAAACTTATAGAAACCATATGACTCTCAATAAATGCAGAAAAAGCTTTTGACAATATACAACACCCATTCCAATTGAAAACACTGGAACTTATGGAAATAAATGGAGTTTTCCATAAGATAATAAGCAGTAACTACCTAAAACCAAGAGCAAGCATTACAGACAATGAGGATAAGCTTGATGCATTTCCAATAAGATGAGGGGTGAAATAAAGATGTCTGTTATCACCACTATTATTAATATGGTACTAGAAATGTTAGCTGTAGCAATAAGAGAAGAAGAAGAAATTGAAGGAATTAGGATAATCAAAAAAGAATCTAAGTTATCACTCTTTGCAGATGATATAATGGTATACTTAGAGAATCCCAAAGAATCAAGTAAAAATCTACTTGAAATAATAAACAACTTTGGCAAAGTTGCAGGTTACAAAATAAACTCTGCATTTCTATATATTACTAACAAAGTCCAACAGCAAGAGATAGAAAGAGAAATTTCCTTTGAAGCCACAGTAGACACTACAAAACATCTGGGAGTCTACCTGGAACACAATTGCAAAATACTTTCTGCACAAGTAAAGTTAGATCTAAGTAAGTGGGAAAACATCAGTAGCTCATGGGTAGGCTGAGCCAATATAATAAAAATGAGAACTCTACCTAAATTAATTTACTTATTCAGCACCATACCAATCAAATTACCAGGTAATTATTTTCTAGAGCTAGAAAAAATAATATCAAAATTCATCTGGGAGAACAAAAGGTCCAAAATATCAAGGAAAGTAATAAAAAGGAATGCTAGGGAAGGTGGCCTAGCCCTACCAGATCTCAAACTATTATAAAGCAGCAATCATCAAAACTACTTGATACTGGCTAAGAAATAGAGGGGTAGACCAGTGGAATAGGTTAGGTACTCAAGACACAGTTGTCAGTGAATATAGCAATCTACTGTCTGACAAACCCAAGGACCCCACCTTCTGGGAGAATAACTCACTGCCAAAAATTGCTGGGAAAACTGGATAATAGAATGAAGGAAACTGGGCATAGACCAATGCCTGACACCATACACAAGAATACAGTCCAAATGGATACATGATCTAGGTATAAAGACTGATACTATAAACAAATTAGGGGAGCAAGCAATACTGTATTTATCAGATTTATGGAGAATGGAAAAATTTTTGACCAAACAAGAGATAAGAGAACATTATGATGTACAAAATGGATAATTGTGATTGCATTAAATTGAAAAGTTTTTGCACAAACAAATCCAGTTGAACCAAAATTGAGAGGGAAGCAGAAAACTGGGAAAACATTTTTGTAACTAGTGTCTGTGATAAGGCCTCATTTCTAAAATATGTAGAGAACTAAGCCAAATATACAAGAATACATCTCCAGTTGATAAATGGTCAAAGGATATAAACAGGCAGTTTTCAGAGGAAGAAATTAAAGATATCTATAGTCATATGAAAAAATGCTCTAAATCACTTTTGATTAGAGAGATGCAAATCAAAATTACTCTGAGGTACCACATCACACCTATCAGATTGCCTAACATGACAAAAAGGAAGATAATAAATGTTGGTGAAGACGGGAAAGTTAGAACACTAATTCATTGTTGGTGGAGCTGTGGTACTATGCCCAAAGGGCTACAAAAATGTGCATATCCTTTGACCCAGCAGCATTACTTCTAGGACTATCTCCTAAAGAGATCATAGAAATGGGAAATCATCCCACAAGTACAAAAATATTTACAGCAGTTCTCTTTGTGGAAGGGAATACCCATCAATTGGAGAATGGTTAAACAAGTTATGGTATACGAATGTAATGAAATACTATTATTCTATAAGAAATGATACTGGAAGACTTCAGAATCCTGGAACGATTTCTATGAACTGATGCTGAGTGAAAGGAGCAGAACCAGGAGAACTTTGTACACAGCCACAACCACAGTGTGTGAGGAATTTTACTGGTAGACTTAGCTGTTCACAGCAATACAGGGACCTAAAAATTCCCAGTGGACTTGAGGCAAAATGCCTCCCACATCCAGTGAAAGAACTATGGAACTGGATTGCAGAATGAAGCAGACCATTTTCTCTTGTGTTATGTTTTGTTTTGTTTTATGGTTTCTCCCATTCATTTTAATTCTTCTATGCAACATAACTAAGGTGAAAATGTATTTAATAAGAATGTATGTGTAGAACCTATATAAGATTGCATACCTTCTCAGGGAGGGAGGGGGAAGGAGGGGGGAAGGAGAAGGGAGAGGAAAAAATCTAAGATATGTGGAAATGATTGTAGAAAACTGAAAACAAATAAAATAATTTAAAATAAAGAAAAGAAGTAACATGGATTTTGGGTGAGATTTGGGCAGGTATAGACAACAAAGGAACTGGGCCATAAATATAAAGACTTAAATCACTTTATGAATGATATAGCATATTGTCTCATTTGTATGTGAGCAGTTTGATGATTTAAAGATAAGAAGCTTCATTTCTCTCCAACTCTTTGTAGCTTGAAGGACAATGGCCATCACTGAATCTATTGTCCAATAAAATTAATTCTATCTCCCACCAGCCAGAAATCGTTTAACAGAAACCTTCTGTCAGCTGACTGCTCCTAGTAGAGAAGAACTTTAATTTATCAAAAGCTGGAAAAATATGAGTATAGAAAACCATAATTCATTCACATCAAATGAGTTTGAGGATGTGTTGAAGATTTTAGAACTACAGAGGATTATAGTACCTCAATTAATTTGCATATAACTTTCTTTATGAAAGAGGGTATTTTTAAAAATGGGAAATCATCAAACATTTGGAAACTAATGTATGATTTTATTTTATTTTTAATGAAATTTTAGTTTTTCAATTATGTGTAAAAATAATTTTTAACATCATTAAAAAAAATTGAGTTCTGAATTCTCTCCTTCCCACCTTTGTCACCTCTTTCTCCTTGACACATGGTAATTTGATATATTATACATGTGCAGTCATCGAAAACATATTAATCATGTTGTAAAAGAAAATGCAGACAAAAGCCTTGAAAGAGAAAGTGAAAAATGATATGTTTTGATCTGCATTCAGACTCCAACAGTTCTTTCTTTGGAGGTGATTATTGCATTTTTCATCATATGTCCACTGAAATTGTCTTGGATCATTGCTGAGTATAGCTAAGTCATTCATAGCTGATCATCATATACTATTGCTGTTATTATTATATATAGTCTCCTGGTTCTGCGCATTTCTCTCTGCATCCATTCATGTAAGTCTTTCCGGGTCCTTCTGAGAGCATCCTGCTCATCATTTCTTAGAGCACAATAATATTCCATTACAGTCATATACCACAACTTGTTCAGCAATTTCCTAATTGATGGGCATTCTCTCATTGTCCAACTCTTTGCCACCACAAAAGAGCTGCTATAAATATTTTTCTACAAATAGGAGCTTTTTTCCTTTTTTTTAAAAAAAGTCTCTTTAGGATATAGTTGCGGTATGATTTTATAAAAGGACAATCAATTTCATAGGGGAAATTTGGGGAATGACACCAAGTATTGGGAAACTTGAAGAGAAGAATTGAAGCTATAACAGGGCTAAAAACCTGGGGCAACTGGAAGCAATTAGTTAACGGGAGGCTTCTGACTGGTAAGAGAGAAAGAGGGTTGCTCTCTTTGTCCTAGAACTGCAGTGAGAGGTATGGTCTGTCAATGGTACCTAGAATTGGAGAGTAGTGAAGCTTCTCTTAAGTGCCTGGTGGTCTCTGCAGCCTCCAAATGTCACTGCTTTGGTGACATACAGTAGGAACAGGAAGGGATGAACAGTATGTGAATTGTCTTGCCCAATATTTATATAGGGCTTTACAAGAAAGAGAATAGCTATTTCCTTGGGATGGCATTAGGGGGAAGCCTCAGAGATAAGTAGAAATGACCAGAAGGCTGTAGGCCTTGCAAGAGGATGTGGAGGAACACAAACATCCTTCACATCTCTTCCAACAACACACTGGGTCTTTTTCAGCATGAGTATCTTGTCATCTTTCCTACTGTGCATACTTCTCCACACCAGGAATAATGACCTTCAAGACCCAGATCTATGGAGACTAGGGCTCCATTTCCACAGAGTTAATTTACTCAGCTTTGGGACTCTCTTTCCTAGGACTGAGTGGTTATGATTGATGTGTAAAAGAGTGAAAATTCATCTCTACTCTCTATATCTAGCCACTTCTAGATGCTGCTTCAAATCCCATCCAGCTATCCACAAGGGCATCAGAGCTTATCTTTTCCCCAGGATCTATCCTCCACATAGCCACCCAAGTGATTCTCCCAAAGCACTAGTATGACAATGCCATCCACCTATACAATTTACTCTTGTGGCTCCCTATTACCTCTAGGGTAAATTGGAAATCCTTATGTCCAGCGTTTAAAAATGTTTGCAACTTGACCCCTTCCTACTTTTCCAGTTTTCTCATGTATTACTTTTCTTCAGGCACTCTACAGTATAGCCAGACTAGCAATTTGCTTGTATTTTTTCACATTCAGCACTATCCCCCATGTTTGAAATGAAATCTCTCCTAGCTTCCCCATTTTTGTATCGCTGGTTTCCTTTAAAACTCAGCTTATACACCACCATCTACATGAATCCTTCTCTTATGCCTCTAAGCTC
This sequence comes from Bettongia penicillata ogilbyi, assembly GCA_023548195.1. Taxonomy (NCBI): domain Eukaryota; kingdom Metazoa; phylum Chordata; class Mammalia; order Diprotodontia; family Potoroidae; genus Bettongia; species Bettongia penicillata. Next base: position 3,394,378 of record JAJHZJ010000688.1, on the reverse strand, counting down.
CAACACGCTCTGACCCCAAACTACCCTGTTCTCCTATTGGATATATTCTAGATCATATGCACACATGTATTTTGATATGTTTTCATATGCGTATGTTGTCTCTCCTGATAGAACGTAAGTTCTTTGAGGTCAGGTTCGTTTTTACCCTAGTTTTGGTGTCCCTAGCACTTAACAATGCCTGGAATGTAAATGCTTGGTGATTGTTTGACTGGTTGATTGAAGATGTTACTCCTGTACCCTGGATAACTGAATTGTCATTCTCGGCCCCTCTGTATCAACGCAGAGCCATGGCTGTGACTGCTTCCTGTACCTGCCTGTGTGGTGGGAGGCATAGTCTTTGCTGCTGATATTGGCACGAGACCCATTTCAGACCCATTTCATTGGAGTTGGAGAGTTAGAGGAAGGATTAAGTTAAGATTTAGGTAAGGCCAGGAGCATGAATATGTAAGTAGTTTGAATGTTCCATAGTGAGATCAGGTGGAGAAGACTATAATACAGGTGCTAAAATGAAAATAAAACATTGGCAAAGCATACATAAAATATACTACTGAAAGAACTACTAACATTTTGCATGTTTACAACTCCTACCCTGTACAGCCTATTCTCTCTGTTACCACCCTCTTACAGAGACATGTTTGGAGAGAGAAAATGGGTCCCTAGTGTAGCTTTTATGAATACTGTGTCCTCTATTGTTTGAGATTGTAGGATCATAGATGCAGAAGGGAGCTTTGTGGTCTTCTTGTAAAGAGGTGTCAAATATGTGACCTGAAGCACTCCTGAGTGTACTTGAGCCAGATTAAAGCACAATTGGGAAATATTTGACAAAATAAATAAAAATACAATAAATATAGATAATGTTAATATGTGGTTTTCTAAGTCAAGATACACTTATAGGGATCCTTATTTATAGTTTAGTGGGCCCTGTTTCTGTCTGCTTGACATGACTGATCTAGGACAAACCACTTATTTTACAGATGAGGAAACTGAGGCCAGGAGAGTTTTAGTGACTTGTCAGAGGTCACAGAGTCAGTAAATGGAAGAAATGGAATTAGAACTTTGGACTAGTTGAACCTGAGTTCAGTGCTCATTCTGCTATAATATGTTGCCTCTTAGAAAAGGGGAGAAGTCTCTATGATAAAGACTTCATTTCTAAAATGTATAGAGAACTAAGTCAAATGTATAAGAATACAAGTTATTCCCCAGCTGATAAATGGTAAATAGATATGAACACTCAGTTTTCAGAGGAATAAATTAAAGATATCTATAGTTATATGAAAAAATACTCTAACTCATTATTGATTAGAAATATGTAAATCAAAACACCTCTGAAATACCACATCACACCTATCACACTGGCTAACATGGCAGAACAGGAAGATGGTAAATGTTGGAGAAGATATGGAAGAGCTGGAACACTAATTCATTGTTGGTGGAGCTGTGAGCTGATCCAGCCATTCTGGGAGAGGGTCCCACATGTATAAAAATATTCATAGCAGCACTCTTTGTGGTGGCCAAAAACTGGAAATCAAAGGGATGTCCATCCACTGAGGAATGGCTGAATAAATTGTGGTATATGAATGTAATGGAATACTATGGCACTATAAGAAATAATGAACAAGAAGACTTCAAAGAGGCCTGGAAAGACTTATGTGATCTGATGCTGAGTGAAAGGAGCAGAACAAGGAGAACTTTGTACACAGCAACAACCACAGTGTGCAAGGATTTTTTCTGGTAGACTTCATTGCAATGCAAGGACTTAAAAAATTTCCAGTGGTCTTTTAAGGCAAAATGCCAGAGAAAGAACTATGGAATTCAATCAAAGATTGTAGTAGATCATTTTCTTTTGTATTATGTTTTGGTTTGTTATATGATTTCTCCCATTCATTTTAATTCTTCTATACCACATGACTATGATGAAAATGTATTTAATGTGAATGTCTGTGTAGAACCTATAAAAAATTATATGCCATCTCAGAGAAGGAAAGGGAAGGTGGGGGAAGGAAGGGCAATGGAGGGAAAGAAATAGTCTAGTTGGATGGCAGTGAAACACTGAAAATAAATAAAGAAGTAAATAAAAACAAAAAAAAGAAAAGGACAGAAGTCTAGAAGACAAAGCTCTGGGGGTGAACATTGAATGTCGTTTATGCCTTAAATCACTTACCCATTTTCAAACAAAGAGAAATTGTTATAAGAAGATTAAAGATCCAAACAAGTCTACCTTCACATCTGTGTCGCAGTATACTAGCAAAAACCCTAGACTTGAAGTCAAAAGTTCTGATTTCAAATCTTAGCTGTCTCTTTATTTTCTGTATGATCACAAAGGTACATAACCTCTGTGTCTCAGTTTACTTATATATAAAGTGAGCATGATAACAGCTGAGCTCTCTACTTTAAAGGGATGTTTTAAAAATCAAATAATAACCACAAGGAAGATATTTAATTGATATTCTTGAAAAGAAAAAAATATTCATTATATACTATTGTTTGCAGGGACCTATGTTAGATGCTTGGGCATCTAGATGGCATAGTGGATAGAGCACTGTGCCTGGAATCAGGAAGACCTGAGTTCAAATCTGGCTTCAGACACTTACTAGCTGTGTGACCTTAGGCAAGTGACTTAACCTGGTTTGCCTTAGTTTCCTCATCTGTAAAATGAGCTAGAGGAGGAAATGGCAAACTGCTCCAGTATCTTTGCCAAGAAAACCCCAAATGAAGTCACAAAGAGTCAGACATGACTGAAACAACTGGAAAACAATAACAAAAATGTTAGATGCTGTGGCGAAGTGCATAGAAGACCAACATATAAGCTTTGTGCTCAAAGGGTTTATAGTCTTGTTGAGGAGATAAGTCATAGAAGTAAAAATTAAATATTAACATGAATGACATTGTAATAAAATACAAGGCAAGCAATATTACAAGGTAGCATGGTGACCAATAAATGGCAAAAAATATCTTATAAATTCAGAGGAAGGAGAGATCATCAGAAAATGATTTAGAGCTAAGTGACCTCGCACACTGGATTTAACAATCATTTTTTAAAAAATCAACCAAGTGAAAGCCATTGATCCTGAGGAAGCAGCATAATGTAGTCAAGAGAGTTCTGGGTTCAGAGTGAGGGAAACCTGAGTTCAAATTCTGCTCCTGATACTTGTCAGCTCATGAAATGCCTTAGGATTCACCCAAGTCTTTATTAGTTGCAACCAGTGTTGATGGAACAAATTGGTTCCAACAAACAAGTTGATGGAAGAAATTCTTCAGCTTGACAAATTTATAGATGCTTTGTGTATTCATAGATGTGCAAATTGCTTCATTTCTCAGGGCCTGTTGCCTCATTTTTAAAATGAGGTTCAATAAGATCTCTAAATCTTCTTCTTGCTCTGAGATAATAGCATTGTAAATTTAAAACTGGAAGCTATGAGTTGTTGTTGCCCTTCATTTTGAAAGAGGATCAATGACCTCATGAGGGTAATGTCTTGACTTGGCTTGAATTGGTTTTAAGTAAAGCAGAGCTGTACTCGAGTGGCAGACAAAATCAAGATGACTAGTGCTGGCCTGGGATGCCGTGGATGAGGTTATCTAGTACAACCCTGTTATAGTACAGGTGAGGAACCTGAGGTTCAAAGGAGGCTAGTGATTTGCTTAAGGTTACATGGATAGTTGAGAATTTGAACCCAGTTCCTCTGACTCTAGAGCTGGTGCTTTTTCCAGTATAGTGAATACAATAATTGGCTATAATATGGATTAGCTCCTATCTCCATGACTTCCCATACAAAGCTCCTTTTCCTGGCTACAACTTCCTTTATATATGTTATATTCCCTATTACAATATAAACTCCTTGAGGGTAGGGTCTATTTCTCTTTTTGTTTTTATATCCCTAGAACTAAGCATATATATTAAACATGTAATAAGTGCTTAATAAATGCTTTTCATTGATTTACTGGGTCATTCATTCACTACTCCAACTCACCATTTCATGAGGGGGGGGGGATTTGTAGAACAACATACAGAGCACAAAAAGGGAGAAATTCAAGAGCCTTGATATAGTTTGCCTTCAATTCAGCTCAATTAAATTTAATTCAATAAACGTTAATTAAACATTAGCTATATAAAGCAGCATCACAGCTGTTTAGTGGCTATAAGGTTTATGTGAAATATGGTACTTGCCTTTAGGTACATTATGGTCTAGTAGAGGTTTATGATACACATGGTAAATATGTAACCAAGGTGCTTTGTTAGGTCTGAGAAGGTCATTAACTGAGCCTCCTTGTGCCATTACCTATAAAATGAGGGCTTGGACTAGGTTGCCTATGATGTAGCTCCAAACTCTATGATCCCATCAGTACAGTGTACTATTTAGAGGAGTAGGGTAACAATATTCCAGGCTTACAGGAACAGAATGAATTCAAATCATGAAGGCTTATTTTAAAAAACAAACCAACAAAACTTCTATGAAACTTTTCCTTTGTACCCCAGGTAGAACAGCCAGAGAAAATGTTAATGTTCAAGAGCAGTTACTTATATTCATATTTCTGAAAGTACCTTCTTTCTTATTCATTGTTCCAAACTGACCAGTCCTCAGAGGAGATAAGGCCCCCAGCAGTGGTGGGGCTAGCTACAGACCTGAAATAGAGAGGTGGATGAGCAGAAAATAAATGCTACTGGTACCTTTCCTTCCATTTTTGTCTTAGGGAGGCACTGATAACCCCATACAGGGAAACAAATGCTACTAAGTTAAGGGAACATAGGAAGAATTGCTGCAAAATTGGAGGATATGTGCACAGGCAGACAAATGACTGCAGAGTTTCATTTGAAACCAAGTGTAAAGATACAACATTTGAATTAGAAAAACAGAGGAAACAAAAAACATTCACACTGCATTGGCACAGCCTGAATGCCATGGAACAGAGGGACTTGTGGAAAATAGCTCATGAAGGAGGAAAGCTTCTTGCACAGAGTTTCAATAAGGGACAAGAACAAAAAGCCAGCATGACAAGAAGGGTGAACAGTGAATAGGGATCATTCTTTTGGGGGGCATTCTATAAAATGACTTCTTGATAAATTCCCATCTTAGAGCTCTGGGGAAAGAAATGCACAAAAATGATTTCATGGAAAACAAATGTCATCCCCAAAACAATTTGTCTCCCTCAAAAATTGCTTCAAAAATTTTTGTGTGTGTTACTTTCCAGAAAGTCACACTGACCTCCCCATCATGGTGATCAGACTAAGTGTACCTTGGTTTCTAGGTTTGATTGCCTGCTCTATATTTGTTTCCTTATTCATATCTCTGGATAATAAACCAAAATAATTTCATGGGCATGAGTTATTGGTCTTCATTTTCATCTTGCCCTTGGGTTCTCTTATTCTGATTGATTGAAGGAGTATTGAAATGACATTTTAAATTTTGGCATTTTAAAGGAATATTTGGCTTGATTCTTCCCCATGTGCCAGGAAAGGCATATTTCCCCAGCTGGACAGAGAAGAGTAAAAGGGTATACAGGGACTCTCCCCGTGACTTGCTCCTATGTTTTCTTCTGGATATGAGTGTCTGCATCTCAGTGAGGATGCATTCTCTCTCTCCTCTCCAAGTATAGCAGAATTTGTCAGTGTTGTACCCTTTGTAGACATCAGGAACTAGTAAGGAGACCGTGTTTGTAATAGAGATCCATCTGGTCAATGCCTACACATAATAGTCAGCAGACAGTGTCTAACTTTTGCTGGTCCTCTTTTTGCACACCTATCTAATCACTCCCTCAAGTTGAGTTTTTTTAGACCAGTGGTGCCAAACTCAAAAAAGACATGGCGGCCACTAGCCCATAGATAAGGATCTCTGCAGGCTGCAAATGGACTTAGAAAACTACATATTAATATCAGTTTTGTTTTATTATAGTTTATAAGTGTTGGAGATATAAATACAAGTAAAAAGGCGTTACCTTGCCCTCAGATAGCTTATATTCTAATGAGAGAAGCCAACATAAAAAAAGGAACTGATAAGGGTGAGGAGGTACCTACTTAGGGTTATAGTCCCTAGTCCAGAGAATGAAGAATAACTGTTTTGGGCCATTCCTCAAAATGGAAGTTCTAGAAAGAACTCACCAGTTGGAGAAAGGGACTGCAAGGGTGGAGGCAGAAGGTCACTGACCTAAGGTAGAACAAGCATACAACATATGTTTTGAGGAAAATGTTCTATTTTAAGACTTCAGTGGTCTACTTATGATGTTGGAAGCTGGAGGTTCCTAGGACTGCTTTATTGGACTCACAGGCAAAAAAGGTCATTGGGAAACGAGATGGTTCATAGATCTCCCTGACATGTGATTTGAAAGAAGAATATTGAGTAACTGGCCATTGTGACATGGATCCTGTGCTTGGCTTGGAGCCTTGCAATTCATGGAAACAGCAGCACTGACACTTTTCTCTGGTTTTCTAAGAATGATAAGGAGAAGTGTCAGATTGAAGCTGCTGAGTTTTCACTGCATGCATAGACCATCCCTATGAACTCATAGAAATATGAGTTGCCTCTTCCACAGATTCTAGATTCTTCCAGGAATGGTCTAGAATAATCATCCTTATGAGTTTTTTAATGCTTATTTTTTAGATCAAGAAGTTAAGCATGATGGTTATAATGCCTGTGGATCTCTTATTTATGATTTTGTACAAGCTGATAAGGGTCAGAAACCATGAGACTTTTCCCCTTATACATTGATTGTTTTTTTGAATAAGCAAAAGAGACCATTCTCTGCCTCCTAGACTTAATGACTGAATGGGCATTGCCTCAGGCAAACTGAGACCTGAGAAAGACTCCTACTGCATCTGGGGCCATCCTAATGACTAAGAATTCTCAGATCATAAAAGAAACACTTCGGAAAGTGCAGTAATTTTCTTTGACCATACGCCTAAAAATTGAAATAATATGGCAGTCCTGGAAGGGACCTTAGAAATCCTCTATTCCACATTATCACGTTAGAGATGAGGAAGCTAAGGCAGAAAAAAAATTAAGGAAAAATCAAAGAGCTTTGCCCAAGATTGTATAGATAATGGATGTCAGAATGATCGTTAGCAACAAGAAAGTAACTGGAGATCTTCACTCATTTTTGATTCTGCAAGCTTTGACAGGTTCACAAGTTTTCCAGCTAAAGACAACTTAAAAGGTCACCTGGGTGAGAGTGAAGCATAGTCCAGTGCAGGCCATGCCAGCACAGACCCAGCACCAGCAAACCAGGAGCAGGCCTGGGAATTATTGAGTCAGCAGCTGAATTCAACCTTCTGGAGGTCCCAGCCCAAAGATGGTAATGGGGTCAGACAATTAGTCAGAAGGAGATTAAAGGGGTCTTTTTGCTAGGACTGAGATAAGACTCTGATCCAGGTTGCAGTCCTGGGTAGCAGTTCCAGAGTGAGAAGGAGTGCTAGCACATCAGAGCATGTGGCCATGGGGGACCTGGGACCTTTGTCACAGTTCCAGCTGTAAACACACTCTCTTTAGATCATAACAACTTGAGAAAACTGAAAACTTGCAGGTTTCTAGAAGCATCTCTGAAAACAGCAGCATAAAACTCCTGAAGTTTGGGACAATGTGCCTTCCATGCAGGGAACAGAGTCCTACTTTAACTCTCGAGTTAAAAGTCAAGAAGTAGGCTGGGAAAATGAGAAAACCCCCCCAAAATTCTGACTATAGACAAAGTTACTATGGTGACAAGGAAGATCAAAACACACACCCAGAAGAGAACAAAGCCAAAGTGCCTACATCCAAAACCTCCAAGAAAAATATGAATTGGTTTTAGGACATGGACGAAAGTATATAAAACAAGTAAAAGAGATAGAGGAAAAATGGGAAAAGAAATGAGTATGATGCAAGAAAATCATGAAAAATAAGCCAGCAGCTTGGTAAGGGAGACACAAAAAATACTGAAGAAAATAACACCCTAAAAATAGGCCAGATCTCATAATAAAAGAGGTACAAAAAGTCAGTGAGGAGAAGAATGTGTTAAAAAGCAGAACTGGCCAAATGGAAAAAATTGGAACAAAAACAAACTAACAAATTAAAACTCCTTAAAATATAGAATTGGCCAAATGGAAAATGAAGTACAAAAGTTCTCTGAAGAAAATAATTCTTTAGAAATTAGAACTGAGAACATGGAAACTGATGACTTTATGAGAAATTGAGAAATAATAAAACAAAACCAAGAGAATGAAAAAAAGGGAAGACAATGTGAAATATCTCAATTAGATCCAGGAGAGATTATTTAAACATTATTGAACTCCCTGAATATGTATAGACAGAGGACACAGATATGAGTTGAATATGGAGAGATGATATCTAAAAAGAATTAAGAGATGAAAGAGGAAAGTCCTGGAAGAAATAGAATGGGGTAAATAATCTCACAAAAAAGACAAGAAAAAGTTTTTACAGTGGAGAGCAAGATGGGGGAGGTGAGGAGGAGTGAATGAACCTTACTCTCATCAGAAATGGCTCAAAGAGGGAAAAACATATACATTCAATTGGGTATAGAATCTATCTTGCCCTGTAGGAAAGTATGAGAGGAAAGGCATATGAGAAGGAGCGGGGGGTGATAGAAGGGAGGTCAGATTGAGAGAGGGGGTAGTTAGAAGAAGTAAAACACTTTTGAGGAGGGACAGAGTGAAAGGAGAGAGGGAATAGAATAAATGGGGAGAAATGGGATGGAGAGAAATACAGTTGGCAATAGTAATTGCTATTTTTAAGCAAGTTTCTCTGATTAAGGCCTCATTTCTCAAACACATAGGAAACTGAGTCAAATTTGTAAAAATAAGAGCCATTCCCCAATTGTTAAATCATCAAAAGATATGAACAGTTTTCAGATGAAGTAATCAGAGTTATTTATAGCCATATGAAAAAAAATGCTCTAACGCACAATTGATTGGAGAAATGCATATGAAAACAATTTTGAGATACTAACTCATACCTATTAGATTGGTTAATAGGACAGAAAAGAAAATGACAAATGTTAAAGGGGATGTGGGAAAAAAATGAGACATTAATGCATTATTGGTGGAGTTGTGAACTAATTAAATCATTCTGGAGAGCAATATAGAACTATGCCCAAAGGACCATAAAACCATGGATAACTTTTGACCTAGCAATACCACTACTTGGTCTGTATCCTAAAAGAGATTTTTGTACTTATATGCACAAAAATATTTATAGCAGTTCTTTTCTGGTTGCAAAGAATTGGTAATTGAGGAGAAGCCCATCAATTGGGGAACACCTGAAGAAAATTGTGATATGTGATTACGATGAATACCATTGTGCTATAAGAAATGATGAGCAGGATGCTCTTAAAAAGCCTGTAATGACTTACATGAACTGATGCAAAGTGAAACGTATTGTCAGCAAAGTAATACCAATATTGTAAGATGAATACTGTGAATGACTTAGTTATTCTCAGTAATACAATGATCCAAGACAACTCTGAGGGACTTATGATGAAAATTGGTATCCATTCCTAAAGAAAGAGGTGATAGTGTCTCAATACAGATTGAAGAATACTTTTTAAAAATTTTCTTTATTTTACTTGCTTTTTTAGTCCATGTTTTCTTTCATAATATGACCAAAATGGAAATGTTTGTATGTCTGTACATGTATAATCTATATCCAATGGCTCATCATCTCAATGAGAGGATGTGGTGAGAGTATAAGGGATAGTGTTTGGAGCTTAAAGTTTTTAAAAAACAAATGTTAAAATTATTTTTACATGTAATGGGAGAAAAATGAATTACTAAATAATTTTTTTAAAGTTTATTAATAATAACAAAGATAAGTGGCAGAAATAGGATTTGAACCTAGATATGTTACTTTAGATCTAGCCCTTTTATCTTTTCACTGGACTACTTCAGATTCCTGTTGCTGCTCATAAACAAGGGTTGTGAACTAGAATCAGGGGTTCTTAACCAGGGGTTTGGGAACTTTTTTAAAAAATATTTTCATAACTTTATTTCAATATAATTTTCTTTCTAATCCTATGTATTAGTTTTATTTGTTTACAACCATTATTCTGAGAATGGGTCCATTGGTTTCCCCTGGCTATGAAAGTGATCCATGGAACAAAAAAGAATGCCTAGACTAAATGATCCCTAAGATTCTTTTCAGCTCTGGACTTCTATGAACCACAATCCAACACTACCTTCCATTTTTATGACAGTGCTTCAAAAACCTTTACCCTCTGGAATCCCAAAATATGTAGAATCATTATGGCTTGAAAGAAATATACCTTATAAGGCTACTTAACTTAATATCAATTAATTTCTTTATTCTCTTACACAATCAGACTAAATAAAATCACATTTTTTTTGAAAGTAAAAATAGGCATTACTACTTAATACAAATCTGATTGATTGTTCCTGAATTGTTACAGTCAGTACGGAAAATTACCAAGTAAGGCTTAAGCCAAAGAGTTGGATGTCACTTACAAGTTTCTAGAATCTGAGTACCCTGAAGCTTGTCAGAAACACAAACCACAGTGTTGAGAAATTAAAATTTTCCATTAAGGCTTCCTTCTTCTACAGCAATGTTTTTGCAAATAATTTGACCATGACAAATTTTTGTACTTTAAATATATCTGTGAAACCCACAAATACTAGTCCATGAGAGCCTGGAGATATGGAATATCCCAGGAATAATTAAAATTGTAGATTTTTAAAGCAAAACAGAAAAATTAACCCCATTTTAACCAGAAAAATCCTGAATTTTTAATTTAACATTTTAGAGGGGAAATATTGCTAACTTATAATGATTAACATACAGACACATATACAGTATCTACTGTGGAGAAATTCCTGTCCATGACACTGAGGAAATATAAAATTTAGTGAGTACTCAGTCCTTAAGGATTTTCCCTTGTATTAGGAGGATAAGGAAACACATATGCCTGTAAAACTCAATGTTCTATAAGTGCCTTAGAGAGTTACAAGATAAACTGCTACGTGAAGTCTGAGAGTACAGGGCTCTGTCAGATAATCAGCAAAGACTTCTTGGAGAAGTTGGCATTTGAGCTAAGTTTAAAGATGTATAAGAAATCAGTGGATAAATAAGGAGTAAGAGCTCTCCAGATTTAGGAAATATTTTGAACAGAGGCAGGGAAGTGTTAGGGGGAAGTTGCAAAATTTGGTGGAATATAGACTCATAGTAAGAGTATTTGCCAGGATGGGTGGCAACTAATTACCAAAGGCCTCAAATGCCAGGCAAATGAATTTGAGCCTTCCTTACTATGTGAGGGAAGCACTGACATTCGTGAGCAAAAGATTCGTGAGCAAAAGATATAGTAAAGATAATTTTGGCAACAGTCTAAAGCAGGGGTAGGGAACTTTCAGCCTTGAGTCCACATGTGACCCTCTAAATCCTTAAGTGTGTCCCTTTGAATCCAAACTTCACAAAGCATACTTCCTTAATAAAAGGATTTCTAAGACTTGAACTCAGTTAAAAGGCTGCACCCAAGCACCTAGAAGACCACGTGGTCTCGAGGTTGTAAGTTCCCTACCCCTGGTCTAATGGATGGAGTAGATGAAGGTGGAGGGAGGAGGGAGAGTATGGAAGCATCAATATTTTATCATTCAATGCTTAGTCATATGCTTAGAACTTAAAGGCTTCACAATTTGGGCATCCTGGTGTCTGAGTTTTCCCTCAGTTCCAGCTTATATATGCAACCTCTTGAGTACCATGCTGATAATGAGGAAAAGGCTAGTCAATATAGATTCATAGACTTATATCGTGCCTTTAAGTTTATGTTACATTCAGGCATTAGAGTAAGTGATCTCATAGATTGTGAATCATATGGGTGAATTGTCTTCCCTCTTAACGGAAGGGCAATCTCATTGCCTACCTTTTTTGGCAGATGTTGGGAGATGATAGCAATAACCTCTTTTTACTACCTTGGCAGAATGTGCCTTCATTGGAGTAGAAGGTAAAACTCTTAAAACAATTTGTTGGCCAACTTCTTATAGTTTTTAAAGAATGGAGTTTTATTTCCCCTAGGTTCATATGCAGTCCAGGTACACAGAGCAGAAGGAGATGAAGACTTTACCAAGAGTTTTAATTACATTTTCCTAGGGAAGTAGAATTTAGATTACTTATCACTTCCAGGAATCCAGTCTAACTTCTTACAAGGCCTTTCTTATGTAGTGAGTTTCTGTCTAGGCTATTAATTGTAATTAAAGCTTCCAAAAGGCTGTGAGGTCACATCTTCCCTTAGTCTCTAGTTTTCTTGAACAGAGTGACCTGTTTTGGATTATTTTTCTTTAGACAACTGTCATTGGAATATACTTGAATATCCTCTCTGGGTTCCCTTCCAATCTTACTTTCCTTATAAAATTCATTTATGAAGCCAGAGAAAGTGAGAAAGACTATGGAGAAAAATGTTCTCCAACAAGAGAATGAAGGATTATTAGGAAATTGAGTTACATTTCTTAGTCTGTAATCATACAAATGGATCATTGAGATTCCACTTATGCTCTGAAGCTAGTGGAGTATATGGGTGACTGTATAAAGACAAATATGATACTTTTAAACAGATACTACAATTTAATTGCGTTCATGTCAATCATCTCTGGGTCGTATTTTGAAATCCAACTATCCTGGGTGCAGTCAGAAAGCTCTTCATGCCTTGGGTTCCTTTGTTACTTTCAGATTTCACCAAATAAGCCCTTTTAATTGACATATCCCTAGGGGAGTAGAACTTGGCCCATTTCACAGTCATATTGAAGAGGCAAGATGCATCCTGCTGAGCAATCTATGCTTTCGTTTTACAAACTGGCTTTAAGAGGAGGCATTGCAACTTGACATTAAATATTTAAGAATGATATTAAGGTAAGATTGATTCATTTAACAGGCATAATGGAGTGAGGAAGCAGTGGGAAGTGAACAAAGGGCTTCGCAGTGGGAAATATATGCTAGCAGGCATCAATCCACACCTGGTAATGGCCATGAATAGGCTTGCAGTCTTGCTATTTAAATAAATTGATGTGCAATTCATCTACTGTTTGGAGTCACCGGAAATGCAGTGCACTAACTCCGTTCCTTGGCAGCCATCCTAATTAAGAGCCCTGGTCATTTATCAGGGTGCCAAGCGTAGCTCAGACTTGCCATCCAGTTTCCAAAAAGGAAACTTTGTTCAGTTTTGGCCTATGGCAGGAAGTAGTCAAAGGCCTACCCTTCATTTCCCACTGAACCAGCAGCATCTGCAGAAAGTGCCAAGCCTTCTGTAGACTTCTTGCCCCCTTTTTTGCTGGCCTTGGATAGATGAGACAACTCCAGTGCTGAGAGGGGAATAAAAGTGTCAGTGTTTTTTAAAAGGCTCAAACCTTATGAGATACAAAGGTTTCTATTTCTTGGTACTAAAATGTTCAGCTGCCTTATAATTTTATGAGCCATTTTTTAGGAATAAATAAATCAATATGAGGGCATTTAAAATGACACTTAAAATAGGTTAAGATCACAAGTGGTAGTCAGCTAATCTGAGCCTTTTATTTTGTGAGAATTTTAATGGATTCTGTTGATTCAAAGTATTTTGAAACATGCCTTTTGGTCTCTCCTCCTTGGACATATTGGGAGGGCTGGAGTCTGTGTGGAAACAGACTTTTGATTTTAAAGAAACATAATCCCAAACAAAATCAAGTGTGTACTTTGTATTGGAATAGCATTCAAGAGTAGGGTAAGGACAGATAAAAGAGATACTAGTTTTGTCAAGTAATGAAGAGATGTCTTTGATAAAAGGAATCAGTCTTGATCATTCAGGGACTGTGTGTCTCAGCTGATTCAAATAACCATATTAGCCAGTAACTGCTAAAAGTGCTTCTAGTGTAGTACAAGGCTTTTGAATTGTGTTGACTCAGGTTGTTTACCATTCTAATCCATTAGTTGTTTATCTTCCTAATTATCCTAGGCATAATATTAAATGCATAGTTTGCTTCATCAATAATGACTAATGTACTTTAGCAGACTTTATGAGTCAGCTGGAAGATGGTTGGCCAGGTGAAGGAAGATATTGCCGCTAAAGGCAAGAAGCAGGATTGTAATCCAGTCACATCCAGTTGGAACAGGTATGTTCTCCTTGTGTGTGGCAGGAGAGATATTTTCTGACCTCTCTCACTATACTCTGGCAACTGCAATTTTAAGGACCATAACTCATCTGTCTGCCCAGCTTTTTCCATTGTTTCCTATAAATCTTTCCTTGCTCGCTGTCATGATTGCAAAGACTTCAACAGGAATCCAGTCAGTGTTATGTTTCTTTTGCTGAAGAATTGGCATATAGAAAAATGAGCCAGTCATTCAGATAAGGGTCTAGCAGAAACGCAAAGAGCCAATCTTTTTCTGCCTACTTAGAATAGAAGTCTTGGCCTTAGTCACAGTTTACACACAGGACATGACAGGAAGGAGTATTTGGAGTGGTTGGCTCAGGGTTCTATACTCAAGTCCCTGCTCTGATGCCTTATTTAGGCATGGAAGGAACTCTCTGTTCTTGAAGAATCTGCCCATGGAGGCTCTGATGGTTTCCTTCTAAGCTGTAAAGGCTTCAAGCATAGTGATGGACTGTGTGTGCCTGTCAACCCAGAGTTAACATCATAGTTTAGAGAGATCCATCACCAGGATGCTGGAGACCAGGCTTTGATCATTTTTACAGCCATGGTAGGGCCTGTGATCTGTCTTGGCAGAGGCATCTTAAATCAATGCAATATGGATTTTTGAACTGTTGGAATATTGATTAGGTTAGTGTGTTGATGAAATTTGCACTATTAATTTTCTTCTTACGCATCCCCCATACAAGGTATGCTATTTCCAACCTCCATACTTTTGCCCTCACTGTACTTACATGGGGTGTAGGGGGGTGTTCAGGGAAGACTACCACCTTTGGTTCAAGGGTTTGTCAAGCCCTTTTCAGGGCTGCTTATCCACGTTTGATGTCCACCTTCACACAATTCTCATTTGTGCTCCAAGAAAATAATCCACAGAATGAGCAGTTGAGAACAATTTGTTCCAACTGCCATGAAGACAGATAAAGCAAGTGCTGTGGAGCACTTAGAGTTTGGTCAGACTCCAAGGTCATCCTTTTGTATCCCAAGCCATTGCCTGTCAAGTTGACTTCTGTCCTGCCGCTAGACTTTGATGACTCAGGAAGAGAGAGTGAAGTTGAAGACTGTGCAGCTCTGTTTCACTTAAGTCCGGTTTACAAGCAAATGAAGACATGATGTCATTGTTCCTTTCTGAGAGCAAAGGACAAACAAGAACTTTGGGGAGACACCAGCTACTAATGACAGGGTCCTGTAGTCACAGACACAGTCTCACTGGAGAGAAGAGGAAAGGACTCAGAAGCATTTTAAGCATGTAGCAGTCACTGAATTTTTCATGCAGAATGATCACTGCAGCTCTTGAGTATGTTCTGTGCTTCAGGCATCAAGCATTTTACAGCATAGCTAATGCACAACGTATTCTTCAGGAACACCCACAATGTCAGGACAGGGAGACAGATGTTTGGGAAAAGTCACCCAAGGAACCAAACCTCCCATAGTTGAACTGTTCTGCCACAGTGAGGTTTCACCTGGCTCTTCTGTGGGTACACTGAGTGCTACAATCACAGTATGAGGACCGTTTCAGGTCTTCCTCTGCTTTTATAAGTTATTGATAGGTGCCCTCAGAGGAAAGTCTATTGCCTTTACTAGGGGTTACTGGCAGCAGCTGCCTACCTTTCTGCTCTTGCGGCTCAGTTGTCTTGCCTTCCCTGATTGTCTATACCTGGATTTTGCTAACATTCTTATTTCTCATCTCTTAGCCTCTTCCTGGATGTGCTTCATACTTTTTGAATGTACTCCTTCATCTCTACCTCCTTCATAGTCCCTGGTTTCCATCATAACTCAGCTCAAGCACAGCTTTTTTTTTTTATTCACCCAGCTGCCTGTGTACTTCATCCCCAAACTACCTTGTATTCATTTTTCTATACATTCGGTGTATATTATTCTCTCTCATGTTAACATATAAACTCCTTAAGGGCAAAAACAATTTCATTTTGTCTTTATATTCCCAAGTGCTGGATATGAAGAAGGCACTTAATGAATACCCGTTGACTGATTTCTTAGAAGTTCTGATATACAAGTTATTTGAGAATAGTCAGGGCTCCTAGCAGTGCAATGGGGTAAGTACTTGGTGTTCAAACACCATTTTGATTATTTGTAGGTTGTACTATAAGAGAGGACTTGAGATGAAAGCTACTAGCCACATGGGGTTCCTGGTCTATGTACAGAAATCCAGATGACTATCTATATCAAGGCATGAGGGAAGAGAAAGGAGGTAGAGCATCTTGGCCTCAGAGTACCAGAAAGGCTGATGCAAACGTTGTACTCTGAGTTGCTATTTCTGTACATTCACCTGCCTTTCCAACTCCAGTGCCCTGTAAACAATGCACTCCAAGAAGAGGAGATATACTTGTATCCTTACAACTGAGTTCATGAAACACTGAAAGACTCTATGACATTGTCTAACCTAATATTCCTACAGGCCTTGTTAAACCTGGAAAACCAGTTTTCTTCTGTCCCTTCTATCTGTCTTATGAATGGTCATTTGCTTCTCTAGAGATTCCATTTGTTGAATGAGATTACACCAAATTTCTTGTTGAAGGAAATGAACTTCTATTCCTCAGGTATAAAATGAAGGGATTGGATTCAAAAACACTTGTAAGGTTCCTTCCAGCTCAAAGTCATTTGTTTTCTTCTAGGTAATCTGTTTGTGTATTCTCTCAGCAGAATGTGAGCTTTTCTGAGACACAGGCTTTTGGAATTATGTATCACTAGGCAATATATTCTTATTTGGATATGGAGGGCTTAATCTCCTAGGTTACTGGTTCACACTAAAAGTGGACTCTCATTGACTCTTTTGGCTACCTCTTGGGTAGAATAGTTCTTTGGGGGTATTTTCTTTGGTTCAGTACCCTAAAATCTGAGATTTGGAAGACCGTTGGAAGCAGCAGGGTATATCAGAGCAGTCGATGTTGAGTCGAGAAGACCAGTGTTCAAATCCTGCCTTAAACATTTATTAGTTATGTGACTTGGGCAAATAACTTAACCTTTCTATGCTTCAGTATCGTCACTTGTAAAATGAGGAGATTGGCTTCTGTGAACTCTAAGGTTCTTTCCAAATCTAGCTTTATGACTCATACCTAAACAGGAGTCTCCTCCATAGCATCTGAACATATGGACATGCAGCTTCTCTAGTGAGAAGGAATCTATGATCTGAGGCAGTCCATTCCACTTTGGGACTGCCTTGATTGTCAGAAAATTTCCACCTTCAAGTTTAAATTTGCTTCTTTGTACAACTTGCACTCATTGCCCCTAGTTTGTCCTGTGGGGCCAAGAAGAGCAAGTCAAATTCTTCTATATGGTGGTTCACAGAGTCCCTGAAACAATTATGCCTGGCCCCAGAAAACTTGGCATCTCAGTCTCTAAGGTTAGAAGTATGTAGTGAGTTGGGATTTGAAGAGTGGTAGAGGAGTAGTATATCTCTTTGATCTGTGGTGACTTGCCTGTGGGCGAGCTTCCTGTCTTAGTGTACCTCTGTCCAGGATTGGAGATGGATCAAGCATAATATTGCCTCATTAATATAAGTACTCATTAGGTTCCTGGTAGGCAGAGTAAGAGAGGTCTATAATAAATTCAGCTGCAACCAAAGGTAAGACAGAGTAGGAGAAAAGCATAATTTGCCTTCTAAGCAAGGGCAGGTTGGTAGCCATGACCACTTGGAATGATTTATTGTGTATGGGCATAGCCAAATCTCCAAAAATTGAGCCATCAAAGCAGGGCTATTCTGTGTTAAGTCTTAAGTTAGGTTATGGAAGTAGCTGGTTAGCAACCTGTCCATTAGCAAAATGGTAGCAATATTCTAGTTTCCAAAATGACACTGCATTATGAAAAGGGGTGATTTTCTGTGAAATAGTAGGTAGCCCTGGAGGTGACTGGTTGTACTGGGAAGAATATTACCAACATTACCATGAGCAACTTGTTTTGGGCCAGAAATCCCTGCCAGGCTTTAGCCTTCCTGAAGTTCTCTGGAACCAGAATTTTGCTCCCTTTAGAGGAACAAGGGCTCCTCTTCAACACAACCAGTTCTTTCAAGGACAGTGTCAATTGTCATTGTGGACCTGCATGCTCTGGAGTCTCTCACATGCGATTGCTGTCATCCATTCACCTTCTCTTTATGGAGTTAGACAATTTTGTACCCTATGTGAAGGTGGGGGAAGGGCTGAAATCCAAGGAACTGAGAGATGAGCAAGAAGCCTGTCATGGAAGCAGAGATTCTTGACTTGGGAGGTTAGTATCAGGTTAGGAGGCAAGTCACAGGGTTTGCTAGCAAACTGACTGTCTTAATCTGTCTCCCCCAAAGCTTTGACCTTTTAACATGTCCAAGTAGTCACAAGGGTATACCACACTCCATCAGTAAGGCCTTCCATTCAGATAGGACTCTTCATATCCCTGCTCTTTACTGCCCCCATCCACAATTTGAATGTACCTGAATATGAAACAGAGGAAATAATACAGATTGTGAAGATAAATAAACATACTTATTAGTCAATATGACAAGTATTCATGATCTTTTATGTGTTAGGTATCTCTTTGTAATCTGGTGCAGTCTTTTCAGGGTTGTGTGAGCCAGCTTGTACTGGATAGAGAGCTGATGATTACATTTTCAACGTGAGTACTGATAGCTAGGAAATCATTTGATTTGTTTTTCTGTTGATTGTCGACTTAAGAAAGTGATGAGACAATGTTAATGATGGAGATTAAACTGAAAAGTGTGTGAGGAAGGGAATTTTTTTTCTAGAAATAGTTGTAAATAAGTCTGGGGGTCTTTAGGGGCCCTGATCCCGTGTAGGTGGGGTCTTTTATGCCCCTAGGAGACCAGGAAGCCAAGCTAACACAACCAATGGCCAACAGGAAGCTATGTCAAGGGACTATTTAGCCGTAAGTTGCGTTCCCATCTCCCAGCCAATTAAATCTTAATTGTTGGCTTTTCCTACCCCAAGTTGAGCTTTCATTCAGAGCAATCTTTTTAAGGGCATAAAATAAAACAGAATTGCAGTGGCAACCAATTATGTCGAAATACAGTGATCAAAATATTAAAAAATGCTTATGGACTAAGGTTGAGAACTCATGTTATAGAATCATAGTCTCAGAAGAATGCAAGGCAAGACATATGGGGAGACCATTACATACAAGCGGCACCCACAGAATGTTAGCAAGAAGTAAAATAATCACCCACCGTATCACTAAGAACTCCCAAGGAGAAATCAAGCTCAGCAGTCTCAGCATGGATCTGAAGCTTTATACTCGCGGCTTTCCGCCCTCTGTGCAGAACTCTCTCAAAAAACACCTGCCCCTTTCCTGTGATACCAAGTGGCAAGTCGTTACAAATAATGAGTGAACTCATTGCCAAGTGTCTTGACCTGTCTGCCAACTTTTGTGTATTCAGCAAGACCTAAGAGACAGTTTATCCCTCATGCTTTTTCAAATATATTTGCTGTTTTCAAGGAAATAGATTGATAAATATCAGATTCATTTACACTTCAATAATTAACATCTCAGTTTATAATAGCTGTTAGATATCTAGATAGCCCTTTGAAGCATTTTGAAAAGCCTATTAAATAAAACCTTTATTTCCATGAACTAGAAGGGTACTTTGCCAACTCAGGCATAAACAAGTCTGACATTGTCTTGAAACTCTCAATGCAAATATATCAAGTGTTGAAGACTCTAAACAGTGTTCTTGTTGCCGGTCATTTTAAAATTCTCAACCAGCTTCTCAATCCACTTCTGTTAATGTAGAATAGAAATCATGTGCATGTATGTTCTCCACGTATAAACCTAGGCTGAGTTTTATTAATAAATGCCCACATTTTTATAGCCTTTACAACCTATACAATTTCTTCATAGCAACCCTGTGGTAGTTGATTCAAATATTTTCTTGTTCTCTTCCACTTAATACCTGATCATTTGAATATTAAAATCCCCAAACTGAATGCTTTATCTCAAAGCATGAAAGTTATAGGCAGGTGGGAGGCCATCTTTGGAAAAGAGGCAGGTTAATTATTCCTTGGAGACAAAAGGGAAAAAGAGCATAGGTAAAGCTGTGGGTGATATGGAAGGCATGCCTTCTATATGGAAGATGTGGGAGATGTCCCCTTTCTCTTTTCCATACGGAAGGGAGGGAAGTTGAGGAAGCATTCCTCATAGAGATGAGCTTTTTTTTTCCCATTACAATAGGAAGCAAGGTTATCTGTAAACAATGGAGGAAGGAGGCTCAGGGTGGAAGATAGATGAACACATAAAACATGGAATAACATCATGTGGGATTCAAATCCTGCTCTTCTATTTTCTGTATATGCGACTTTCAATAAGTCTGTTTTCTAGGCCTCAGTTTCCTCATATGCAAAATGAGAAGATTGGAGTTCCCTCCTAACTCTAATAACCATTTTATGATCCCTCCATCTCAGGTTTTATGATTCCAAATCAAAGGTGCATATTACATCTTTTATACCATTTTTCTAACATGTATTATAAAATGGGGGTATAATCTTAATTGAATAAGATCATTCTTAAAATCATTTATTTAGTTTTAAAAGTTAGATTAATATGGAGACTATTTTATCAGGGACTCTTAACCTGAGCTCTATCTTGTTTAAATTTTTTAATAACTTTTTCAATATAATTGGATTCATATTTTACTGTATGCATTTAAAAATAACATTCTGAAAAGGGGCTTTACCAGACTGCTAACAAGGTCTACAATACAAAAAAGTTTAAGAACTCCTGATATATGTGTTAGCATCCCCCTTCCCCACCAATTAAAAGGAAAGGTGGGAAAATGAAAGCTATTGCATTGCCTAATTGCAACAATAATCATTATTATGCTTCTTGCTTTAAAGTAACCAGAATTGGTATTTTCATATCTAGCTTAATGCTGGTGACTCCTAGAAGTATGTACTGGGGAGTATGCAGAAATGCTGACTCTCCATTTAGGAAATTGCATTGCACCCTGGATCCAGCACAGATAACAAATAGCTTCATATCTGTCAAACTCTCTTAGTCTGTTAAAATGAGACCTGAGCTTAACAACTCTTGCCTAGATGGTGTAGTCTATATTAATGCAAATGCCACATTCTTGGTTCAGGGATACTACGGGAAGTGTGGGATTACATGGGACAGTCATGGTTTATGATACTTGATGCTGAAATTGTAAAAGTAATGGGGTGACAGTTTCACCTCATTCACAACTTGTAAGATGAATGCATATCATATATCATGGAAATACTTTTGGTGAAAAGTAATAATTTTGAAATATACCACCTAGAATGACCTTTTGAGGAAATTAATCTCCATTTCTCTCACATAAGCTTGTTGAAATAGATATTTTTAGCTCAGATAATGTCTAAAAGTGAAAAATGTTGGTTAAAAACCAGCATTGAAAATAGCTAATGAGTTCTATTACCCCTGTCACTAGTTGTTGGGGTTTGTTGCTAGGACTTAAAGAGTCTTTACAGAAGAATTAGGCAAACTAATTAATGCTGAAAAGAACAGGACCTTTTATTTGGTGTATTTAAGCAAAACTCCATAGTCTAGTTGGAGATAGCCCAAGGAGCAGGTAAAGAGAAACAGGAGTAATAAGGGTAAGGGCATTGGGGCTGTGAAGTGGAGAGGAATTCAGAGAAGAGTAATTACATATAGAGAAAGAGATTTAGCAAATTTTGTCGCTTCTCAGGAGAAGAGGAGAATGAGAAGGAAAGTTGCTAGTAGGTACAGTGTTAGTATTCAACTTCCAAGCCCAGAGTGGATAGCACACAGTGGTGATGGGGAATATCTGCCCTTAATTAGAAGACCCAGAGCTTTCAAGGCTCAAATATATAGATATAGATATATCTATATATCTATATCTATCTATCTATCTATCTATCTATCTATCTATCTATCTATCTATCTATCTACACATATATGGCTTATGCCAGGTTCAAGGTCTTCTGTGAGTTCATATCCAAATAAAACCATCACTCACAAGTCCCCATCAGTGTATTTTCCTTTAATAATTAATCAAAGGTCACAGTTAGTTTAAACTTAAAAAAATTAGAAAAGAAAAAAGAAAAAGAAGAAAAGCAAACATGAACCTAATCTCCAGGGCCCCATGAATTCATGTACTATTAGTGGGAAGGACAACCACACAAAGAGAACATGCTTAGAGAGGAGCACAGAGAGGCAATACATGTGGCCAGGTCACACATGGAGCGGCAACTGAACCCTCTAATACTGCAGGCAACTGAACCCTCTAATTCTGAAGACACATGTCTTCTTTTGATATCATGATGCTTCTCTCACCAGGTCAGTTTCTCACTGATGTTCCCTGGTTACGTCGGGGCAGTTGAGCACTTCTCTGCCAGACATGTTATCTACTGTATGCTGCTAAGCACAGTTTCAGTGGGACTGGGATGGTATAATTTTCTCTTTTTCCAGCTTCTGGCTTTAGCTAAAGTCCTTGATTAGACTTTATGAAAAGAGTAGCTCTGCCATACTTTTTCAGCTCCAAGCCCTGAGAATTTTTATTGCTCACTTAGAAAGTATTAGCCTTTATCTCAGCCATAAGACCAGCAAAATGCCCCCTAAATAAACATCTCTTCTTTTTTTCTTCAGAGATTAACCTTTCTTTTTCTTTCCAACATCTGATAAGAAGACTAGATATGCCATTTCCAACCTAAGTTTCTTTACTTCAGAAGACAAGTTCATTTGGACACATAACAGAAGCAAATTCCCTTAGACTTAATCTTTTCATGAATTCAATTTTGTGATCAGGGCATGGATCTCTTCCTTAGAAAACTCTAGCAGCTAGAGTCTAGCTTATGAGGCACATTCCCTTTACCTCACAATTTTAATGAACTACATCTGATTATAGACATATGGGTTTATTTTCCTAGACACTGTCAAAAGAGTTCTGAGGTTTGGGGTTCCCTCCTTTCATAACTCTCAATTCTCTTTATCTTCTGTGTAAGTGAATGGGAGATGAAAGGGTACAGAGACAAATCTAAGTCCGTGGAGTAAGGTCATACATTCTATTACCTGCCTCACTACATTCTAAGGGATTGTAGATTGCTCCAGCTTAGCAGGTGGATATTGCCTGTCTCTACAGATACGGGCAGCATTTAGATAGTCCCTTTTAGATAGGTATCTGTGGTGGGTGGATCAGCAAGGAAGATATTCCACAGGCAATGGAATCTTATAACTTCTGCTGAAACAATATTGTGCCTAAACAAATTTCATAAAGCTCATGGAAAATTTAGCTTCAGTTCCATGACTAGAAATTTTTAAAAAGAGAAAACAGCTCAGATGAACTATGTGCTCTAAGAAATGAAATTCTTACCATGTGATGATTAACCAATCAATAAACTTTTATGAAATGTCTACTATGTGTTAGGCACTGTGCTAAAGCACTTGAGAGTCAAAAAGGTAAAAGACAGTCCCCTCATGAAGCCTCCCATCTAATGGGGAAGACAGCACGCAAACAAATATATACAAAGTAAACTAACAGGATAAATAGGAAATAACTATCAGATGAAAGGCACTGGAATTAAGAGAGGTTAGGGAAGATTTCCTATAGAAGGTGGGATTTTGTTGGAATTTAAAGGAAGCCAGGGAAGTCAGTAGTCAGAGTCAGAAGGAGAACAGTGTTAAATGAATTTCAATATACATCCCACTTAGGAAAGAAAGGGGGAGGCTGTTAAAGAAAACATTACTGTTCAGTAATAGCTCCCTTATGAGTTCAGATTTGAAAAGTATATACATGCAATATGCAAAAAAGAGAAACATGACCAAGGTTGAAAATAAGCAAGTGTCACAGATCTGTGAAATACTAAAACCCTGAATAAAATAGAGCTTGTGAAAAATCCTAAAAAACAAAATGGATGGCTTTTGAATACTTTTCATGGAAAATAACAATCACTAGAAGCCAATATTGGGTCTAGGAATAATTCATAGCATCAGAGGATCATAGATTTTCAACTGAAAGGAACTTTTGGAGGTAATTTACTCTAAAACCTTCATTTTCTAGCTGAGGAAACTGAGTGCCAGTAAGGTTAACTCAACTAATTTCATTTCTTTCAACAAAAAATTGATATAATCGATACAGTCATGCACGTAGTAGGTGCTTAAATATGCTTGAATTGAAGTGTATCTAAAGTGTGTTGATTAATGGACCAAGTAAATTGAAAGGGAGTTCTCTGGTGAAATGACACAAGGCTTAGCTATTACAACAGCCTTATTCAACTTAAATTAATGACTTGGTTGAAGACATAGGAAACATGCTTTACAAATTTGCCTATGACACAATGTTGGAAGGATACTCAATATGTTGGATGACAGAATCTGAAACCAAAAAATTTCTCAGCAGACTAAAACAATTGACTTTAATATGATTTAAATTTAATAACAGTAAGTATAATCTTGTACTTGAGTTCAAAAAGTCAATTATAAAAATATAACTATTCATGTGAAAAGTAGTTCTCTGCATGTGAAAAAGCCCAATGTTATCCATATGGTGTCTGACAAAAGAAATAAAAAATTGCTAATGAACCTTGGCCACCACAAGTAGAAATAGAGTTCCTGGAAAAAGTGAACTAATAGCCCCACAGTGCTCTCTGCTGGTTAGGCCATCTCTGGAGTACTTTGTTCTTTCTGGCTATGATATACTTTAAGAGGTAAATTAGCATACTGGAAGATAGCCAGACCAAGACGTTTAAGGGGATTGAAACCATGTCATATGAAGAATAATTTAAGAAATTGAGTATTTTTAGTCATGAAAAGAACAGGTTTAACAGGAGGAATATGTTAGCCACTTTCAAATATTTCAAGAGCTATTTGATGAAAGGGAAATTAGAGTTTTTCTTTATAACTCAAAAAGGGTAGAACTAAAACCAATAGATGAATGCTATGCAGATTGGGCTTAGCATGAAGAACTTTGTGCATTTTTTTTAAAGTTGTCAGAAAATGGAATGAACTGCCTTGTGGGTCACTAAAACAGTTATTGGGCATGCTCGGTAAAAATCTACTGTTGATGTGGCAGTTCTTAGAATGTGACATGGGAGCTGGTTACCATTAAGATCCGTTATGAACAGTTATATGAACTTTAACTTTTTTGATCAGATTTAAATATCCTAAATGTTTCACTTTTTGCTCATTTATAGTTTTATTCTTTCCTATGTAAGGAGCAGATCCTTATATTCCTAGAGTTAGGAGTAGGTATTTATTTTTCTATTTTTTGTCTCTTCTTCAGATGAAATAATATTTATAAAGAGCTTATCACCATACCTGGGCTATAGCAGGTACTTAACAAATGCTCATTCCTTTTCTTTCCCCTTTCATGAACTCTCATTATCCTCTTCTGCTGTGAAGGCTGCAATGGCAGGCTCAGTGTTGAATGGGATGCTCAGCAGCTTAGATGTTTTTCCAAAAAAAATAATGATAAAGTTTTTTTGGGGTTGAACCAATTATTAGCAGGTCATAACACAGAAGGAAGAAAGAAACATTTTAATGAAAAAGCAGCCACAAAATAGATTTTGCATTGTCTTTACCTAAAAACATGGTGTGTCATGTATTTTATTTTGCCAGTGGAGTATTGTTAGCTCAATTGAGTTGTTTTAGATGAAAATGATCAGTTAAATTCTTCTCAAAGTGGGCCTCCCTCTTCAATGAACCTCCCATATGGGAAACCTTGGAGTGCTGGACTTAGAGGTAGGGTGATGTGGATTCAAATCCTGTTTTGGACACTAGCTCTGTGACAGTGGGAGTCACTTAAAATTCCATTTCCTCCATTTTCTAAAATGCACCCATTTTACTATAAAATCCCAACTGGAATTGTCCACCAGAATGAGATAAGCATGGCTATGTGGTGCTTTCTTTTTTTCAATTAGTTTTCCAACATGACCCTAACCTTGCCTTATTTATGTATTTGAAGGTGGTCTAATGGATAGAGCACCAGTGAAGGAGTCAGGAGGACCTGAGTTCAAATATGACCTCAGACACTTGACACTCAGTAACTCTGTGACCTTGAGCAAGTCACTTAACCCTAATAGCTTCATGCTGGGTCATCTCCAGTCATCCTGATGAATATCTGGTCAATGGATTCAGATGGCTCTGGAGAAGTGAGGTTGGTGACCTGCACAGCCCTCCCTCACTCAAAACAAAGTCAAGTGCAAGTCATATCATTATTTCTCTAATGAGTTATATTTTAGAGCTGTTGTAAAGCTCAAAAGAGAGAATATTGGGGGGAGGAGCCAAGATGGTGGAGTAGAAAGATTCACATATGCTAGCTCCGAGCCCACAGCCCATAAATTACCTATAAAAAGAACTCCCAATGGGTTCTGGAGCAGTGGAAGCCACGCAGCAATGGAGTGGAGGAGATTTCTGTTCCAGAGAGCTCTGAAAAATCGTCACCAAAGGTCTGTCGCACACTGGACCCGGAGCAGAGTCCAGCCCTGCCTTGGCCGTGCGGCCCCGAGAGGAGCAGATCCGAGCAGGCTTCAGGGACGGAATTTCTGGTGGCCACGAAGGTCCCTCAACCCACAGGTGCTACAGGTCAGTGAAAGAGACTTCTGGGCTGGCCGAGAGGGGAGCGGGGTGTCTCCATAACTCAGGGCCCCTCGGGAGGTAAACAGCAAAGAGAAGTCATAAGGGACTTACCAATCTGGGTAGTTGGTGGGATTACACACACACACACACACACACACACACACACTCACATACACACACATGCATACACATGCGCACACACACATACACACATTCACGCACACACAGAGACAGAGAGCACAGAGTGAAATGAATAGGATGGGATCATATCTTAAAAAAATTAAGATAAACCATGAGAGAGAAATATATTGGGAGGAGAGAGGGTGAAATGGAATGGGGTAAATTATATCTCATTCAAGAGGCAGGCAGGAGACTTTTTAGTGGAGGGAAAAAGAGGAGAGCTGAGAGAAAAACACGAAGTTTACTCTCATCACATTCGACTAAAGGAAGGAATAAAATGCACACTCATTTTGGTATGAAAACCTATCTTACAATACAGGAAAGTGGGGGAGAAGGACATAAGCAGGGTGGGGGGGATGATGGGAGGGAGGGCAATGGGAGGAGGGAGCAATTTAAAGTCAACACTCGGGGAGGGACAGGATCAAAAGACAAAATAGAAACAATGGGGGCACGATAGGATGGAGGGCAATACAGTTAGTCTTACACAACATGACTATTATCAAAGTCATTTGCAAAACCACGCAGATATGGCCTATATTGAATTGCCTGCCTTCCCAGAGGGAATGGGTGGGGAGGGAGGGATGGGGAGAAGTTGGAACTCAAAGTTTTAGGAACAGCTGTTGAGTATTGTTCTTGCTACTAGGAAATAAGAAATACAGTAAATGGGGAATAGAAAGTCATCTGGCCCTACAGGACAAAAGAGAAGATGGGGACAAGAGAAGGGAGGGATGATAGAAGAGAGGGCAGATTGGAGATAGGGGAAATTAGAATGGTTGGTATATTGGGGTTGGGGGAGGGGACAAATGGGGAGAAAATTTGGAACCCAAAGTTTTGTGAAAATGAATGTAAAAAGTTTAATAAATAAATTTATTTAAAAAAAAGAGAGAATATCTATGAAGGGCTTGGCAAACCTTTATGTGCTACAGTTATAGTTATTCTGTAATAATGTCAGTTGTTATTCAGGAGTGAAAAGGATGTGATCTGACCTTCGGAAGGGCAGGATGTAAACATGCAAGTATATTTTGTTAGGGGATATACTATTAATTCCTTATGCTGTTTCCCAGAGTTCATTGTTTTTTGTTATTCAGTCATTTCAGTTGTATCTCACTCTTTGTGACTCTACTGGTGTTTCCTTGGCAGAGATACTGGAGTGATTTGCTGTTTCCTTCTCCAGCTTATTTTACAGATGAGGAAACTGAAGCAAACTTGCCTAGAATCAAACAGAGGTAGCAAATGTCTGAGACCAGATTTGAACTCACAAAGATAAGTCTTCCTGACTCTGGGCCCTGTACTCTATCCATTGACCAGAGTCATTACTAAATGCTCCTTTAAAATGGCATTCTGCTCAGTAATGGTTAGAGATTATTCTTTTTAGCCCAGGTCAAAGTAAGGCAACGATGGGACTGGTGATTTGGTGGCTCTGAGGGATGGGTAAGTAGTAGAAGGTGGTGAAAAGGCAGAGAAACTTCTTTTTTCTACTTGAATAGCCAAAGATACAAGTTTTGCTAATGTGAAGGAGGTATGTGTGGAGTGGGAGTTACCATTTACCATGATTCTTTTGCTAGGCACCATTTGGAGAGTGTATTCTTAAGCCACCAACCACTGAAATGTGTTGATTGTGAATTTTTATCTATGCATATTTATTCATATGGAGTATCTCACATTAGACAATAAGCTCCCTTAAGGGCAGGAATTGTTTTTGCACTTGTATCTGACCGGAGCCTTTTGTGTCTATCCACAGTACTATGTATATAGTACCTGACACATAGTAAGCTCTTAAATAAACTCTTGTTGATTGATTAAATGACCTCTGGTTCTGTTGTGAAGGCTGAATTGTTGGGTTCAGTGTTCAACAGGTTGCTGAGTAACCTAGATGTTTTGTACAAAAATGATAATAAAGTATTTTGGGGGTTAGACCAATTAGCAAGCCATGGCACAGAACAAGGAAAGAAATATTTTAGTGAAAATGTCAACCACAAAATTGATTTTGCATTATCTTTAGCTAAATACAGTGTTTCACACACATACATGCACACATAAGTATGTGCGTGTATATGTGTGTGTGTGTGTGTGTGTGTGTGTGTATTGCCCATGGAATTTTGTGAGCACAGTTACATTGCTTTATAGACTAAAATTTCCAGTTAAAGTCTTCTCAAAGTAGACTCCCTTGTTTGATGAACGTTCCATATGGGAAGCCTTCTTGAAGGCCCCCCAAATAAGCAGTCACTATATGCAGATTCCATTTTAAGGCATTCTGTGAGTTGGATCATTTCCATCTAATATTTTATATACAGGGCACAGACTAGACAGCCTGCTCATTAGGCTCATGTCTAAGAGTGCTTCTCAAAGTGTAGTCTGGGGACTCCTGGTGGTCAGCCAGGGTCATCTAGCTGGTTCAGGGCATCTCCTGCAGTATTAATATGTGTGTCTGGCAAGGATGAATATTTACATGTTCTGTGTCTAGCCCGAATGAATAATTTATACATGGTCATTAACAGAAAGCTCTATATCTTGTTAGAAGCAGTCCCATTTATTACATTAATTCTGATCCAAGATTTTTTTTTTAATTGCTATTTTTTAAGGGGAGGAGGTTGGGTAGCACCCTGGACCTTTGGTCTGCTCCAAACATTCTGCTGACTGAAATATTTTTAGAACCATTTATGTATGGTGCAAAATGCTTTGAAGGAGAAGTCTCTGGTTTCAGATAGAAAACAGGCTGAGGCCTAGTGCCCACTATTGTGGTAATGCACACTATTTGATAAACAGTGATAGTTTCTTATTACCAAAATCATCCTCCCTTACCCCTGCCCGCTCCATCTAGATTAGAGGGCAGACACCCTACCTCCTGTTTACTCCCGTTACTGACATCTTACCATGTCCTAGATTATAATTTTATTTTACCTTTGTTACTTTTTAAAATTGGTTTCTCCTTGATGGTTTTATTTTGGGCATTTTATTTTTAAATTTATTGATTGATTTACATTTTGTTTTACGCAACTTCCCAACAAAACTCAAATAAATATTGCTGCAAATCAAATTCTCCAAAAATGACTTGTTATTTCTTAACAGAAAGGGCAGGATGTGCTATTTAGTCTTATTATTTAGTACGGACAGTGAATCACTGCACTTGTACAAAGTTTGGTGACCTCTTCATGCCCACTTTATTTACACTGTTGTGTGGTTGCTTTGCACACCGTTCTTTGGGCTCTGGTTTCACTTAGAAGTCAAGGGGTAATATATTTGTGAAAAGATGGACCCTTTACTTGGCATTTTCCTCACCATTTCTCTTCTAGCACTTTTGTTGTCATAAATAAAGCAGAAATATTTGTAGTCTATCAGTAAACTTCTTGGACTATGGTCCCAGTAGTGGAACCTCTGGACCAGAGGGTATGAATCATACAGTCGCTTTTCTTATATAATTCCAAATTGTTTTCCAGTGTAGTTGAACCAATTAGTTGCTCCCTAGTAGTTCATTAGTGTTCCTGTCTTCCCAGTACCTTTCCAATAAGTTCTCCTTGATGAGATTTTAGGAGCCACATATTTGCCCATTATTTCTTAGGTTGTGTTACTCTTTCAGATAGCTTATATCATCCACTCTGTGTTAATTCTCATTAGCTTCACTTTCAAAAAGATAATATTGTCTGAC
Source organism: Bettongia penicillata ogilbyi (assembly GCA_023548195.1). Taxonomy (NCBI): domain Eukaryota; kingdom Metazoa; phylum Chordata; class Mammalia; order Diprotodontia; family Potoroidae; genus Bettongia; species Bettongia penicillata. Next base: position 3,363,941 of record JAJHZJ010000688.1, on the reverse strand, counting down.
TTATCCCTGCAAATTTGCTGGTAAATGTTATTTGGGTTTTAAAGCCTCCTTTGCGCTGATGATAGCAGTTTGCCACAGACGACACAAATTGGCTGATATTTTTTCTTTGTCCATGAGGAAAGAATGAACATTGTCACAGGCAAGAAAGAATTAGTCTGTGTTGTTATCCATCTCTAGTACTTTACACATATGCAACCATGACCAAAATGAAATGACCTATTTTCGAAACTTGAATCCTTTCCTTTCTTCTTCTAGTTTCACATGTGCTGAGTAACTAAACACTCTGAAACAGAAGAAATTTTTTCTCCCCAAAGGAGGCCTAGATGGTAAAAATATTAGAGGTAACTTCATGACCGCTCCTGACAGTCTTTCACAGTGTCCAGGTCAAGAAGAACAGAGAAAACCCAAACTTGTGAAAAGAGGCATGTGTCATCTCTTTGAGATGGGCTTGTAGGACCTAAGGGAAACTAATTCCTGGAAAACTTAAGCAGAAAAACACAACTCAGGACAGACAATTGCTAATACAAGTAAACCAGTGTTTTCCATTCCCTTATTTGACTGTGTTACCATGGTTGAAAAATGATGTAGTCAGATTCAATCAAGGTTGACCTTTAATGTTTCAGGAACTTTTTAAAACAATGAATCCCTTATTTTCCTTTTCTTCCTTTCCAAAATGTTTTGGAGTCATCATATAGACATAGTCTAAAGGAAGGAAGCAAGCTCATTTTCCTTATGGATCATTGACTCATTGACTTAATTCCAAGAAATACAAGACCCTCTGTAACTAGTACCATATTCCACTATTTACAACTACATATTTATTTTTTGCAAATGTTAGTTTTTTTCTTGCTTTATTCTGTTTTAGATGTTACTTAAAGAGTATAGGACTTCATCTTCATTTCAACTACTGAATCTGGAGACTACTCTTTTAGAATACCAGGCCAACTAAGCCATGCCATGAACTTTGAGACCAAGTTGAATTAGCACCATTTTATAAATGCTTCCACAGAGTCACTGAGCATAGATAGCAGCAAGGATATTCCTTGTTTTTAATTCCTTATTTCTTGTTTCCTGACTAGAGAAACATTCACCCTCTGGTTTCAAAATTCTGTTGAAATGTCACTCTTATCCAAATGCCTATAGACTTTTACAGTACATGGCAAAAATACAGAGATGTGGAAAATTATTTCTAATGTAATTGAATGCTTGAATCCAAGTTAGTTATGTGGTAAACATTTTGCTTTTGTCATAACATTTTATTCTTTGATACAAATGCTTTTAACTTTTCATAAAGGAATTAATTTAAGTATCTTCATACAGCTAATCATCACATACTGAGATTATACAAAATGTTTTCCAAAGCACTAAGGTCACTTCAGTTTAAACATTTTCAGCTAATGAGTCAAACTCATTTTTTAATAGTCATTTGTCATCCTTATTAGAATGAGCCTATATTCCTTTATTACTCAATACAAATTCCTTGCACATCAGGCCCAGAGCATAAAATTAAAATTGCATGAAACCTTGATCTGAGTCTTCATTAATCACTCCCAATGATTATACACAGGTGTCAGCCTCTAAAGAATAAAGGCAGCTGTTTTCTGACCCAGGGTAAAATGTTATGTATTTGCTATGTACACTTGAAAGGGAGAGAAATGGTACTTTAAGAAGGTAATGCATACTTTATAAATAATATCCTTTTTCGTTATATGTGGGTTGAAAAGTTATGTGTAGATTTTGCTGATGTACAGTTGTAATAAATATAATTTAATGTTGATTACTATTCAAAGGATATATTCAAATGCCTGTTACAAAGAAAGAATTGAAAATTTGACTAGTTCTCTGGCCTTTGGAAAATAAAACATTTTTTGATTCTTTAGTGATCTTCATTTTTATTTATTTTATATTAAACTGAATACTATGGTTACCAGAATGCGGTATGAGAAACGACATATTTATAACTAATGATTAAAGGCTGATAACACCTATAATTTATAAAAAATACAAAGCAGTGCACTTATTATAAAGAACCCAGGAATCACTCAAAAGTCTTGTAAACAAGTTATTGAAGAGCAGGCAGTATAGAGTCATCAAGAACAATAACCTCTACAATATTTTCACATACACTAGGTACATTTGTAGGATTAACTGATTCTTTGTTCTTTTGGCTGTCGTCATTGTTTGTCCTCTGTTTTTAAAGAGGACCTGTGACATCACAGGCTGATGTCTTGACTTGGGAGTGAATTAAATTTAAGTGAAGCAGAGTTGCACAAAGTCATCAGTTTCGCTCCTTCTTCCTGAGTCACTGAAATCCAAGAAAAAAGTCAAGATGACTGGGGATGGACCAGGATGCAGTGGATGACCTTGGCTTTTTCAATGTCTGACCAAGCTGCAAGTGTTCCACAGTGCCTGCTTCAGCTGCCTTCATGGCCATTGGAACTAATTGTTCTCATCCTCCCATTCCACTAGAGGAAATCTGCACATGCTTGGGGTGCCCCCCCCCCCACTCACTCATGGGCCACAAAATATAGAGTCATAGCTTTAGAGTAAAAGAGATCTCAGAGGTCATCTATTCTTGCCCCTTCATTTTATAGATGAAGCAACTAAAACCCAGCGATGACAAGTGATTTCAAGGTCATACAAGTTGAAAATGATAGAAAATGATAGAACCTCTTTCTTCTGACTCCAGAGTCAATATACCACACTGACTTGGAATACCAATTTGGGTTGGGTTTTTTTTCATTGTACCAAATTGTCTTTTAACTTTATGTCTTTCTAAACATAAGAACATAGAGCAATAGTTATTCAGAGTTGTATTTTAAAATTATGTGTTATATATTATTATATTGTATATAATTGTTATATTATTTGTATATTATTAATAGTTATATTATTAAAAATATGCACCCATATGTATATACATGTAGTTGTTCGTTTTTCAGTCATGTCTGACTCTTTGTGTCCTCACTTGGGGTTTTCTTGGCAAAGATACTGAAGTGGATGTCATTTCCTTCTCCAGCTCATTTTACAGATAAAGAAAATAAGACCAACAAGGTTAAGTGGTTTTCCCGGGGTTATACAACTAGTACGTGTCTGAGGCCAGATTTGAACTCACAAAGAAGAGTCTCTCTGACTCCAGCTCTAGCACTCTATCCACTGTGCCACTTCACTCCATATATGCATACATACATACATGTATATGTGCGTGTATATATATTTATATATATATATATATATATATATATATATATATATATATATATATACATGTACACACATTTAAATAGAAAAGATCCATTGTATTACCTTGCCCAAGGGTAAAGGAGGAGTACTCTTTGAGAAATTGGTTTGGAGTACATATCCCATGATGCTTTCAGATAGAAGAGATTCCCTTCTCTTCTCAGGGAGGAGTCTTTCTGAGGTATGGTGGAGAGTCTGAGGTTGAAAAGCTAAGATGGCTTATCAAAAGAGGAAAGTGCAGGAGAAAGAGGGTGGCAAAATAGATGGAGAGAGACAAGGAGAAATATAGATTAATTGGTCTCTAGCCAGGGCTAGAGTTTTTGGGTTGATATGGAGTGATCATATAATTTTTGTGGTTTTTGGTATCATGCTATTTTAATTAAATTAGCTATTTTCACTACTGCCATGTGAGCCCATGTAATCAATAAGGAAATGAAGTCTTTTAAGAGAGGCAACAAGGGGAAGATTGGGTTCTCTTGAACAAGAAGGGAATAGATTGAACCTGGGGTAGCTGTGGAGAGGTGCATGACTGAGAGAAATTTAGGCTATAGTAACAAGGTCATATGGAAGCACAATTTGACATATTTAGATTTTATTTATTTTGGAAGTGATATTCCAGAATGCTTATGTTCCACTCCTCCCCCTCCCGCAAAATCAAACAATTGAAAATAAGACCAAAATTAATTCAAAGTCTATATTCTAATAAGAGAGTTATGTTCTTTGAAAGAAAGCAAGCAAGAAAAAAGAAAGAAAAAATAAAGAAAAGAGGGAAGAAATAAAAAGAAAAAAGTGTTAATCAGTATTAATGTAATTATGGAATTTAGAAATGTCAACATCTTTGCCATAATGACTAATCAAATGACATAAATTAAGTATACAGTGTACTATGTATTATTCATATCACATTGAGGTTAAGGTCTGCCTAGAGGGAACTTACATTCTTTTGCATTCTAAGATCAATTAATAGGCACTTCTTAAGTACCTCCTTAATGTGAAATAAGCTATGCTAGGCACAAAGGCAAAAGTGAAAGAATTTTTGCCTCAAAGAGCTTACATTCTATTGGGGGGAAAATAAGTGCTTTCATATATATATATATATGAAGTATTTTTGTGGAGGAAGCATTGGCATCTAGGCCAATGACCTCAAGTACAATGTAATATTTGAACTGAGAATTAAAGAAAGATAGAGATTCTAAGAGGTAAAGGTGAGAAGTAAGGACATAGCAGGAAGGTGTATGCTGGATGCAGCTTAGACAAGATTTCAAAAACTGTGAAATTTTCACTGTGAGCATTTACACCTTAGAAATTCTTAAGCGTTATAAATCAGGGTTTGATTTATTATTTTATTGATACAATGTTAATAAAACTGTTTTGTAGGTACATTTCTCCTTCCTTGGTGCCCCCCCATGATTGTTTAATATTTACCAACATACCATTGATTACAGGGAGAGTGGACTTCCTGTTCAAAAACATGGAGACAGGGGATGGAATGTCATATGTGAAGAGCAACCAGAAATCCAGTTTGTCTAGGTCATAGGAGTATCATAAGGAAGATGAATATAGCTAAAAAGATAGCTGGAGCTAGATTGTGAAGGGCATTGAATATCAAATAGAGGAGATGATATTTCATCTTAGACAGCCTAGAGACTCATAGAACACAAAATTATCCAGAAAAACATTTTTCATTTTACATCTTTTATTATATATTTTTTCATTGGAAAGGCTTTTACTTATATATTTTAAAATATCTTTGGGCTCTCAGAGAGGAGAGAGTTATAAAGATTGGAAGAGTAAGTTGGAAAAGGTGAAAGAGAGACAGAGAAAAGTGAGATAGAAGGAGAAAAGGACATTGAGGAGAGTCATTGGTGAAGGATCAAAAGACATTTTCAAATAATTCTTTCACTTGTAAAGTGACACATTTTAGAATTTATGAAAGAAATTCACTACGCCTGTGGAGAGAGAACTATTATGTTTTCCAAAGATTTTAAAAATATGATAAATTGCCATCATCACTTTGGCATTTGTTCGTGACCTTGATCAGACCCCCTTATAGAGACCATTGAAATGATTGATGACATTGCATTGATCAGGCTTGGGAAGTATCCTGGGCCTGGGTTCCTGTTGACCCTTTCATGCTTCATTGACTGTCAGTGATTAAGTCTTAGCACTGGTGATGACTTGATTGTCTTAGGTTACTGAGGGTCAGTGACACAACTTTAAATTGAGCCTGTAAAAGAAGACAGCTAGATCTGCTCCAAGTGGTCAGTCAAGATATTTGGAGAGAAAGGAGAGTAGGACTAAACTTGGACATAGGGGAGGATGAGTGAAGTCTGACTAATCTACACTGTCTTAGCATAGGGAATCATGCTAATAAAGCATAGCAGAGGTATATAAGAGCTTCTAACCTAGGTGGCCCCAAGAGAATCCCCACAGGTGGTGGCAGCTAGTCCTCAAACAGATGAGCACAAAGGCATGTTTGCATATACTCTAAACAAGATGGCCTTAGAATTGGCAGGAGCCAGAAGCAGTAGTGCCGCAGGCAGAGAGCTTAGACCCAGCTGCCTAGAGGAAGGTAAAGAATTCTAGGATCCATCTTCTAGGAAGAGAAGGGAATGCTTGGGCCCCATCACAGGGAGGCAGAGTCTCTCAGTCATTTGGAAAGATGACAGGTGCCAGAAGCAGTTATAAAAGGGTGAGACTACAAAGAAAAGGATCAAGAATTAGGAACTATGTCTAGAAAAGCAGCAAAGGCTTAAGTCACTCTTTGGAAGAGCAAACTTTGTGCTCTCCCGTAACCATGAGTTATCTGGATGTTATAGATCTGGGTAGTGGGTTGCTTTTGGCAATCCAAGTACGTTTCTCACGTAGGGAGACTCCAAGCCTTAGGGTGGAATTATAAAATTGGTTGCCTGTATGGATCCCTGGCTCAAGGTGAGTCTTCTTGGCATAGGAGGGGCTTGATTCTCTAGCAGCCACAAATTCTTTCCACTTCCACGGAAAGTTCAAACCACAAAATAATGCTGAGTTTCAATGCCCTTGGAGGGAGGGGGGAGGCTGTCAAGGGAGAGGTTGGATTTACATAGAGAGAAAATAAGATGGTTAAAGTCACTTATAACTCCTTTGTACTTTTTATTCTTCCCATGAGATGGAATAAAAACTGTCTAGCATTTAATATTGTTAATGGCTGTTTGCACAGAAGCTTGGATCATTTTACACACATAATAATCACAGCTTACATAAATGTAGTGCTTTAAATGTTACAGAATATTTATGTAAATTATTTCATTCCATCCTCACAATAACTGAGGAAAATGTGAAAATGTGTTATTTCCATTTTACAGATGAGGAGATTGAAGTTTACAGAGGCCATGTGACCACCTTGGGTCATCCCACAGACAGTATATTCCAATCCAAAATGTGGAGGACAGTAGCTGTTGTATGTGATCCCTTACACCAATGGTGTCAAATTCAAATACAAAAAGGAGTCACTGATTTGTACATAAGGACCCCTACAGGCTCCATGTTGACTTAGTTTTAAAATATTATCTATATTTTATTGTTTTGTATTTGTTTTGTTAAATATTTCTCAATTACATTTTAATCTGGTTCAGGCTGATCCCAAGAGTGTTGTGGGCTACATGTTTGACACCTCTAACCTATACCAGCTATCTGTATGGATATCTAGATGCCTTGAATTTTGCTTTTCTGTTTATGTGCAGCTTAACAGATTTTAGCTTCCCTTGCCTCCTGTGGCCCCTTCTTAGAGAGAAGAAAGTTCATGGCTGGCCACCAAGTCAACCTCATCTCAAATCTGGTTCTTTTTTCTGCTTTGCCATTGTGTCTCTTTGTATCTGTACAGATGATTGAGACATGCCCTATATTATGAGACTCAAAAGAATTTCTGAATGAGGAGAAAATGAGCTAGATTTTCATTGGGGAAAAAAAAACCATGGAGATATAGTTTGAGTGTAACTTTCCAAAACTGATCTTGGTCTGAGGATCAATACCCAGGTTTTGGGGTTCTGGGTTCAAGCATCTTCCTTGTGCCTATTTGTCAGTCTCTTTATTATCCTTTGGCTGATCTATGATATTAGGAAAATTCTTTGGAGATTTTGGTGTGCATGACTTTTATCCATATAACATTATTGAAAGAATATTAAAAAGTTGATCTTTATTTCAAGGAAAAGCTTGAGATCATAAAAAACAAAGCAAATGAAAAACAATTATACCATCTCCCAAAAGTGAGCCAACCTTTTTTCTTCCTTCTGCTAAATTCTCAGCCAAGTTTCTTATCTATCTAGAGCATCTCGCCAAGATTTTCTTTCTTCCTGCCCTTCCTACTACGATATGTATGCATACAGTGATACATTGATATAGTTAGATGATAGATAGACAGCTATGCTGATGCATCATGAAGTCAGCTTTATGAGTTGTTTTTCTAATTAAATAGTGTAAGTTTGCATAATAGGCATTCTTCATCCATTTGTAGAAAGTTTAGCTCAACTCTTTTGAAAGTACTCATTTAACTGAAGAAGTTTAAACAAAAATGTCTTACCCTCACAGCTAGGGCAGCTAGGTGGTGCAGTGGATAGAGCACCAGTGCAGGGGTCAGGAGAACCTGAGATCAAATCTTACCTCAGACACTTGACACTCACAGCTGTGTGACCTTGGGCAAGTTATTTAACCCCAATTGCCTCATCCTGAGTCATCTGTAGTCATCCTGATGAATATCTGGTCACTGGTTTCAGATGGCTCTGGAGGAGAAGTGAAGCCGGTGACCTGCACAGCCCTCTCTCACTCCAAACAAAGTCAAGTGCAAGTCATGTCACCTTCATAGCTATCTTCCATCTTAGCATCAATGGTAGAAAAAGTTGAATCTCCCACTTTTCCTGATTATGAAAAATGAAAGACAGAAGAAAGGGAGGAAAGATATGATAACAAAGACAAGAAAGATAAGCAGTCTAGATTTTTTCTTAGCAATCAAGAAAGCTTTTCTACTGCCCCTGCCAAAGATTCATGAATGTATACTCATAAATATTCAGATGCCTTGAACTCAGCTCTAGGGAGGGGAATGAAATTCAGTTACATTTCTTTTGTGTGACCACAATCATGATGCCATTAATGCAAAGAGCTAAAGAACAGTTTCTGACTATCTTTCCTAGTTTTATTTGGTTTTCTCATCTCCTACTGCATTCAAAATTCCACTGATTTTATTTTCATCACTATCGAAAAATGACTGAGAGCCCAGGGATGCTCCCATAGAGCAGTGGGGGTTCTGTGTTAGAATGGGAAAGGAACCTTGAAGTTCATCTAGTCCAACTATCATTTTAAAGATAAGAAAACTGAAACTAAACAAGTGAGATAATTGAGAACAATTTCTATTTGATAAGGGTGATATTTTTGAAGCTTTATGAAAGTGTAGGAGGGGAAAATATGATGATTTTCTGAAGTTTTCCACCAGAATTTTACCTGGTCAGACATCCAGACATACAGTCAATAATATATAATTTCCACTTCTCACTTTCTCCAGCTATCACCAATACCACCCCTTCTCCTCCAAATAAGAAAATAAATGCAATTTAAAGGTATGTCCTTCCAAAAGCTGAAGATTCTCTCAGCTTTCTAAATGCAATTTAATACTGTGACATAAATATTGTTCTGTTTTATTTTCCAAGTGGAAACTCTGTGGGAGGCACTTATGAATTGTGCTGTCGAATACCACAAAAATATTTTGTGCTGAAAAAGTATATATCTATACAGTCTTAAGTAAATACCCTCAAGAAAACTACTTTAGGCTCACCTCACAGTTTGTAAAGTATTACTCCAATCTGCATGACTGTCACTAATTCATGACACACAGAAAAAGGGACAAATTCAGGTTTGTGGTAAATGGTAAATGGCCTCTTTCCAAAGGATGTAGTAATAAGGTAACAGGAATAAACTACCTGGATCATAAAGACAATGTAAAAGGTTTTGTGCAAATCAAATGCTTGTAATCTTTCTAGCTTCCGTAAAGTTCTACTCTGATGTTTCACTGTGGCACTGGATTCTTGGAGGCCATGCCAAGAGCACAAACTTTTGTCAAGATCTACCATGAAGGGAAAGGCTTTTGCTACTGTCCTAGTGATAGACAGCAGTTTCAAGAGCAACCTAGTCAAGTATAGAAAAGCCCTTAGGTGATAGATTACTTCATTATGGTGCCCTATGAAATGAAGAATAAAAAATGGTCCTTAGTACTTTGCATCCCTTTTCTGCTTCTGCAGTGACAATGATGGAGTGGTGGCAAAGGGGGCCAAAGGTGCTAAGATTATTGCAGTTTTTACACCATCCATAAACATTAACCTAATTGTAGATACTCTAAATGTTAGATTTTGGTTCAGTGGCCAACAAATTGACAAGCTATTAGAAGAACTGAGCTACATCAATATTGATATTCTTGTAATAAGTGAAAGCAGAAGGCCAGGAAGTTGCAACTAGTTGGAACAATGGCCTACAGGACTACCTATTTCAAAGTATCAAATAAAGGAGTTGGTAAAAAAGGTTTCATTGTGCATCTGAAGGGGGAAAAAAGAATAATTATTTCATGGAAAACTTAGTCATCTCTTAAAGTCCTCACAATGAATATAAATATAAACCATGGAGATAAGTTTATCTTATATGCCAAAATCCATGGCAGAAAATGAAGAGGAATTCTGTGAAGAACTTGACAAGATTCTCCAAACTGTTTGCATAAACTTTGATACTTGGTAACCTCAGTGTAAATTTGGGCATATGATTGGATGGTGTTTTAAAAGATTTTTTGAAAATATTGAGTTCCAGAAGCCAAGGAAGACAAAAGTTTATAGACAACTCAGAAATCTCATGTCTTATAAATCATGAATATTTTCTTTTAGATGAGAATAAGAAGATGACACCCCTCCATGAATGATACCCCCTCCATTATGAAATTGAACATGAAACTGACCATGTCTTAAAGACAGAGAACAAATAGTTACTGATATGTAAGTCATATAGGAATCATCTATTCATTCAAACAGTTGACTAAAGCGCAGTCAATTTAGAAGAAAGGCTAAAGATAAGAAATAGCAAAGAGCTGCTACAGTGACAATCTGACTTATTCAAGCCAGCAGATCTAACATGACTATGTTAAAAAAGAAACCAATACTCTTAGATTGTGTGGTAATGCCTTTTGGTTGGATTACTTATAACATTTCTAATAAAGATACTAATACAAAATCAATCTGTCAATGTTGAAAAAAAGGGAAACGGAAAAACGGCAAAGGTATTAACAAAGATGACTTCTAACCTCATCATTCAACTGAAATTGCGCTCTCAGAACTTACCAAAGACTTCTGCTTTCTCAATCCTCACCTTTATTGATTTCCCTGTAGCCTTTGACATTGTAGATCACTTTCTCCTCCTTGATTCTCTCTTCTGTCTATATTTTTGTGTTATTGCTCTCTCCTGGTCTCCTCCTACTTATTTTATACCTACCTCCTTTTCAGTTTTCCTTGTGGGATCTTCATCCAGATTTCTCCCACTAACTATGGGTATCTCCAAAGACTCTGTCTTGAGCCTCTTTCCCTTCTATTCTATTCACTTGGTGATCTCGTAAGCCATCATAGATTTGATTATCATCTTTGTGCAGGTGGTTTTCTGATCTATTTATTGAACTTTAACCTCTCTCCTAACCTTTAGTCTGTAATCTCTAACTACCTATTGGACATCTCAAACTGAATGTCCTATTGGCATCTTAAATTCAACCCACCCAAAGGTGAACTAGTTATCTTTCCCCCCAACCCAACTGCTTCTTGGAACTTCTCAATTACTTGTGAATTTACCACTATCTTTCTAATCACTCAAAATCACAGTTTGTGGCTATCATCTAGTTTTGACTAATTGTCATGACTGGATGTCATCCTTGGATCTTCACCGTCATCCCCCTATTCAATTGTTGCCATGCCTGGTCAATTACGTCTTTGTCACATCTCTTGTTTAGACCCTGCCACATTGCTGGTGCAGATACTCATCACTTCACTCCGGGACTACCTTTTGGTAGCTCCCCTTGCCTCAAGTCTCACCCCATTCCAGTCCATTCTCCACTTAGTTGTCAAAGCGATTTTCCTAAAGTGGAAATCTGACTGTAGTTCCCATATTCAATAACCCCTAGTCAATCTTTATTACCTCCAAGAACAAAGTGCTCTGTTTGATTTTGAGAGCCCTTCATAACCTGTTCTCTTCCTTTTGTCCCAGTCTTATATGTTACTCCCCTCCATATACTGTGTATTTCAGTAATACTGACCACCTTGCTTTTCCTTCACAAGGCATTCCATCTCCTGACTTTGAGCATTTTCACTAGTGGTTCTTCATGCCTGGAATTTTCTCCCTCCTCATCTCATCCTTTTGGGTTTCCAGGTTTTCCTCAAAGCTCAGCTAAAATTAGACTTTCTGCCAGAAATCTTTCCATACACCCCCTTAATGCTAGTGCTTTCCTTTGAGATTATCTCTGAGTGATCTTGCATATATCTTGTATATAATTATTTATATAGTGTCACTTAAGTGGACTATGAACTCCTTAAGAACAGAAACTGTTTTGTTTTGTTTTGCCTGCCTTTTAATCCCCAGCATTTAGCACAATCCTGGTTCTTAAGCAGGTGTTTAATAAATGCTTGTTGATTTACTTGATATAAACTTTGAGCATCATCATTTTCTGTCAAAGTTTAAAAAAATTTCCAGCAGTCACCATGACAAGGGACCATAACAATCACCAAAAAACCCCAAAGCAAACAAAGCAAAAATACACTAGCCAGAAAACACTTGATCCCCTGCCAAAGGAGGAAGCAACCCTGATTTAGAATACAACTTAATTTTAAACATCATGTATAAATTGGCAGAAAAGGACAAGCAGTGGAATGAAAAACTATGGAAAGCTTGGCATGAGACCCAACTGAGCTGATGAGCATTCATGGATAAAATTTGTACAAGGAGGAACATTTGTCTTTTTTCCCCTAAAATAATCCATTTTCATTATGAGTGATACTGAAATCATCTGACTTGGAATCTGAAAACAAAGGCCTACGTGTTGTATATTAGGAAGTTTAAATGATAGCTAATATGAAGTTGGGAAGAGCACCTAATGTGCATACCAAGTACATGATGTAGAAGTCCATGTTAGAGGTAACATCATCTTTAAAGCTGAAAGATATCATTCTTCAAGATATTTCATGTAGGGAAAATTAATAAAAAATTCAAAATAATGTACTATAGTGCTACTTAAAATATGATTGAGAGAACAAGCAAAATAATTCTGACTCCTTCCTACTTATTTTTATAAAATCTTTCTGAAAATCATCTACACATGTATTGAGTATATTCTCAAATGAGATAACGTGAAGTGTTTTACAAACCTGAAAGCATGATATAAATGTTAACTGTTATTATCCTCATCCCTTGAAAATATGGTAGTCTAATAATTTCTTTCTCTAATGGTTTTCTGTTGCAGATCACATATTTATAGTCACATAAGTGAATAAAAGGTTCAGAGAACATCCAATCTGATGTTTTTATTGCTGGTTGAATACAAAGAAGCATTTGATGCAGAGCAGAATGCAACCACAGATGATCCCCTCCAGCAAGGACTCCCTCGTGTAAACATTAGGGATCATCCTGGATTCTTTGATAAACAGTACCATAGAGATAAATGTTCAAGAAGCCTCTGACAATGAACATCAAAAAAGACATAAGTTGGGGATATACAGTCAGCAAAAGTTATTTACCATTGCAATGAATCCCTTACAAGGTTTAAAATTGGAGTGGAATTCCCTCTAGACATGTACAATGGTTACTCCAGCTTATAGAGGATGCTGTGAAAATTGTATCAAATCCTAGAACTGAGTGAGATTGGCCTCTTCATCCCAGGGCTTTCTCAAAGAGCTCCACATCAGCTCCAGATCTAGACCATTTGCTTCTGACCTTTTCACCACAAGGCCTTTCCTAGGAGCCCTGTATCAGCTACAGATCTAAAATACTCTGTCTTTGAAGGTCCAGAGTCCTGCTACACAGGACATTCCAGAACCAGCTCCATCCCAAATTGCTGTCTCCTTTCTCCTGAAGTGAATCCCCCAGGCCATGGCTTTGCCTCCTCGTGCCTGCTATGAGATGGGCTCCCTGGGTCTCACAGGATACATCACTTCTGCCACGTGCTTGGACCTTGAGGGTAGATCAACAGTCTAATCAGCAGATCTTCATCCAAGCACTGATGCTGCGCCTGGACTCTTTTATTCCTCTTTCACTAATATACTGTTATATACCATATATGTATATATATATATATGTGTGTGTATTTATACATGTATATAAATATACTATATTATATATACTATATATTACTATGCTATATATAAACCTACTCTTATTCTCCCCATCTCAGTGATTTGGAATCCTTTGCTATAATTGTACAAACACCATTCACCGTTCCTCAACACCCATGCCGTTACTTCCATCTTCCTGAATCTAACTCCTACTGCTCAATGTTTCAACTGCTTTCACTATATTCATTCTCTGGAATGCCTGTTCCACAATTACCAAACTTGCCTCCATCTTAAACCTTTTCCTTTCTCACACATTACACCTCATTAAGATTTTAGTAGCTGTTTTCTGCCAGTCCCAGGTATTTCCTTCTTCAGTGAGTCCATTGGCTTTCTCTGCATTCTAACTCTTACCCTTGAAACTTCAATATATATTAATTCTCCCTTGAATATCCTAACTTCCCATTTCCTCAAATTAACTAGTTCCCATAACTTATTCTACATTTTGCCTCAAGTACCTAGAGAAGTGGTCATGCACTTGATGCTGCCATCACCCACAAGTGTTCCACGGCCATGTGAATGAACTCTGAAACTCCTTTCTCTGATCACTTTTTATTATTTTCTCTTTCTGTCTGTTTCCAATCCATAATCCTATTTTTGTCCTCCCTGTGACTTCTAGTCCCTCTACCTCTCAGGTTTCCTCCGTCCAGGTCATCACCCCTGAACTGACTACAGTGTCTTCACCTCTGTTTCCACCCCTCAGTGGGCCAGTTCATCTTGATACTATCCTCCAGTCTATACTCCTTGCCCTACTGCCTATTATGCTTTGTCATACTTGCAAGCTGACCTTTCTTTCCCCGTCTTTGCTCCTATTCATCTGCTGCTGAATGCAGGTGGAGAAAATCACACAACTGCACTGATTGGGTCCACTATAAATATGTTTAACATAATCCCAATTGGGCCTTTACTGCAGTAGGAAGATTCTTTCATGCCGCCTTAAGTGACTTGCTGTCCTATACCCAACACCAACTATTTCAAATCTTTTAATCTCTCATCCAACTTCCCATGGCACCTTTCCTCTCACCCTTTCAGCTGAACACCTTGTTCCATTATTCATTGAAAAATTGTGATTGTTCCTGAAAGCTACATCTACCATTCATTTTACAATACTCAGAAATCTTCCCCCACTATCTTCTCCTTTTCTATTTCGCAGAAAGAGGTGGCCTCTCTCTTTGCTAAGGCAAACCTTTTTACATGTGTAAGTGATGTTGGTGCAGTAGATAGGGCACTGGGCTTGGAGTCAGAAGACCTGAGTTAAAATCCATCTTTCAGCACTTACTAGTTGTGTGACCCTGGGCAAGTCATTTAACCTCTGCCTTCAGTTTTCTCAACTAAAAAATGTGGATAATAATAACATCTACTTCCCATGGTAGTTGTGAAACTCAAATGAAATAACACTTTTAAAACTCTTTGCGCAATGACAGGCAGGTAGTAGATACTTAGTAACATGTTTTTTCCATTCCATTTTGCCTTTTCCAGCTGTTTCCAAATGTCCCTCTGTGTCATCACCGCTTTCTCACTTGAAGGAACCTTCGAGATCATTTAACTCAGCCCATTTGTTTTGCAGTCTGAGAGTCTCAGAGAGGAGATGTAATGTGGGCAGATTTTCGTAGCTACATAGTGGCAGAGCCATGACTGGCATCCAGCTCTCCTGGCTTGTTTCCACTATATCATATTGTCTTTTTTAGTCTTAGTCTGTTTGCATGCTCTGCAGTTGAAGAGATTTTGGTGGGGTCATTAGTCCCTTCCTTGCTATAGCTACATCACCATTTCCAGAATGGTACCAGTGATTCATTATCTGTTCTCTGTGATCTTTTCTTTTTCACTTACTGAGAATTCCCTTCCTGCTAGTTATCTCTGTTTCTGGTGCAGTCCCTGTATATAGTGTTCTCTTAGTTTTCTGTTTTTCACTTTGCATCAGTTCGTATAAATCTCCCTGTGTTTCTACAGATCATCACTACATATTTAAGGGGTTGTAGGACAGGATAAAATCTTCTGAAGGAATAAAATGGCTAATGTGTCAAATTGAGCATGAAGGAGTCTAGCCTTCTATTTACATGTTGGCATCCAGACGAAAACAGTCACGTGGGTTTTATTTATTTGTATACATATATGATTATGTATATATGTATGTATATATACACACATTCTTACCATTTAAAATAGTCAACTCTCCTGATCTCAGGTTTACATGGAGTTCATTTATTAATTCAGTAAAAATACATTTTGGCACTTAACCTCCTTGAGGGTAAAGTTTGTTTTATTTTTGTCTTTGTATGCGTCTTTAGTTCCCGATTCAATGCTTTTTGCGTATGCAATTATTTGAGGGAGCTGTGATTATTGTCAGCATGGAGAATCCATCAATCAAAAAGCACATATTAAGTGACTACTCTTTGCTAGGCATTGTAGACACAAAGCCAAAGTTAATATCATTTGATCAGTAAGGATTTATTAAGCCCACTATGTGCTAGGTATTGGGCTAAATGCTGAAGATAAAGAAAAGTAAAAGATAGTCTCAGTCCTCAAAGAGCTTACAATTTAATGGGAAACACAACAAACAAATATATGTCACTGACCTCAAGGAGCCTACATTATAATGTTCACACAGTTATCAAATACCAGAAACAGTATTGTAATCTAAATCAGCTGGACCCTAACTCCATCACTCTATCCATGCCAAACATGCTCACCAAATGTTGGTCAAATTTAAGTATCTTCTGTGTCAATATTGTCTTGATTTGAAGACCCGTCTTTGTACTCCTCCTCCTCTCCCAAATAGATCTTGCTTTCAAGAAAATTACTATGTAGTTGTATCAGCTTGGGTTTTTTGACTTGGAGGTTTATTTTATGTTAGAACCCTAAATGTTGTTGTTACCCATAAAGCTGTGTTGCCTTCTTAACTTGGTTTTGCAGGGCCCTGCTTTTCCTTTCATTAAATATTCATTTCTGTAGTTCCTTAAAGTGAGAAAAATAAACCTAATGCTCATTTATAGGGGTACTTAGTCCCTCTTTCCTATCTGAAGCATTATCTCTAACCAGGCCCATTTGTCTTCATCCTTCACTGGAGTTTGTTATTCACTGAAGCAGTTTATGGCAAAGTAGAGTTGCTGGCCTTGCAGATTCACTTTTGGGTAGTACTGAATCAAAAGCATTCTTGAAATTTAGATAAATCATGACAAAAACTTTTCACAGCTGTTTTTGTGCTAATTTCTAAAACAAACAAGCTCTCTTGAGCCCATACACAAACACATATATACACAGACATGCACGCACACACACATACACACACACACACACCTCTTTTCCTTCTACTCCCCAATAAAAAAAAAATTATACATTTTGCCTCTTTAATTTATTTTTGATGAAATCCCCCCCTTCCCTTTTTGGCACCTAAAATGTCTTAAAGGTTATACTGATAAAACAACATTAAAACACAGAGGAGAACAGAGAAGGTGCTGTATTTGAGCTTGGATAATGATGGGATTTGAATTCAGGCTCTGCCAGTTACAACTTGTGTGACATGTTTCAAGACACAGTAATCTCCTAGAGCCTAAGTTTTCTCCTCTGCAAAACAGGGTTGGAGGAGGGAATGGGGTTGGACTGGATGGGTTCCAAGGATCATTCTGTTCTAAATCTATAATCCCTTGACTTGTAGAAAAAATTAGGATGTATCCTTGTGACTGTAATTGTCAACTATAAGGAATAATTTGGATTGATACTACCAAAAATAATGTTAATACATTCCTGTTGTGAATGGAACTATCTACATACTATTACATGTAAATTATATAGATAAGCAACATCCAGTCCTACCTCTTAGGAACTTACAATCTAATATGATTTATAAATCCCTTTCTTCACAACAACCCTGTAAGGTCAAGGCCTTCTTGCCTCCATGCTGTCCTTACCCCAACCCCTTTTCCACACACTTTCCTATCTAGCCATATCACTCCCCTTACTCAATAAACTATAGTAGTGCCATATTTTCCCTAGAATCAAATATTAACTTTTCTCTTTGGCATGTAAAGCCCTTCAAAGTGGTCCCAGACCGCTTTTCCAGCTAATTGTAGGTTAAACCTCTTCACATTCCATGTGGTCAGGCCAAACACATCTTAATATTCCCCATACTCAGTAGGTTCCTCATTTTCCCTTCTTGTGTTTTCAAGCAGGTATCTTTCATACCTAGAATGTATTCCCTGTTCACCTCTGCCTCTTACCATTTGTGGTCGTGTCACCTTCTACCTGTGGCCTTTCCTGATTCCTCCCTACTTCCATCTATTGATGCTCTCCCCTCTGTTACTTTGTATCTATTTAGCATATCCCTGTATGTCTGTGTATACATATTTCTTATCCTGCCCTCAGGGGAATACAGGTTCTTTGAGGTTAAAGACTGTTTTTACTTTTCTTTGTTTCCCCAGTGCTTAGCACAATGCCTGGTGTATAATGAGCTTGATGATTGATTTTCTTCATTTCACAAACCAAGACTTGAAATGATTACATAACCTGACCATGGCACATAGTGACTGTCAAGACACTAGGCTTGAAGTTAGCCCTTCTGATGGCAGATCTAAGTTTCCACTATACCATACTACATTTTAACACAGATATGCCAGTCAGACAGAAAAAGCACATGTTAGAATTAAATTTGATTCAGTATATAATTTGATGATAAGATGTAATGTTAATTAGATCTTCCTCCATCATTAATAGACCTCAACTATCTCTTCTTAATTTCTAATGAGGCACTGGTTCTCAAGGGTTGTGATGCCCTCTGTCTCTGAAAAGTGTATAAAACTCTGATGTGAGGGTTTTACTTTGGGGCTTATTCGTTGGAAGTGTTTGTTTGACCAGATGAGACTCCACTAAGGAGTCTTTCAGCCTTGAAAACCCAGGTGTTGATGCTTCTCTCTCTGATAACTATGTATGTATGATCAGAGAGTTGGATCTGTCTGTTGATCTGTGATGTCCATATTGCTTATGGTCAGGCAGTTGGAAACCCTGTCTGTTGATCTATGTCTCTTTGTATATTCTCTAAAGTTCAGGGTCTTGACTTTTCCCCTTGAACTAAGTGAATGATACACATGCTTGATTGGAAGTGACTGTTGACCCCTCAAAAGTTGCCTTTCCTTTTAGAAAAGTAGATCTAAGAACCTGTACAGCAGGCTCTCCTGTGTATGTTGGGGTATTTGCTCATCCATAAGACAGAGAGTCCCTTCAGAAATTCTTTGAAACTATCTTTCCCCTCTAGAGGGCTCTAGAAGGAGCCAGGAGCAAAAATGATTCCTATATAATCAGTTTGTTTTGCTCACATTTGGCATTTAATTTTGAAGAGGAAAAAAGCCCTGTTTAAAATGTTTACGATTTGAAGGTCTTAGGAAGTCAATACTAAAACTGAGTTTGTTGATCCTACTTATGTTCCTTATTATTAGGAATACAATCAAAGCTCATGACTTTGGAAAGCCAATTAGTACAGAACAGGTGATATTAGAGAGTGGTTGCAATTTACCCTTTGCTCCCAGAAATGAGTAGCTAGCTAAACAAATTAATTATATCAGCTCAATCCAATTCAACAAAATTTGATTATTTACTTAGTAAACATGTGAGGCAAGGCCCTGGGGAAGATAAAGGAAGAATGAGACATGTTTTCTATCCAAAAAGAACTTACAGTCTAATAGAGGAAAACAACACAGTTTAATGTAGGATCATAGAGCTAGAGTGAGAAGAGACTTCAGAAGACATCTAGTCTAATCATCTCATTTTACAGTTAAGGAAACTGATGCCTAGTTCTCCATGGCTGTTCCATAAACACAAAAGCACAGGGGATATTTGATTTCATTAGCCTGATGAACTTTCAGAAAGCACTTGACAGCATTCATGTATACTCTAAAAACTCACGTGCTAATTAAAAGTGTTTTCTTCATTAAAATAGTTCTAACAGAACCTTCCTTGGGCAACACTTGGGTTGTGTTACAGCATGTTCTTGAAAAGTAATAAAATTATATTTCTGGAAATAAATCTAAGTCATACTTTTTGCTGATTTAATAGAATTATAGAACCTGGCTTGGAAGGGGCCTCAGAGATACCCGAGTCCAAATGATATCTAAATAGCAATCTCTTTTACTACATCCCCGAAAGAGCAGTTATCCAGTTTCTGCTTGAGGACCTGTAGTGACTGAGAACCTCTTGAAGTAGGACACTGTGCTTTCTCATTGTTAGAACACTAGTCTTTATGTTGAGCTGAAATCTGTATTAACAGTAGATCTAGTTTTGCTCTCAGGAGCCAAGCTAAACATTCCTTTCATGTGACAAATACTTGAAGATACCCCTCCCTCAGTCTTTTGTACACAATCCCAGTTCTGTCAGACAATTTTCATATGGTATGATATCCACTTCACTATGCCTTCTGCATGTGCCATAGCCTGTCAAATACTTTTATAAACTGTAAGGTCCAATATTCCTGACGTTGATTAAATAGGGCAGAGTCTAAGCTTCCTCATGATGAGTACTATCTTATATTAATCTGTTATTAGTATTTCAACACTGCTGACTCATTGAACTTCAAGATCCTTAAAGCTCCCAGATCTTTTCCCATGTGAACTATTATCTAGCCATGTTTCCTTTATTTGGCCTTATATAGATGATTAAAAAAATTTTTCTTGATGCATTTTGTTTATGTAATGCAATAATTTCCCCTTAAACCTCTCTCACATTGAAGCTTCTCTTACAGCAAAGGAAAAACATTTAAGCAAAGTCAAAAGACACAGTGAATAAGCTGACATTATATATGGTATTCCATATTTGTAGTACTCCACATCTCTACTGAGAGAAAGAAGATGTATTTCATCATTAGTTCTTTGACATGAGATTGGTCATTATCATTAATCAGAGTCTGATAGCCTTATACTATTGTTTTGATTACTTTTTTGTATTCTTTGGACAAAAATATTCCTTGATTGGGTTCTATGAATTTATCTTTAAAATATTTTGGTAACTGTATTTCATGATAGTTTCCCTTGTCATCCTATTAATTTTATGTATTTTAAAAGCATTATTATGAGAAGGGATACATAAAAAGTTAATAACCTTAAGTTAGGTGGAATAAGGACTCTTCAAACTCTGAGATTCTGTAATTCTTGGGATTCACAAAATGGGAAAGAAAGATAATACAACTTTCCCTCCTGGTTCAGAGATGTAGACAGGCAGCGGTATGGCATTGACAGATCATGTGGTAGGTACCAGAAGCCAGCAGAAGCCTATTTATGTTTTACCTGAAGCACTGTTCATCTCTTGTCTTACTGGATTGATAATGAAAGAAGTGTTAATGGTACCAATTACAAAGTATGAATGTGATTTATAGCTCTTTGTTACTTTCCCTGGCAGTCACCATGCAACAGCAGAATACACAGACAGCAATCTAAAGACAATTTAGACAGAAATGGTTCTTTGCAATTTAGGCATTTAATTAAAGGGTTTTAAAGCTTAATTAAAAAGTTAAATCATTTGTCTTTATTTCTGAAACAATGCTATTGTAGCTGGGTCAATTATGTAAAATAAAACATAGTAAGATATGTATTTCCTTGTCTGAAGTTATAGCATCTTTCACGCATAACAGCACAGACCATAAAAACGTATTTGGGAAGATAGAGCCAAATTGAAATATAGATCCATTAAATATGGTAGGAAAAGTAACTTCTGGTCTGTGAAGTTATTTTTCTTTTCTTCTTTTCATGATCCTTGCAACAATGAGGGCTTTATTTCCCCTTCCAAGACATGTAAACCGTGTAGGAAAAAGGATTTTCAGCACATTTCATTCAACTTTGCATTGAACATTTGTAAAATAAGTACAATGAAAGATCATTAGCATGGCTATACTTAGTTCCATGATGGAATAGCATGGATCAATAGGCTTGGTCTAGCAGGAATAAAAAAGAAGCCTGAGGCAGATATCTGTCTACGTGGCATGAATTTGTCAGATAAATATTTATTAAGTATCCCTGTATAAGGTTTGTGTTAGACACTGAGGAAAAGGTTTAAAGTTTTGCGTAAATTGGCTCCAAACTATCTTTTCCAGCCTCATCATACATTACTTTTCATCCTACTTTCTATGTAGTCCAGGCAACTAGGTCTCCTCTCTGTTTCTCACATGTGACACTCTCTTCTCCAGTCTCCAGGCCTTTGCAATGGCAGTTTCCCATGCCTGGAATGTACTCTTTTCTCAGTTTTCATCTTTCTTCCTTCAGGCCAAAGCTTAGGCAACACCTACCTCTTCTCATTTCGACAAATGTTTGTGCCCTCCTTTCCTAACTACTTTGTCATTAAAAAAATAATTCTGTATTGTTTCTTTTGTATTTACACAGACTTCTCCCTGATTAGAATGTAAGCACCTTTTTCTTTGTATCCTATTCTTCTGAATTTTGCAGACAATGAGGCCTTCTCCTCTTCTCATCTTAATGTTAGATTTCTGGGCATCAGTGTGACTGCACTGTGGCAGAAGTTTCCTTATTCCTACTAAAGGCGGACTTTGTACTCAACCTGGAACCCCTGAAAGATTTTGCCCTCCTCCTTTCTGGGAAAGGAGAACTCATTGGCCTACTGGGGAATAACAGTCATGACCCATCCAATGAAATGGAAGACCTTTCATGATCATCTGTAGACAGATGTTAACCCACGGTCTCCTACTTTCCTACATTAAAGCTACCAATAAAAAGGCAGGGCCTGGGGGCTGGGATAGACTTTTAAATATCCATTCCCAGCAACATGGGAGACAGCAGTTTGGGTTAATTGCATTGAGAATGGGTGTTGTTTAATGTAGTGTTTGTGTATATGTGTATGTGTGTGTGTGTGTGTGTGTGTGTTTGTATAATTTACCCTGAATATCAATTTTAATTAAATTGTTGTTTTTAATCACTACTCTGTATATCATGTAATAAATGTTGATTGGTTATGGGGAGGAGACCAAGGGAAAAAATGGGAGGGGGCTGAGTGGTAATTAGAAGAATAAACTCAAGTAGCTTTTAAAGAGCCGGGAAGTAAATACAGGACACTACATACTATTAAAAGAATGGTTCCATCAAGAACCTGTCATACCAGACTAACCTTATTTCCTCATTTGGCAAGGTCATGAAAATGAGTAGAATAAGGGATGCTATAAATATAATTTACAGAGGTTTTAGTAAAGCATTTTGTCCTTATAAATGAGATTCAGAGAATCAAGTTGGATGGTAGAATAATTAAGTGGACACAATGGTTTATTAAATGAACCCCAAAAGTAGTTATTAATAGCTTGATATCAGTTTGGAGAGGTGTCTATTGGAGTATGCCAGGGATTTTTTCTTGACCCTGTGCTGTTTAACACTTTTATGAATAGCTGAGATGAAAGAATATATAGTACTGATTCTGTACACCATACTTCTCTTAATGTGAACTAAAATTATGTTTGCTTTTTTGGTAGTCATTACCATTTTCCCCTGATTTAGAGCTCCATTCATTAAAAAAACCCTCTAAATGTTCTCACAGCAAAAGGAGTCTAGCTATATTTCACTCATTTATTTGTACAATATAGTTTCTTAAAACAATAACTTCTAAATATAAGATAGTTGATTTCATCATTTATCTATTCCTTGATTTTATTTTTTATATTTTTCATATTTTTATTTTTGTATTTATATTTTTATATTTCATTTACCTTTACGTTTTCTTTTGTTTACAGTATTTCCAAGTTTGATATTCTGTTCACAGATATTCTCCCTTCCACCCCTACCCCAAACCCAAAATGGAATGCCTTTTCTTTTATTGAATACCCACTTTTTAAAAATAGATAATTTGCTCACATTTGCAGGGTATTCCAGTTTACATTACAGCTTAAATTATTTTTTCCTTTTCAGACTATACTGTTCTTATCCCTTTCATAATTTCTTGTGACTGTAAAATAATATTTTTAAACTTGAATTTCCTTTCCTTCATATGTGAAGTTTTTCCCCCTTTAGACACTTGCAAAATATGTTGTTTATCTTTGAAACAGTTAAATAGAAGTACCATTTGTGCTGTAATTTGAAATGTGGGTTTCTTTCTGGTGGAGATGAGTGAATTCTCTAAATCTGATGGTTTGTTTTCTGTATTCTCAAGTTCTTGATGGTTATCTTGTATCATTTCTTGCTATATGGTATTCGGGTTTTTTCTTTTTATTTGTCATGTAGTTTATCTTTCCTCAAACTACCTTTGTGCTTCTCTCATTTTATTTTCAGTCACTTTGGCTTCTATAGAATTGGGGTGTGTGTGTGTGAGTGCGTGTGTGTGTGTACGTGTGTGTATGAGTGTGTTTTTAACATTTGTTTCTCTTTGCTTCTTTTGTCAAATTTTCCTCAACTCCATTATTTTTTGTGCTTCAAATTTGTTAATTTCTCATTCATTTAGAGAAATTATCATTGATTTAGTTTTTAACTTATTTTTAAACTTTTTTTTGCTTTGAGTGCTCTTTTTGCACTATATTTATTCCAAATTTTTTTTCTTTTATAGATTTTATTTCACTTTTGAACAATTCTGGAGTTTCTTCTTGATAGTTCTTAGGATTCTCTTTCATTAAGCCCAGTTGGTTCACTTTACCTTATATATAATTATAGAAATGATAGTAATGATGATCATGATAATAGAAATAAGAATAGCTTTAAGGTTTGCAAAGTGCTTTGCATATGTTTTCTCTTTTTATCCTCACATTAACCTTAGGAACTAGGTGCTATTATTATTCCCATTCCATCAATGGGGAAACTGGGCTAGAACAGGTTCAGTGATTTGCCCAAGGTCATACAACTAGTAAGCTCTGAGGTTAAATTTGAACTCAATTCTTTCTAACTTTAGGATGAGTACTTTATTTATTCTGCCACTTAACTACTATTTCAGTCTTTTAAAAAAATTCTCCTGAAATTCGTTTTCGAAACTCTTCCTTTTTGCTGATAAGAAGATGCCCAAGAGAGCTATGAGGCTGCCTCAGCTTCATCACATTGGGGATATTGGGTTTGCCCTCCTGGTTCCTTGCCCTGGATGACATCTGGAGGGACAGGGATGGCCCCGCCTGGATTACAGCCCTTTCTACTTCAGTCCTAGAATAGCTGCCCATGACTACACTTCTGTCTGATTCCTCCCACAGCTCTACTCTTTACTTTTACATAGTTGGATGAAATGGTGCCTGTTTTTTATTGCAGGGTAGAGGAGGAGCAAGAGTGTTCTCAAAGAAATACTGCAGCAATGGGGCTCCCTACCCTGGAACTGGGTAATCAAAAGGCAGCCCATTTTTGACCTTTACAATTCATCTTCTGCTTACCCCCTTTCTTCATGTGCCTCAGCAGAATCAACCTTTACTGTTTCTTTCAGGACAGAGGGTATGAGGGATGTTTGGGCAGATTCACTGCTGCAGGGAGATATCCCAATATGTCTATACAGGCTTTCCAAATTGTTCCAAATTCCAAACAGAATACAGAAAGTAAGAAGGAAGGTCTTAATCAGGGCTAACAAGCACGTCCTGTGACACTTACCCTACCAGCTGTGTCTGGTTTCCAGCCTCTTTTGTGTCCACAGGTCTTGCCAGGTGAACAGCTTTTGGATTATCCAAAGTCTCTTGGCAGTCAGTCTTAGCAGGTGAGAAACATGTTTGGTGACCAGGGCCAAACACTATCTGTAAGGATACTTTTTTTTTAGACTTTGGATGGCAATGAGCTGAGCAAATGAAGACAGTGTGTATTTTGGCAGGTGTATTTACGATGAAGGAACAATGACAGGATGAAGAACCAATTAAATCATTGCACTTGAGTCACTGAGTCATTTTGGATGATGTGGATAGATTTGTTCTAAATTGTCAAAATTTTATGTGAATATATTCCCAGCATATGATTTGTCATTAAATATGCTATCATTGGCATTTAAGAAAAATGCTGGAAGCACTAACTGGGAAGAGTCTGTACCTAATATTTTAGAGCTCTGAGCTCTGAGCTACCACCAATATTTTCTTTAGGAAAAGTTTCATAATTCTCATGTATTTTTTAAAATATGGTTTACTAGTTACTACTCCATTTGATCTGTGCCCATTATAATTAAAACAAAAGGTTGTCTTTTGATTGTAAAAAGTTATATGAAAATGATGATATAATGGGTTATTTAATTTCTTCCAAAATCTTATTTAAGATGCAACTATAGAAGTACTCTGATATAGACGGTCAACAAACATTTGTTAAACACCTACTATGTGTGTCAGACACTGTGCTAAGCACTGGGGAAACAAAGAAACACTGGTGAAAGACAAGTCCCTGCCTTCAAGGAGCTCACAGTTTAATGAGAGAGACTTCATGCAAACAACTATGTATAGACAGGCTATAGATAGGATAAATATAGCACAATCCTACTTCATATTTAGAAATTAACTTTTAAAAAGTTGATTATGTACCCAACACAGTAGGTAGGCATTATTTTAGGATTTGCTTTAATAGAATTCCAAGGAGGTGTCTATAGGTAAAACAAGGGCATTGGTTATGAGACTGCCTTACAACTAATTACCTTCCTTCTCAAATTTCTTCTTTCCTTTCTCTCTTCATTTCATTCAAACTTTCTCTCTCTTACACCACTTCTATCTTGGATTTCTTCAACTTCTGCTCTCTCTGATCTGTTCCTACCTTATCATATTCTGCCCATCTCTTACTTCTCTCCTTCGGTGCCATTTTAATTCATTGATTAATTCATATTTTAACAATTATTTATTAAATGCCTACTTTTATGCTATGTACTTTTTGGTAATATAAAAATGAATAAGATATAAAACTACCCACAAGGAGTTTGTAATATATAATGTGGGCATGTACATATAGTCCTCCTTTGGGCTTACTCTTATTTCCCCACTCCCCACCCCACCTCCAACTCAATCAAGGGTTCAAAGATTAGAGCCTCTCAGAGGGGCAGCTACTACCTTAGATTCTAAGGGTAATTTTTATTGATGGCTACACTCCTAGCGTTGCAGCTCCTGAGCCCCCACTAGTATGTTTCCATTAACATCCAATCAGTAGATTCAATTAACTCTCTAACTTTTTAAAAAATATATATTTTCTTCAATTAACTTTTAACAAAAATGGCATAAGAATAAAAATGGTATAATAATAATAGCTACAAAATATTCTGCTCATTAGTCTGGGGCATGGTCTTTCATGTGTACACTGAATTTAATTAGAGCACTAATTTAAAGCATAATGATAATGAGGAGAACACATATGGCCAAGGCAACTCATGAACAAGACCCATCTCTCCAGAATTGTAGGACTTCAGTGTTGTTTTTTTTCCTCTTCAAATAGTCCTTCAAAAGTTCACTCTAGGCATGGTGTCCATTCCTGTGGTGGGCTAGCTCCTCACAGAGTACAGTATCTAATCTGGATTGGTCAGTCTGCTGGACTCCTTCAGCTAGGCTGTTCTGCTGCTACGTTGAGCTGTTCTACTCAGCGGGGATGACTACTCAGTGGTGACAATAGTCTCTACCACTTTCTACTTCAAGATCAATTGGAAATCCTCAGCTTGGGTAGTATTGTGTTTTTTTTCAGAAAGGGAAAAGGCCCTTAGTGTAAGATTGACAGAAACCTTTCCAGTTCTGCTTCAAAGTTTAGGTTCTGACATCAAATTGAAGTGCAGAAAGGTTGAACTTCTCTTCTTTGACACCCTCCCTTATTGTTTCAGGACTGGGTCTCCCTCCATGAAGGATCGCATTTTAAATTAGTGTGACCATCCAGTACATTTCCAAAATTTTCATCTCCGGAGGTTATGACCATTTGACCAATAGTTTATATAATTAATAAACAACTTTAGGGTTCAGGGTTCCCTCCCTTCCTTCCTTCCTTCCTTCCTTCCTTCCTTCCTTCCTTCCTTCCTTCCTTCCTTCCTTCCTTCCTTCCTTCCTTCCTTCCTTCCTTCCTTCCTTCCTTCCTTCTTTTCTTCCCTTTGTTCTTTCATTTTTCTTTCTTTTTGTTTTGGTTCCTTATGATCTTAACTCTTGAGTTTCGCCTCTTGGTCTTTATGCAAATTACCAACTAGAAAAGAAGCTGCTGAGGCAGTCTCTGTCCTGGAGGACAAATCTATTATCTTTAGTGATGCCTAGCTTTGAATATCAGCTACTCCAAGCTTCACATTGTATTGGTCTTTGCCCCTTACAACCTATAAACTTACCAAAGTCTGAAAGAACCATACTTGTACATATGCAAATGATAAGTATGATATAGCTCTTAGGAGAGTCTTAAGGTATAATGGGAGATTAGAATAGGAAGAGACTTTCCATATGAGGGATCAGGGAAGATTTCATAGAGTAGGTGCCATTTGATATTGTTCTGCAAGGATGAACAAGATTTCAGCAAATGGATATGATGTGGTAGACATTCCAGGTGTAGGAAATAGAATGAGCAATAGTGCAAAATGTGACAGAACAGAACATGGAATGGCAAGTAGTTCAGTATGTCTACAGAAGAGATTATGTGAAGAGGAGAAGTGATAGATAAGGCCAGAAAGGTAGGCTGTTGCCACACTGGCCTTCATTGTCAAACCAAGTCAGGATTTCGGGCTTTATTTGGTTTACTCTTGGGAGTCAGTAAAGGTTTCTGAGCAGGGGAGTGACATGATCAAACTTGTGCTTTTGGAAGTCTAATCTGATTTTGGTGAATTTTTGGTGCATATTTGGTAGATTAGAATAGAGAAGGAACTAAAAGATAAGAAACCAATTAAGAAGTCTTGCAGTATTCTAAGGAAGAGTTAGTAAGTTGCAGTGAACAATATTCTCTTTCTGATGCCAGTCCAACTTGTAGAACTTTGGTGAACTTCTCCTGGGCATGCATAGTGGAGAGGCATGTTATCTTACTTCAAAGAATGTGCAGATATACTCTGGTTATTTCTTGTAGGCATTTTTTTGGTAAAGAAATCTCTTAATTGGCTGCCCAAGCACACAATAGGTTTGAGTGGATGATCTGCTCTCTTCATCTTGAAACTTTTGAGCGAAGAGGAAGAACCATGAGCCTCCAGATGTCAGAGAAGGATGGTGGACACAATTGCCTAAATTCCTCAATTGGCTACCAGGTAGCTTAGGACCACAAAATGACCCTCTCTCTTTTGCCTTTCATGGTTATTCTTTCCTGATTTTAGGTGTCAGGTTATTCAGAGACAACATTTCCTAGGTTATATTTTTGTGAGCTTCAGTAGATCAGATTAGCCATAGGAAGTCCAGCAACTGGAATCAGGGAATACCACTGGTAGCTATAGGAGGCAAGTGTGGTGAGAAGTCCATAGAGCAGCCGAACATCTTCCTTTTCCCTACATACCAAGGAAACAGCCCAGGTGAGTAAGGGAGGTACTTTTCTATTGGTTATGCCATGACTGCAAATAAACTTGGTGGAGATGCTGTGAAAGCAACAAAAAGACCCTCCATGACAGTATATATTCTTTAGCTACATATGCTCACTTCACAGGTACTAGTGTACCTTTGAACTTCAAGCTTTAGTCCATTCGAACTGAGACCTGGGAAAAACCTTAGCTTAAAAAGCTCAAAAAACCTTTAAAAAGTCCTTCACTGCATCTGGGGCCATCACCAGTCATCCTGGCCTATGTCTTGTCACTGCACACTGAATGACTATGGAGGAGAGAGTAAGGTTGATGACTTTGCTCAGCCCTGCCTCACTTAAATCCAGTTCCCTTCAAGTCAAGATATTGCCCTTCTGATGTCTTGGGTCCTCTTCAAGAACACAGGCTGAACAACAAAAATTGAGTAACCACTCTCCCCCAGGGACAGTATACACACTAATTTGAGGAGATTTTTTTTTTTTACTTCTGTCTTTGCTATACCTTCTTGGGAAATATCTCTTTGTAAAACCAAATTGATATCTATTGACTAATTACTTTGGGAAGTATTCTGGATGTATTCATGAGTAAAAGGATTAGAAGCCACAATCCCTCAGGGTTACTTCATATTAAAACCTTGATGGAGAGTAATCAGCTGCCCTCTGGAGACTGAACTTGCTAGTCCAAAGGGAATTCAGAAAGTGAGCCTAGAGGGACTGCTGTATCTGGAAACTACATATCTCTTAAATCACCCTAACGTCCCATTGGTTGTTTTCACTGCCACAACACATACTAACTCATATTGACTTAAAATCTCCTAAAATCCCCAGATAGTAAAAAAAAAAATCCAATAACCCCCAAATCCTTAAATTACTGTCTAACCAAATCTTTTCATATTATAATAATGAAGTTAATTTTTTGAGCACTACTCAGCCTTTGTGCCAATTACATTTTATTGCATGCAATTCAACCCAGTGATCTGCATTATCAATATTTTAAAAATTACTCTGTTTTCTAATGTGTTGGATATCCTTCTTGACTTTGCATCATCTAAGAATCTTATATGTCTTCAATCAAGTCACTAGTGAAAAAGGTTCAACTGCTTAGACCAAGCAGAGATCTGTGAGGCACTCAGCTGATGACATTGACAAACTGACAAGTCTAGCCGTGCAATCAGTTCTGAAGCCATCCAATTATATCACCTTCTAGTCTACTTCTTCATCTTTCCATAAGAATAACATGAGATTATTGATCAAATATTATACTAAAATCTTGATAAATTATGTCTATGGTATTTCCTTAATTTACAATAATCAGTAACCATTTATTAAGTGCCTACCTGTGCTATAAAAAAGGAAATAAGGCTAAGCAGTTCTTTTTTAAAAAAAATTATTTCATTTTTAGCTTATAGGATAAAACAAACATTTCCATAACACAGTATAATAAAAAGGTATTTGCACATGAAACAGCACATCTGTTATGCACAACTTCCTATTCCCTTTAAATATATAATAAAATTATCATGTACTTCCTCCCCTCTTCCCCTTGCATTAGAGATGGCTACTATTAGACACAAATGTGTAATATCATCCTATACATGCTTATATTTATCAGCTCATTCTCTGGATGCAGATAGTTTCTTCCTTCATATGTCCCTTGTAGTTAATTTGGGGTATTTGAAGTAGTCAAAATGACCTATGTGCTCAAAGTTGTTTTTAAAACAATATTGCTGTTTACTGTATGTTTTCTTGGTTCTGCTAATTTTGTTTGTCATTATTTTATTCAGGTCCACTCATGTTTTTTCCTATCCTATTCTAAATTAGATACACTAACTTTTGTAATCACTCTTTCCTTTGCTGGTTGTTACTATTTATTTGATGATGAGTTCTAGGCTTTGCTCAGGACTCAAAGTACAGAGTTTGCAGACTGTTCACTTCCTGTTTTTGAAAATTGGGACATTTGCTTTCTTCCTTTGATATCTCTTTAAGATTGCTCACATACCACTGACAGTAATCATGTCTGGTAGAAAGAATGATATTCTTTCAGTATGCAAGGATGTAGCTTATCTAGGTCAAGTCATCAATGCCTTACTATGTTCATGTTCATCTTTGGTTATCAACTTCATGTCAGTTATTTTTGTTCTGTCATTTCTAGGATAAGAGTTATTTTCTTTCATAGGGAAAACAGAAGAAAAGGAAGATTTAAGCAGTTTACTTTTCTTCAGTTGCCAGTTAGCATCACTTTTGTTCAAAGAATGGTCCTGTTACTTTTTATCTTTCCCTATCTGGCATTGTAGCTTAAAAAACCAAGCAAACCCAAGCAAACTTTTTGGTTGTCCTTAACTTCCTTAGTTAGAGGTCAGCTCAGAGCTTCAGCCCTCCAGACACTGTTTTCACAGTACCATATATCAGATTGAATCAGATATTTATCCCATGTTACTTGCCCTTGCTTCTGTCTTCTTTGATTCTATCTACTTTCCAATGGAAAAAAAAAATGCCCTGTGCCCCAGTCCAATCCCAACAACCCAGGCAGTTCAATAGAAATGCAACTGAAGAAACGGAGGTGAGAAATTATTTTAAGGCAGAATGTGGTATAGTGAAAATAGGTGGAGTCACAAGACATGGGTTTGACACCCAATGCTAATGCTTTGTATCTGTTAACCCTCAACAAATTACTTTAACATCCTACGCCAAAGTTTCCTTATCTTTAAAATGAGTGTATTTATACCTATTAACTACTTCATAGAGTCATAAGATGTACTTTGTAAACTTTCAAACATTATACAAATACAAATTATTAAGTAATTGCAGTCAGGTTTCTGAATTCTTCATTCAACTGAAAGTGCTCTGCATACTTATCAGTGATCTCTTAATTAATTAATCTCTTAATTAAATCTAAAGGTCTTTTCTCAAAACGTTTCTCATCTTTTTGAACCCTCTATGACCTATGACATTATCAACCATCCTCTCCTCCTGGATGAGGCATCAAATTCAGAATATTAATTTTTCTCTTCTAAGTTTTCATGACATTGTTTCCTTGGTTCTCATCCTGTCTGACCATTTCTCTGTCCACCTCTTTATCCAAGTCACATCCCCTAACCCTGAGTATTACCTAATGCTCTGTCTTGGGCCATCTTCCATTTCCTTTATACTATCTTTCTTGGAAATCTTATCATCTTTCATGAGTTCAACTATCTCTGTATGAAAATGATTACTAGATCTATATATCAATCCCTTATCTTTCTCCTGAGTTCCAGTCCCTCATCACCAAATAACTTTTGACTATCTCAGGACACTGAAAGGGCTATAGGAAACTCGAATTAAGTATATTTAAATAAGAATGCATTGCCTTTATCGCACACCATTTCCTCTTCCTAATTTTCATATTCTGGTTTAGAAAACACTATTCTTCCAGTTACTCAGGTTCACAACTTTGTTATCATCCTTGATTCCTCATTTGTACTCATCTAACATAACCAATCTGTTGTCAGATCTTGTTCTACCATCACAATGTCCCTTATAGTCAATTCTCAGCATTCATGTATTAAACTTTCCTGAGTTCAAGCATTAGTATATGATTTTATTATTAACCTCATTTTCATTTTCAAGTTATCACATTCATGGCTGTGTGCAGTGGGGGAAAAAAAAAGAGAAGCAAGATTTATGCAAGTTTGTGGAATGGTTGGCATCCTAGGTGCTTCACTGGTTTTGTTCACTGTACAATTAAAAAGAGTTTTCCATGCATTCATTGCATATTTTCATTGTTTGCTAATCCTATTACTGATTGCAGCCTTAAGGTTAAATGTCAACTTGTCTCTTCTATACTCCCATACTCCAAGACCCTTAAGGATTTTAAATAGCACATGAGGCAGACATTGCTGATGTATCATTTCAAGCTAGTGCATCTTTCACAGTGTCCAACACTATCTACCAGCTATGAAGGGCAGAGGGTCAGAGGTGACCTCAAGACCACACCAATCTTGACATCTTCCAACAGCAGTGACTAAAATCCTAGCAACCCTCTCCCTTAGTTTTCAGAAGGCAGCCAAAGTAGAAAGGTTACAGCAATATAGTATATAGCACAATCCCCCCTTCTCCTCTCTCCCCTCTCTCCCTTCTCTCCCACCATCTGACACAGTGCAAGGCAAAATTCAGGTTTAAAAAGTTTTAGTTTTTAGAATTTTACTTGCTATATTGTGTTTATGGTACTGCAGAGTTCATGCATTATAAAAAGTTAACATTGAAATAATTTTTTTTATTGAGATGTTAGCATAAAATGTCACAGAATTCTAGGGAATTACTGGTGAGGAAAAAGGTTTTGCATGTTACCAATATTGTTTTGTGTACTGCATTTTAGGGATTTTTTCATGGTTACTGTGTTAGGGAAAGTACATATTATCAGAATTAATGCTTCATATGAATAATTATATACAGAAAAATATTTTTAGTAATCTCTAGTGAGAGATTACAGTTTTTGGTGGTTGTGAGAACCTATTTCTTGTAGGTTCAGTGTATCATCATTAGTATTTTTGACTTTCATACCATTTTCTAAGAAACTTGCCCCCATGAAAGTTGAGGGTTGACTATATATATTTCCTTCTCTCCACTCACACAAAGGTACTATTGTAGAACAGGCCTTTCTTACTTCTTGTCTGGATCATTGCAATAACCTTTCAGTTGATCTGTATACCTCAATTTTCTCTCCAGTCCGTCTTCATTCACTTGCCAAAATGATTTTCCTGCCATTCAGGTCTAAGTATGTAAATAAATTCCATTGACTTCCTATTACCTCTAGGATCAATGCTCTAAATAGCTTTTAAAAGTCTTCACAACATGACCTTTCCAGTCTTCTTATACCGAAATAATCCCTTCCACACACTGCTATGATACAGCTACATTGCCTTCTTGCTGTTCATCATATACAATACTCCATCCCTGACTTTGTTCCTTTGCATTGACTGTCCCCCAAGCCCAGAGGACTCTCTCTCCTCACCTCTAACAAATGCCAACTTCTTTCCTTCCCCCTCTCCCATGCATCCCTTTAAGATTACCTTTTGTTTGATCTATATTTATCATGTATATACATAATTTTTTGCATGCTGCCTCCCCAATTAGAATGTGTGCTTTTTTGAGGGCATGGACTGTGTTTTTGTCTCTTTTTTTTCCAGTGCTTTTTGCAGGGTCTGAAACAGAGTAAACACTTAATGAAAGCTTGTTGACTGATTGAATCAGTAGGACTTGGTAACTGATTAAATATGGCAACAAAGGAAAAGGAGTAGCCAAAGATGACACTGAGTTTTGAATTTTGATGATTCTGAAGACAGTGGTATTGTTTATAGAAACAGGAAAGTGAGTCAGTCAATATGAATTTAGAAGTGCTACTTATCGGGTACTGTTGGGTATGGCTAGACTACCTTCCTTCACATTTTTTTAATGATTTCCTTGATACCTTTGACTTTTTGTTTCTCCAGATGAATTTTGTTATGTTTTATATAGTTCTATAAGGTAATTTTTGATAGGTGAGAACTATGAATAAATAAATCAATTTAGGCAAAATTGTCACATAATTTATTTTAACCTATATGCTGAGCACATTATAGGAAATGCCAGACTGGATGAATTGAAAGCTGGAATTAAGACTGCTGGGAGAATATCAACAATCTCAGATATGCAGAAGATACTATTCTGATGGAAGAAAATGAAAAATTAAGAAGCCTCTTGATGAGGTTGAAAGAGAAGAGTGTAAAAACTGACTTAAAGATTAATATTAAAAAAACCAACTAAGTAAGATCATAACAACTGGTCCCATTACTTCCTGTTGCACATAGAAGGAGAAGAAATAGAACCAGTGCCAAATTTTATATTCTTGGACTCAAAGATCACTGTAGACAGTGACTATGGCCATGAAATTAAGAGATACTTGTTCCCTGGAAAGAAAACTATGGCAGATCTGGACAGCATACTAAAAAGCAGCAACATCACCTTACCAGCAAAGGTCCAAGTAGTTAAAGTTATGCTTTTTCCAGTAGTAATGTATGGTTGTGAGAGCTGGACTCTAAGGAATGCTGAGCATCACAGAATTGATGCTTTCTAATTGTGGTGCTGGAGAAAGCTTTTGAGAGTCCCTTGGGTAGCAAGGAGATCAAATCAGTCAATACTTAAGGTAATTAATTTAGACTATTCATTGGAAGGTCAAATCCTGAATCAAAAGCTTAAATACTTTGATCACATAATGAAAAGATTGTAAAATCATTGTAAAAGATTCTGATGTTGGAAAAGATTGAAGGCAAAAGGAGAAGAGGATGGCAGAGGATGAAATGGCTAGATAGTGTCATGGAAACAATACACATGACCTTGGACAGACTTCAAATGATAGTGGAGGATAGAAAGACCTGGAGTTCTATGGTTCATGGAGTCACAAAGAGTTGGATATGACTGAACTGAACAACAAAATTATACATAGTAAGGTATGTTCTGTTTGTTCCTGTGGGGAGTTGATTCCATTATGTCAAGGTCATATAGCTAGGACTCTGTGAAATATATTGTTTAGGAAGAAGCAGGGTTTTGCTACTAGAATAGAGTTCAAGAGATGATTCTAATTGTATAAAACTATGCTAACCATATCTCCTAGACTAAAAATTGGTATGACCACCCACAAACAAGAGGTCATCCGTTTTTAAAAGTGTTCTTACAGAGAGTGGAGTAGGGTACTAGACAGAAAGAGCTTGGCACTTTCCTAGAACTTATGTTCTCTAGTGTGAAGTGCCCAAATGACTAGGATGAATTTTGAACTCCCAGATAATGATTCAGGTTAATAACTAGTTGCACCATGCAATGGTTAAACTGTGATCTATTGATGATTAATGCTTCAGATCAAAGTTGAACTGGATCATCACTCCAGATCTGTCATTTCCTATAGAAGAGGCATGAGAGTATGAAAAAGACAATGGTCCAGTATAGAACCTTTAAGAACATTTGCAGTTGTAAAGGGGCAGAGATCAAAGTGGTTAGGAAAGTAGGAGGAGATTGAACTGTTATGGAAACTGAGGAAGGCAAGAGTCTCGGAAAGGAGAGAGGAAGCCAACAAACAATATAGTCAAGCAGGATAAGGATTGGAATCCAATGGAAAGGCCATTGGGTTGTATAACTAAAAGTTCACTGAAACCTTAAAAGGACAATTTCACTAAAATAACATGGGTTGTGAGGAAGTAGAGTCTGTAAGTTTGCACTGCTCTTGATAGAGCTGTGGTGGTGAAATGAAGGAGACAGTCCATATACTCTATTGTGTAGCAAACTTCAGGGAGATTTTTCATTGATTTAGGGGATGTTGATGAAGAAAGGGAAAAGTTAGTGGACATAAAGATAATGAAGTTAAAAAACAATTGGTGTAATATAGTCCAGACGGAGCCAGGGACATGCAGCTAAAATTAAAGAAGCAGGATACCTGAACTGGGGGAATGCATTAGCCTGTCCTCCATCCTACTGATAGACAGTTTATAAAAGCAGAGATAATTCAGGCTTTTGGGCTGATATATTCCCCATAGAACCAGGCCTCCCAGCCAAACCTGGGGCATTTTGCATGCTATTGCATTTGGCGACATGATTCCATACTGGAGGAATAAATGCTGAGCCTGATGAGACACTGTGTACCTGGTTATGAGAAAGAATAGATCAAGAGCTTGTAGGAGGAAGGTAGCCAGTCTTTGACTTAAACTTGCCAATTCAGCCCTTTGCCACCAAATACTGATTACATATATATACATTACATACATTATATATAGTATGTATATATATTATATATAGTATGTATATATATACATACATTATATATAGTAAACGGAATCAATGCAAGCAAAATAGGAAACTAAAACTTGAGAAGTTCTACAGATCATTTTATTCTAGAAAAAATGCAAATGTTATTACTTGGCAGAATCTTTTGAGTCCTTCCTGATTCTTTCAACTATGCTTATTTCAGTGGTTGTAGGATCCTGAGACAAAGGAAGAAATAAATAGAAGGCAAAGGTAGAAGGATAATTTTTTTTTTTTTAGTCAGGAAGAATGAATAGATGAAGATACACAGAAATTGTGAGGCATAGAGAAAAAAAAGTTGTCAGGATCTTAGATTTAAAATTGTAAGGGATCGTAGAGATTATACAGCCCAGGAAAGATGAATGAAAGGATTTCTGAGCTTCCACAAAAGCCCAGCAGGAGATTGTAGCAGATCTAATCAGCATTGCTAACTTTAGAAATTCTCAGTAGTCTGGGAGTGGGAGGAAGGAAAACAGCTGGTGGGAGTAATCCAGGGCTGAGCTTTGGCAAGGTGAGTATAACAGAAGGAATGATGAGAGGATGAAAGAGACATTCTAGATTACTATCAAAAAAGATAACTTGAAAGTTCTAACTGGGTAAACTGGCAAACAAAGCCATATTGAGAGATCAGGACAGGGCCATAGAAAGTGGTTCAGTAGCTGAAAGGAAAGGGGGGAATGGATTACTTGAAAGTGGTCATTACAGGGAAATTTCAAAGTCTGACATTTGGGGCCTTTTTTTTTTCTTACCCCTCTCTTTTTTTTAGTTCAGCCTGTATTTCACTCAAGAAGGAAGCAAATCCAGGAAAGAATTGCTGTGTCATTAGAAGGTGTAGTATGCTTCTCTCCTGAAGAGTAGAATCACTGGTTTTGGCTATTTAAAAAACAAGATGACTCCATGGTTAAGCTAGCACAGTTCTAGCCTGAGTTAAACATAGGACTGCAAGCATCATGAAAGCTTCCCTTGGCAGCTTTCCTGAGCATCTGTGCTCCAACAGCATCATTTAGGCTCAACTTTTGCTATTGGGACTTTCTCAAAACAGAAACTACTATGTGAGTCAACACGAATTTTGACTTTGTTGTACATACAAAGGGGGTCCAGCATGATAATGTGAAACTAATTTTCTCTTTGGACCTTACTGGGGAGATAAATTCAGGTCATTAGACTTAAAAGACTAATATTGTCATACCATCTGGAGCCCAAATGAGGACTGTTAGAGAGAAAATGTTAATTCATGTTATTTCATTGATAGATTGCTCTTATTAAATTTTACCAAGTAAGAGAAATATGAGATTTTTGGAGTTTTGACCTATAGTTATTGTCTATACCTACCTATTTCTTGGATGCAGAGAGGAGAGGTAACTGCTCTTTTTTTCCTGACCTTTTTCCCACTTCCTTCCACTGCTTCTGGATTCCTTTGCAACTACCACTATATAAGAAGAAGAGGAATTTTCCTTCTTCCTTCAAGAAGAAATTTCATGAGTTTTATTTAAAATTAGATCTAGAAGGGACCTTTTGTTACTTTACAGGTAAAAAACAGGAGCAGAAAGGTGAAAATGATATGAGGTAATTAGGATCTGCATAAGAATGATGACAATGATAGAGGAGAGAAGGGAGCATATATCTGAGAGATTGCAGATGTGAAATCAACAAGCCTTGGCAACAGATTGGATATAGAAGGTGAGAGATAGTGAGGAACTGAGGATGATTTCTAGGTTGTGACCCTGAGGGACTGGAAGATTGGAATACCTTGCAAAACTCTGGAGCGCAGCATGAACCAGATTAAAATGTAATTGGAAAATATTAACAAAATAAAAAAATACAGTGTAACATACAAAATGTTAATTTGTGGCTTTCTAAGTCAACAGGGATCTGTTTTCATTGTTTGATACCACTGCACAATAATAGGGAAGGTAGAAGGTGAAGAGGATTTGGGGGGAAAGATAATGAGTTCCGTTTTGGACATGTTGATTTTAAGATAGCTATTGGACATCCAGTTCAAGATATCTGAAAGGTAGTTGAAGATATTAGACTGGAGGTCAGGGAGAGTTATGGCATGCTGGGTAGATTTGAGAGTCATCAGTAAAGAGATGGAAATGAAGAAAAGATGATAGAACCCTCAGGGACTACTGCAGTTAGAATGTGTAATCTGAGTGAGAATTGAGCAAAGGAGCCTGAGAAGTGATAAGACAGGTAGACAGTGTTATCCCAAAAACCTAGAGAGAAGAGATTATCAAGGATAAGAAGGTGATCAAAAGTGTCAAAGACTTCAAAGAAGTCAAGGAGAATGGGATTGAGAAAAGGCCATTGGATTTGGCAACTAAGAGATCATTAATTTTATAGAGAACAGTTCTGGTAAGAGTCCTGTTTGCAAGGGGTTAAGAAAATAGTGAAAAGAAAGAAGGTGGAGACACTTATTATAGGCAGTTTTTTCAAAGAGTTTAGCTTTGAATGACAGGAGGGATATAGGATGATGGTTAGCAGTGAGGGAATGATCAAGTGAAGATTCTTGAGAATGAGGGAGACATAGCCATGTTTGTAAGTAGTATGGAGCCAGTGGACAGAGAGAGATTGTAATTCACACGAACACCTAAGCCTAGATCATTTCTAAAATCCCTTCCATTTTATCCATCCTATCACTACTAATATTTCTCTTTCTCAACTCTTCCTGTTAGGTGTCCCTAAGAGTGTAATTGAAAGGCATATAATCTTTATCTATTTGTTTATGTAGTTATAATACAAAGAGGAAAATTCAAAAGTAGGATCATCAATACCCCGCAGTTTTGTTTATGAAGTACAAGAACATATTCTTGTGTAAGCAGTTCGGAAAATGCTATTGTTCTTCTTAGATGGAGATAAACTAATTATACTATGACAGCTTTCTCTTTAAATTTTCAGAGTTAAGTGCCTAGGTTAATTCTACCACCTTATGAATTTTAAACTGAATTGAATTGGCACGTCATTGTAATAAAATTGTTAGAAAGAATTGTAATAGTCTTCTTTATTCTGATAAATTCCCCCTCAAAGGTTAAGTCAGACATTTACTTAACCTACCAGCTTCTTCATTGTTTTATAACTAATTATTACTTCAGTGATTCTCAATGTGGTCAGGACCATCAGATATTCTAAAGAAAGTATGGCTGAGTCTACTTGTTAAAAGAGAATTATAATTTTATATTTCTGGGGACTGACAATCTTTTATTACTAGTAATATCTGCCAGGGAACAAATGGGTAATCTAAGAAAATTGATTTTATTACTAAAGAAATGGAAGTCTATAATTTTCATTCCAATAATTTTGCAGATTGGCCATCACATTTTAATATGACTTTCCCTCCATAAGAGTGCTTTGTATCCATGTGTTTAAATACATGGTCAAGAGGCAGGAGAAGTGCTTTATTACATTTGCAATGTGAGTGGATACAGAGGTAATAAAATAGTTTGAGAGGACATGAGCTTTTCATAATGTATAATCGAAACATGAACTAGTAAAACTGAATAATATTTAATGCATATTGTCAAAATCAGGATTAAAAATGATATTTAAAATCTTAATATAAACTTTTTAAGACCTCTCCTAAATGACCAAAGCTGTTTTGTATTCTTCTTGGTTGGTCCCTTTCTTCTTTCCATGCAGGTTAATTGTATTCTAAGACCTTTGTCCTATTATGTATTTGGATAGTTCCCATTATGCACTCAGTATCAGCATTCATAACTCACAAAGCCCAAGATAAGCACAATACTCATAGGTAGAAAGCCATTATTAAAAACCTTAAAACTCTAAACACCCAAGTGAATTGAAATATGAAGATTTTTCTGAGTGTCTAATAACCTAAGCAAGACCAGTAGGCAGACTACTTCTTTCAATAGTTGATTCAAATTCTACTTTCAGAACAGAGATGCATAATGAATCTGATGCCCTGAATGCCAACCAAACATCCATTGAGGTTTTTAGATACTAACTGGAGCCTTGCCAGGGTAGACATTGTGATGAAAAGTTCAAATCATGGAACTTTATGCTTCAACTTCTTTTTCATTTCAACAAAGGTACAGAGAACTGTCAAGCTCCTGTATCATCAATATTTTTGATGACTAATAGAAAAGGCTCCATATTTAAATACTATATCTCAGAACTAGTTATAGCATCAAAAGTTGACCTCATCTAGTCTCCTCCTCTCAGGCAGGTAAGGTATATCTATTAGCCATTTTATAAATGAGGTAACTGGAGCTCACAAAAAGCTAGCCATCTCACCTAAGGTATACAGTCAGTTCTGATATAATGCATATCTTGAAAAACCAAATTTATTCCCACACAATCGATATATTAGGAAACAATGTGAGCATATATGACTTTGTCTACAAGAAACACTGAGTGAATATAGAAAACTGCACCCAGATAAGCCAAAGTGTGTAGGCATGCACAAGAAACCCACAAGTACATACTTCAGACATCTGCCATGTGTGTTATCCTACAAGATCATGTTTTGCTATTCTTTTGCATTTATGAACATATTTTGTATATATGTATATCTGTGTGTATATTCATATATGTGCATATTCACATGTGTCTGGGAACACAATCCTTTGAAATCCCAATCATATCTAAACATCCTGGCTCAGAAATGTCAAGAAGTATGTATAAGAAGAAATCTTTAAATTTTGAGGAGAAGCTTGAAGTAATAAATTGTTTTGAAAGAATTGGGCAAACGTGCTATCTCTCAAATGAAAGACATACATACCACCAGAGTCAATGCTGGAAAAATAAAAGAAATATTTGTTGCTGGAAGTGCTACCCCTAACCCTTTCCCACATAAGCCCTGTGGTTTTTATTGTGTGATTTTTCCATGATGTGATGATTTTTATGAAAGTATATGGCATATCATAGCAGAGCTGATTTTAGGAGACTCTCTGCTAAAACCATTACATTGCATTGGATGAACTAGACGATGAACCAGATGATGAGGATTTAGATGGGAAAGGGTTAAGATAGGTGGTTCAGGTAAGCAAGAGTGCCCTAGTAGGTCCCCAAAGGCCTAGGGAGATACAAGGCTAAGTCCAAGGAGGTTAGTTAGGACAGGAAGGGGCAAAATGGGACACTGGTCTTTGGCAGATTCTGTACATTCAGACAGATGAGGCAGGGTCTTTTGCCCAAGAGGATTAAGTCAGCAAGAATTATGCTGAACTCTCAATCTAAAGTCAAAACTCTTTGTTCTCTTCCCTTTCTAAATTGTTGGCTTAGATTCACAATGTTGGTGATAGCCTAGGAGGGCAAGAACATGCATCTAAATCCTACCTCTAACTAAGGTGAAGAGTGAGCCGCACCTTGGACTGGATAATCAGATCATTACGCCCAGGGGTGTGCTGGCACCAACTCAAACCAGCCGATGAGAGACAGTTGCTAAATTTTCAGTGTGATCACTTACATCTTGGAATTCATTTTTTAATTTTGATTGTGTAAACTTAAAAAAGTGGCAGAGAAAATGTTAATGATGGACATTAAACTTAAAAGTATGTTATATGTGTTCTAAGAGCTAGTTATTAAACATTTACCTTCATACAGCTGATTATGTTTCTTAACATGTTTGACCATGGAGGAGAGAATCTTAAGTATTTATCTTTTTCTTCTGTCAAACTTCTGTAAGCTAGTTAAAATGATCAGGTGACTTCTGCTATCACGACTACACTCTTCAAATGCACTGACCACTAAATAATGAAACGCATCAGGGCATCACCATTCAGTGGCCTCCCTGGGCCACACATGCTACTTAAGATTCTCTGGTACCTTTGGGTCAATGTACTGATTTCCACAAATCTCTTATTAAAATACAAATATGTTGTTGTACACAAGAAAGGTAAATATCAACTCGGATCATATGAAGCATTATAGTGTAGCAGATAGAGTTCTGGACTTGGAATTAAAAATATTTAGGTTTAATTCCTGTCACAGATATTTACTAGCTGTGTGACCCTAAGCAAATGACTTTAAGCTCTTTGGCCTCAGTTTCCTCATTTCTGAAATGAGAAATTTGGACTTGATGGTCTCTAAGTTCCATTCCAACTCTTAAGCCTGTAGCCCTATGATCCTAAGACCCTAAAGGAACAAGACTTTGAACAGGTAAATTTTGCTCAGAAAAAGGGAAGCCAGAAAAAAAAAAAATTACAAGCTACTAAGTGGTTACTATGTGCCAGGTACTGTGCTAAGTGCCAGGGATACAAGTAGTAATAATAAAAGACAGCCCCTGCTTTCAAGAAACATCCTCCATTATTCCCACACCTGTACCTTCATTCCATCTCAGTCATCCTGAAAGGTTATCATTCATATTTCCATTACTCACAACTCTTCTACCTTGATGATCCAGAACTCTCACACATCTCCTGTCTTTCCATTTCTCCCTTTGCTTCACTCCTCCTAAATCTATTTTGTTTTCATTTTATTGTAGAGGCAATGGTGAGCCACTCAGTGTTCTTAAGGAGGGAAGTGATGAGGTCACTCTTCTATCAATCCATCACCCTTGCTCTGTCACCACTTTCCTCCTGCACAATTTCAACTTTGTAATTAACCAGTTCAGTTTCACACTGTTTCTAGTCTTGAATCTCTTGGTCTGTCACAAATCATGCCTGGCCAAATACCAATACTGATTTATCATTAGCCTTCTTCACTAGGGCTCCTATGATCAAGAGTGGTTCCAGAAGAAATCACATAATTGTGCTGACAAGTTCAACTCTTCCCTTGGCTGTTAATTCCTACTCATTCTTCTATCTACTTAACTTTTTGAGAAGATGAAATCTATTGAATATTAGCTCCTTGAGAACAAGGGTTAAATTCTTGTTGGTTTGGTTTTTTTATTCCTAATATCTAGTATGTAGTAGATATTTGATAAATCCTGATTGGATTAAATTGGAGACTCAAATGAGATAATGGATGTGAAATGCTATGAAAACTTAAAATGTTACATAAATGTTTGCTATGAGGATAATGGCAATGATATATTTTGCCAAAGTTTATACAGATAGTAAAGGTGCAAGGTCGAGATTAGAACTCAGGACTTTTTAAAATCCAGAGCTGTATTTATTATAGCAAATTTTCCTTAAAAATAAATATGTCCCAATGTCTTCTCTTTTCCATGCCTAATTTCTTCAACTGATCATCATATGACATGGTTTCAGTGTCCTCTGGGATGCTGGAGACCTTTATGGCCTCTAACTTTTCAACATCTTTCTTAAAATAAAGCACTCTAAATGTAGTCTAACCAAGTCAGAGGATGATGAAACTATCATACCTTCCTTGTTTTGTATATTATGCCTCTCTTAAAGTGGACTATTTAATTTTGCTACTTTTGCTACTACGTTGCAGTATTGATTCATATTGAGTTTGCAATGCATTAAAAACTACAGTTTTAGTTCACATGAACTATTCACTATATAGCCACACTTTCCCCCATCGTGAATTTGTGACATTGATTTTTTTAACCCAAGTATAAGATTTTGTCTATATTCTTAATAACTCTTATCCTATAGATAACAGATAGGATCTAGATAGTAGATTCCCCTACCCTCATGTTGTAGTTCACCGAGATATGTTTGAATCCTAATTCTATCATTAGGTGTATACGATGGAAGGGAGTAATACCTAAGTTCCTTTCATCCCCCATACAAGTTAGATTACTTTTTCCTTGAAAGGTATTGAAACTGCCCTTGAGATTTGATTGGCCTAGACTAAT
Organism: Bettongia penicillata ogilbyi; assembly: GCA_023548195.1. Taxonomy (NCBI): domain Eukaryota; kingdom Metazoa; phylum Chordata; class Mammalia; order Diprotodontia; family Potoroidae; genus Bettongia; species Bettongia penicillata. The sequence continues at coordinate 3,319,461 of JAJHZJ010000688.1, read as the reverse complement.
AAAACCTAGATTGATGATGCAGCTTCTTGGTCTTTTAATACAAAACTACAGGACACCAAAGTTTGGCATTCTTCCTTTGGTTTGTGCCAACAGACTAGAAGCATGAACCATACTGGGAAGCTCTTATTAACTGAATCTGTGTTTTAATCTGAATGAACAATCCCTTTATTTCTGCGAATGCCTTTTCCCTGCTAGCCCCTGGAGAAGGTATATCTAGGGATGGTTTGAACACTATTTCTTAGCTCCTACAGCCATGAAACAAGGGCTGAACATGACTGAGAGTCTTCATGCATTTTGCTTTGTTTCACTGTTATAGCCAAATATTTCACCATTCTGGTAATGAACTTCTCTCTGCCTGATTTTGGTCTTTGAGAGTAGATGTTCCCACTTTGAAGCCTTTCCACCTCATTGGAACCTGTCAAAGCTAGAGCTTTGCTGGCACAGACCCCAAAAACCCAAGGTCATCTCCAGTGCACAGTAAATTAGTGGAAGAGGAATTTTGTGTAGCCACAATAACTTTGAGAAAGCATAAAGGAGAGATTAAATGATTTTAATCTAATTTCTTTCAAATTGCAATAAATGACATCCCTTATGTGTGGTAATGACCTTGTTGGTAGAATTGTGATTTCTTCCCTCCTACATTCACGATTTTTTTTCCCCATCTTAACTACATCAGAAAGATACCCAAATTCACTCTTTGTTTTCTGATCTCCAAACTGGATTTTTAGCAAAACTATAAAGATTTGTGAAAACCATGTGTCAACTTAGAGGCCCCAAGGTTATCTTTCTTGCAGGGAGATTAGCAAAGTTAGCAAAGTCTGTACAAAACAAATCTTAACTACATCAGAAAGATACCCAAATTCACTCTTTGTTTTAACATCTTAACTACATCTTAACTACATCAGAAAGATACCCAAATTCACTCTTTGTTTTCTGATCTCCAAACTGGATTTTTAGCAAAACTATAAAGATTTGTGAAAACCATGTGTGAACTTAGAGGCCCCAAGGTTATCTTTCTTGCAGGGAGATTAGCAAAGTTAGCAAAGTCTGTACAAAACAAATCTCAATTACAAATGCACCAGCTCTGGCCAGAGGGACCTAAAAAGCCCTTGAGAGACCTATAGGAATTTTACAAAAGCTTTAGCTGTCACGTCTGTTTTCTTAACAGACAAGACATCTAGACACTGAGGCATTTTCTTAACGTACCTAATAGAGGGCAGAATCTGACCCAGTTTGATCGAATCAATAGTCACATTCAAAATTAGCCTAGTTCCCAATAAAAGAGAGTGAATGTTTGGGTTTTAGGTAAAACTAAGAAGAAACTAAGTGCTGACTTTTGAAAATGCAATGAGAAGTGAAGAAGGGCAATATGCCTTGGAAATAAGAGCTTGCATTAGTCAGGCTGATATTTGACTCTTGGGCAGTGGACTTGAGCCAGAGAAGATATCACCGTACTTCCTAGGAACAAATTGTATCAAGGCATTTACTCAGTAAAGTGTACATACAAGACCATGTGCTACATTTTCCCTGCACTAACCTCTGGGTCCCAAGGACTACTAACTTTGGAATTGGTGGTGACATGGAGATCTCATCAGAACTTTTAACATCAGGATATGTTTAGGTGGAATTTGGGACCGACAGTCTTTGACTGAAATGACCTAGATGTGAGTGTGGGTTTTTTTATGCATAAGAGGCATGTCTATCAATTCATAGAACTAAGGAAACAATGGTTCTTGCAGGAATTGAGGATTTGTAACATAGCTAAACATTAGGGTAATGAAGTGAAGACATTGTAGATGAGGGGAAGCTAATAAGATGAGGGTGATAATTTTAGGGGAATAGGGAAATCTTCTTATATTCTTACAATAATGTTGAAAATTGGGGTTAACCACTATCCCTCAGTTAATTATTTTGATCTGGTTTAAAACCACTTTGGCATCACTTGGTTTGTTTCTCTTCCTCCTCCCCCCAAAGGGCACGGTTCTATGCTATAGAATCTTGCAATTAGAATATATCTTCACAGGAATTCTTTGCCTTTTTTTGGTGCCATGGACCCTTTTAGCTGTCTGGTAAATTCTACGGATCATCTTTCAGAAAAAAAATTAATTCATAATTGAAAGTAATGCTAAATTTCAGTTGGAGGCTAATAAAAATAAAGATATTTATTTTTTCCTATCAAAGCTCATGGAACCCCTCTTTATCCATGAATCTAGTTCTTTTACTACTGGGCTCCCATCACATTGAAAGGGTGTAGCACACAAGGCAGCATGTCATAGAAGTTCACTACAGAAATTAGCCTTTGTTCACCACAGAGAACAGAGACTCTCACTTCCAGCCAATCCAGAAGATAAGGGGCATTTTGAAGACCTTCTGTATAAATTTCAAGTTAGTCTTTTTATTAGAGGACAAGGTCAAAGGACTAGAGGAATCCTCTTCTCTGAAAGTTATCAGGAAGAATGAAGAGTTCCTTGAAAAAATGAAGAAATATATCACAGATAATAAAAAAAAAATAAAAGAATCTGAAGAGGCAGAGGGGAAACCTAACTTCTATTGGGAAGTTGAACATGGAGCAGAAAATGAAGGGATAAAGAATGAAAACTGAACATTGGAACAATGTGGTAAGTGCAAGACTTTTCTTAAAGGAAAATGGAGTTGGACCCTCCAAGGAGGAAGCAGTTTCTCAGAAGATACACAAAATATGGAGAACCATTAAGGTAAACTGAGGCTCAAAAAATGAGAATACATAAATGAGGCAGTGGAAAAACAGTGTATTAAGAAGATATACCTATATCAAGAAATCAAGAATCAGAACATCAAAACACTGGTGGAATTTGGGAAAGATAAATAGAAGGAAAAGTAGAAGTGATGTTTTCATAGGCTACCTGGACAAAAAGAAAATCACATGGAGACCAGTAAATAGATCATAAACCTGCCATAGAGACATGTTATAATAGTGGGGGATGAGGGTAACATCAAGTATCTGCTGACATTTTCTCTGCAAAAGGAGAATAGTGAATAAATTCTTCATTTGCCTTAGTGACAATATCATTCTTCAAATTGTAGAAGAAATGAAGAAGAAAAAGCAACTAGTTGTTGAAGTAGAGATGACAGAAACCTTGGGAGGAAGTGAATATTCCACCTTGGAATTCCTCATACAGGAGAGGAAAGGAGGGAGAGGGGAGGGAAGAAACAGTTTTGAGCTGTGGATATGTGCCAGGCACTATGATAAGTGCTTTACAAATACTGTCTTATTTCATCTTCACAATAACCCTGGGAAGTAAGTGCTATTTTTGACCCCATTTTAAAGCTGAGGAAACTGAGGCAGGTAAAAGTTAAGTCACTTGCCCAGGGCCATACAGCTAATAGGTGACTGAGTCTGGATCTAAATTGAGTTCTTCCTAACTCCAGGTACAGTGGTCTCTACCCACTGCACCACCTACCTGCCTTTAATAACCTGATACCCTTCTTCCACCTCCTTCAGAATAGAAGCTGAAGAGGGCTGCTATTCAGGACTGAAAGATGTTTTAATTTTTCTTTGTTTCCTAGGTTGCCATAGCCAGAGTTCATCACCTAGTGGTTACGTACTGATTATGAACATATCTGTATTTAGGTAGGTTCCTTTCACAGGTAAGTCAGTTTTCTCCTGTGATTATATTTTAGAAGAGACATTGGCTCCTCGTTCCCAGAATGCAAAGAATTCACTTGGGTTTTTGCTCTTTATCTTTTCATTGCGTTGTATAATAGAAGTTTCTTGAGGGCAAGGAGTATTTTCATTTTTGCCTTAGTATTCTCAGCCCCTAGCACTTAGCTTTCAACATAGTAGGTACTTAGTAAATAATTTTTTTTTCCTTTCTCCTTGCCTGATAAGCAAGAAGTAGCCATGCTTTATAGTTACAATGGGAGAGTGCTGAATGAATGACAACAAGTCAATATGAAGAAGGAATATGCATGTGAAAGTGAGATAGACAGCTCAGATACAGAATCTGGGCATTTTCTTTGGGACGTGATCTGACCAGGAAAGAGTACAGAAGGACCATCACTTCCTTATTCTTGGAAGCTATTTAATCTCATTTAAGAGATTCTGTTCAATCTTTGGCTCTTTCAATAACATTTCCTTCTGTAACACTGTGAAAGGTGTTTGTGAATGACTTTTCCATCTCAGTAGTAGCACCCAGTAGAGATTTCCCTAGGCTTCCAGGAAGAGGACATATTAGACATTAGCAGGGAGCAAGTTCTCCCAATGTACCCAAGCTTTTTTGTGATATAGAGTCTGACTCAAATGTTACAAGAAAGGACCTATGATTCTGGTAGCATGGTAGACTTAGAAATAGAAACTCCCTCTACTCCTGTAGACCTCATCCCATCTATGACTTGGTGGATCATAGATTTAGAGCTGTAAGGTACCTTAGTAGCCATATAACTCAACCTCTCCATTTTCCATGAGGCAACTGATCCCCAGAGAAGTTGAGTGACTTGTCCAAAATCACATAGCTAAATGAATTTGAATGAAAACAATCTTACTCCAAAATCTAGTGAGTGTTCTTGCTAATGTGTCATGAGGCTTATTCTAAGTGGGTAAGCCTCAGAAAGTTGCTTAAGGCACATAAAGTTAAGAATCTTATCTAGAGTCCATGGTTCAAATTCTGATTATTCCAGAACGTGTGTAGTGTGTGTGTACGTGTGTGTGTGTGTATTGTGTGTATCTTCAGGCAAATTATTTAACCTACCTGGGTCTTAGTCAGTTTCCTCCTCTGTAATATATGGGGGTTGGACTAAACGATCTCTGTCTAAATCAAAGAGTCCACATAAACAGCGAAAGCTAACAAATTTATACATTGCAAGGGAAATCCAGTGTGAATTATTGAGCATTTTAAAGAAATACAAGTTGATTATTTTCAAATATACACAGTAAACAGGAAGCAGGACAAGTTGTGGCCCCTCTGAGACCTGCTTTAATGAATAGATAAGAATGATGTACAATTAGCATAATAATTGTTTTATGTAAATGCTTGTTTCTAAAATGTTTGAAAACAGCTTGCTTTCTTGAGCATTTAAATATCCCACTGTGATCTTATTTACAATGTTCATTTACTTAGTAAAACTTTCACAGAGTACAAAAAAACAACCACACTCTAACACAGGACTTAATTGTCACATTTTTTGAATCATAGAATTCCTGGTCTCTAAGAACTGGAAAGAATATCGATGATTATCTCATCTAACGTAGATTTAAAAGACTATTACATACCTATGGTGCCTTTACTTGAAGACCTACCATGAGCGTGAAGGCAACCAAGGATACTTTGGGATAGCTCTAATGGTTAGGAAGCTTTTCCTGACATCCAATCTAAATTCATCTTTTTTCATATTTCAATCCATTACTTCTAGCTCTCTACTCTGTGGGCAAAGAAAAAAGTTTAATTTTTTTTCCCACATGGCAGCTTTTCAAAGATCCTATCATCCTGTGTCCGCTGAATCACCTCTTCTCTGGTAAAACATCCTCAGTTCTTTCATATGATACTCATATATTATGGACTCCTCCAGGTCTTTCACCATGCTGGTTGTCTTTCTCTTGGCATTCTCTAGTTTATTAATATCTCTCTTAAACTGAGGTGCCTAGAACTGAACACAATAATTCAGATGTAATCTGATGAAGAAGAGTATAGAAGGACCCTCACTCTTATGCAGCTCAAATTTCTGTCTGTTGCATCATCTATTTTGGTATGGCTTGAATAAAGTTTTATCACACTAGCACATTTGCTTGCTTCCATAGTACAGCTAGGTTATGTGGCAGAGTGGATAGAGTGTCAGGCGTAGAGTCAGGAAGACTCATCTTCTTGAGTTCAAATCCAGCCTCAGACACCTACTAGCTGTGTGATCCTGGGTAAGTTACCTAAACATGTTGGCCTCAGTTTCCTCATCCGTAATGGTGAAGGAAATGGTAAACCATTCCAGTTTTCTCTGTCAAGAATATCTCAAATGGGTTCAGGAAGAATTGGACACAACTAAACAATAACAACAGCAGATATGGAAGGGCCAAGTTCATCATCTTTATTTTTCTGTAGAAGAATTGGCATAAAAGATGTCATCAGAGCTGTGACTGGTAAAGAAGATTACTTGGTCATTTTATGAGAGAAATGCAAATGACATGGGGTTGTTTTTGCTTTGTTGGTCCCCAAACAGTTTTTACTAATATTACTTAGCAGTGACTTGGTAGTTTTCTTTTCGTTCCTTCAACACTTTTGAAAACAAAGTCCTTTTTTATAACCTTTTTGCTAAAATTCTGAAGCACACATCCAAAGCTAGAACTTGAATAACACTTGAATTTGAGAGTCATCTATACTCATAATGTATTCATGAATCAATTACATTTGGAAAACACTGCATTTAGAGTATATTTATATTAGGAAGCTATCTGGAACATACCGCATTTTAGTTCATTACCAGATAGAAACTTTTCACTGCACGGATTTTCACATATGACTTTTATGAAAAGCTTGATTTTGTTATCAGTAGGAGCTTGGACTTCAACAACAGGCCACATATTGGGGATTGTAAAGACACCAGAGGGTGAGCTCATAAGATGCCCTCATCTGTGAGGAAACAGAAATGGAGGGACTAGTTTCTGCCACAGGCTGGTGCACAGTCAACATTATCACTAATTATTTCTGGAGTTTACTGTATAAATTAATTGCTGGTAGATGTCCATTGAAAGCCAAACTGTTATGAGCAGTCTCATGCACATGTGTGTACGTGCATGTGCACCCCCTCAGCACAGACACACATACAAACACCATTCTCTGATCTCCCTGCCCATTGCACAATTGTGTTCTGCTCCCACCAAGCATTAAATACATTAGAACTCACCCACAAAAGCAAATACACACACACACACACACACACACACACACACACAGGGGCTTTGTATAAGATAAAGGATGGAGTTTATATTTAACTCCTTTGGTGTCTTCATACTGGAATTCTCAGTTTGCAAGAAGGAGAATTACTTCTAGTCATTGATTATACTATAATTATACTTAAAGAAAAATTTTATTCCACTACTCATGCAGAATTTAGAGATTTTTGCCTGGAAAACCCAGAGCCTATTTTATACTTGCTCCTTAAAGCACAAATAATCATATACCATTAATCTGAACAATGAAAACAGGCTAGCAGTCATTTTGTAATTTTATTTAAATAAAATTTAACTTCTCATCCACATTGACTAGTAATAAACTTTTGAAAGTGGCAAGAGGTTAGTTCATAAGTAGTCAATATATATATTGCTTGTTTCATGATTATTTATTTTCATTGAGATTCTTGGACAAATGGACTTGAATACAGTAGGGTATACTTCTTATTCCTTTGGGTCAGATAATTTGTGAAGTCTGGTATCAATGTGTATATCAGGAATTCCTATTTCTTTGGTGGCAAATGTATGGATTTCCTTCATAGTCCAGAAAGCATGCTTTTTGAAACCCGTCCAATGGATCTTCTAGGAAATGACAATATATTCCCTGGTCCCTACTTTGTTAGTGGAAGAACCTCTCTTCCTTTTCTGTCCTTTCTTTAAAAGAAGCCATCCTGACTCAGGTCAGGTTGAAAAGCTATTCATACAGTGCTGAGGACTGGAGGAAGACTGGCATTTTGGGTAAATGCTCTGTGGAGATGGGAACATGTGGATAAGGGTCTCAGGATCTGAGATATGGCTAGGTTGTGATCTGCATTATTAGAGGGAATACAGCCATCTGTGAGATAACAGAAACATTAAAGAGTGAAAGTCTTTCATGTAAGAACGCCGGAAAATAGTTAACATGTAACTTGTTCAGGATTTGACTTTTAATGTATTTTGGCATAGAATAGTGAATAGAGAGATGGTTTTTGACTCAAGAAGGCCTAGGTTCAAAATTTGCCTCTCCTATATAATGACTATATGTCTCTGGGTAATTAATTTTGCTTCTAGGCAACTTTCTGGGGGCAACTATGTGGTTCATTGGATGAAGTGCCAGACCTGAGATCAGGACGAGTCATCTTCCTGAGTTCAAATTCTGCCTCAGAAACTAACAAGCTGTGTGACCCAGGGCAAGTCACTTGACCTTGTTTGTCTCAGTTTTTCATCTATGAAATGACCTGGAGAAGGAAATGCCAAACCAGTATCTTTGCCAAGAAAACTCCAAAAGGGGTCACAAGAGTCAGATGTGACTGAAAAAGACTGAACAGCTAGGCAACCTCTAGGTTTATAAATTGCAAAGGAGTTGTCTTGTTCTGGTAGAGGAAAATTTCTTCTTCATCTAGTCAACAGCAAATTAAGAAGCATTCATTAAGTTCTTACAAATAGCCAGGCATTATGCTAGGTACTGGAGACAAAGAAAGGTTAAAGAGTTCCTATTCTCAAGGAGCTCACAGTCTAATGGAGAAGACAACACGCAGACAGTTCTGTAAAAACAAGCTATACAAAGGTAGGGCATTAAAATTAAGGGGAATTAGGAAAAAGGTTTCTTATAGAAGATGGGATTTTGGTTGGAACTTGAAGAAATTCAGGGATGTCAGGAGATGGAAATTAGGAGGGAGAAAACTTCCTAGGAAGTTGGGAAGATAGCCAGTGAAAATGTCCAGAATCAGAAAATGGAGTGTCTTGTGCGATGAACAACAAGGACGATGGTATCATTGGATCACAGAGTACATGACTGGGAGGTAGGTTTTAAGATGACTGGAAAGCTAGGGATGAAGCAGGTTATGAAGGACTTTGAATGCCAAACAGAGGATTTTACATTAGATTCCAGATCACTGGATCCAGGTCATGGAATTTATTGATCCAAGGAGTAGCATGGTTTAGACCTACATTTTAGGCAGATCATTTTGGCTGCTGAGTTGAGGATGGATTGGAGTGAGGAAAACCTTGTTTCAGGTGACTGCAACATTGCAGGCACAAGATAATGACGGCCTCTATCAGCATAGTGGGCAAGTGTCATAGGAGACAAAGGCTTATAGAAAAGACATCACAAAGAACGTAATATTAAAAAATGATCAATAAAAAATAGAAATGAAAGACCCAAGTCAAAGTGTAGAAGAAGTCCTATTAAATTGCAGTATTTAAAAAGTTCTAGGGAAAACAAAACAAAAAATCGAACCCAACCCAAACCAAGCCACAGGAAACCAAAAAGATGGGTTGCACTGGAAGTTTATTTTTGTCTAATCAATACAATGTATCATTTCTGTCATCTTCAAATTATAGTTTCCAGCAGGATATATCTTCTATATACAAGAGTGGGAATTTATTACAAAAAAAGAGGAAGACATTTAATTCTAACTGTAACACAAACATAGGATTGCTTCATTCCCACCCACCCCCCCCTTTCATGCAAATATACACAAAAGATTGCCAATAAATGCAGCTTTCTCCCCCAGTGACTGTTGTGTTTTCAGCTCTGAGGTCAAGCACTAACATAATTTGGGTTTGTGGTCACAGATGATTAGCCTTTTGTCAGATGTAAGCTGTCTTCTGGCCTAGGGCAGAACTGTGACTGCTCTGTTAATAAATGTCACTCATTTGGCCTGTTACTGTTGAAGAATGCTTTGCTACAGCTCTAATTCTTGACATAGAGGAAATCAGTTAACAGTGGCATTTTCATAGTCTCCTTTTTTTTTTTATGGCAGATTCTAGGAGGATATTTTTCTTTACAGCTCTAGCACACTGCCACAGATATGACTTTAAACAGAGTAGAAAGCAGCAAAAATAGATCATTATGCATATCAGAGTTGGGGATAATGATTCAATGTCAATTTAGATCATGGAAAAATTGACTTGCTTAGAAAATTTTAGAAAATTGTGAGACCTCTATGAAGGATCTGTGGGGAAACATGGACAGGGGTTTCATACGAAGAAAAGACACACAGGGGTATAATCCACAATGATATTGTAGACTATACATCACAGTCCCCACTAGATTCTATATAGATTTGAGGCACTTCTGTTCCAGGGGCCTTTTGGTAGATGCATTTTTATAAGTGCATCTGGTTTTGTGATGAAAAAAAAAACTCAAACAGTTCATTTTTGGTGTTCATTTCTTTCATGTTATGAAAAATACAAAAGCTAAATTGATTCATAAGGCATGACTTTCTCCTTTTATATTTACTCTGCCTACCTTGGAATTCTTGTGTGAATGAAGAGATTTTCATTACGGTTTTGTTCCGTACAGTTCTTTTAAAAAGCATAGTCAGATGGATTCATAGACTCATTTATTTTCCTAGACCCTTGGTCCAGTGCCTAACATACCTTTTGGATAGTAGGATACTGATACCTACTCTGATGAGATTACAGATCCTTTGCATTCAGAATCTCAATGATGAGCCATAGAGACACATACCATGCAACCTTATTTTATATGGCAAATCTCCAAATGAATTGTGCTTATTAGATTGTAAACTCCTCTACAGCAAGGATTGTCTTTTGCCTTTCTATATATTCCCAATACTTAATACAGTGCTCTGGCACATAGTAGGTATTAAAAAATGTTTATTGACTGACTTGACTGATCATTTACAGGAATGCTTTTGTATTCTGGAAGAATAGAAAGTCATGGGAGTCAGAAGTGTGAACATTGGGCTGTTGCCTCTGACTGGGTCTCATCTTTCGTTTAGATAGAGAAATATAGAATCACAGTATAAACTCTTAGAGCTGAAAAGTACCATAGAGATCACTTGACATTATTTCCTCCCCACAAACTCATCTATATGTTGATGTTTGGTCTTCCACAGACAGTTTTATTACTTAATACTTCAAATTCCAGTGGTTTTTGTCAAGCACAAATGGACATAACAGCAAGTTGACTCCAAGAATTCTGAGCAGGGCTGATCCTGTGGTCAGGGTACACAGTAGGATGTCTAGGGAGCAAAGTGAGCACTTAAAGACTTACTGAATTGAATCTGATTGAACAGAATTGTATTAAATCAGTTCCAGCTCTGAACAGATGGACTGTGTTTCATGGATATGAACTGAATTTTGGTCTCATTTTGCCACTAACTGGGAAATTCACTTTACTATTCTGGTCCTCAGTTGAGATATCTGTAAAATGGGATGCATAATATTTGCAATACATATCTCAAAGAGTTGCAGTGAGACTTAATTGCCATCCACCTTCCTTTTTCACCCTAAGGAGCACCTGGCCTTGCCATTGATATTGCAAATCAACTCTTCTATATGTGTTGATGTCCTCTATTTGAAGGGAAGTTCCTGTAGGATAGGGACTGCCTCACTTTTGTATTTATAACACCAGAACTCATCACAGTGCTTGGTGCAGATTCACTTAGTGAATTCTTTGTTACTGAGTTACTCATTCAATGAATGAAAATGATTTGCAAAGCCTATAATGTCTTACGAATGTTAAAATTAAAATTTTTTGGCATGCACCATCTCTGAAGCACCCTCTAGTTCTAAAAAATTTAGGTATTTTACTTATTTAAAGTGATATTACTATGCTCAGATTCCACATTTTTATGAATTACACTGCATTTTACTTCTCTTTGTATCACCAGTGCTTAGCACAGTGCCTGGCACATAGTAGACACTTAATATATGTTTATTAAAGATTCGCTGTCATGTGAACCCTGAAAGAGATGGTCAGTTAAAGTCACATTTTCCAGTAATATGGAATCCTTGATGGCAGATTCTCTGTATTCTAAGTCAGAATTCAAAAGCATTTAAAGGAGAGGAAACAAAGTACAATGTAAAGATCATAGGAAAAAGGATATTAGGTCACCTTATCTGAGGTTTGCTATTCAGTAACTAAGGAAACCCTGGTCAAGTCATTTCTTCTCCTTGGACTTCAGTTTCCCTATCTGCAAAGGAATGAATGGGACTAAATAAATGATCTTTAAGGTCCCTTGCATCTTTAACATTATATATTTCTATGAATACCATGAGCATTACCCAGGGCATTTTGGTTTTAATCCTGAAGATAGAGACAGCAAGCTCCTCTGAAATGCTCTGCCAAAAAATGGAACTTTATCTACCATCCTTTGAGAGATGTTAAGCCATTGAACATGTTCATTGGGATTTGTTAAAATATGGGGATCCACACCACCAGCCTTAATGTACCCAAGGAACGGCACATCACATGTGAATGAAACTCCTTCAGTTTTATTTCTGCAAAGGAGACAAAGGCAGTTTACTTATTCTGCAATTACCATAGGTAGAGAGCTATCAATAAAAAGCCTTTGCTTTTCCCAGCAGTTATGCAATCCTAATAATTAAATCTACACATCTGCTAAATAACAGTAGATTCAAAGTCTAGCAATTTACATGGAAGAAAACAGATGTCATCCTGGTATAATCTCTTCACTTTCAGGATGAATGCTGTGAACAGTGCACACCCCGCAGTGATTAATCTATCAAAATACTCTACACCATTTACTCCATTTTATTACATCCTGTGTCACTGGAGATAGTACAGCTGTTTCTGGATAGCAAGCAAAGAACCATCACAGAATTAAAACATTTTCTGACTAGGTGCGGTAAGCCTGATGTCCCTGAATGCTCGGGAATGAGCCATCAAGTTTCTACAATGGAGTGCTTTTCTGAAGCTTCAGTCATGTCAACAAGCCTGCCATCTCATTCAATAGCATAATATGGACCTGAAACACAAAATGAAAAGTCCCTTTGTTCAACTGTCATTCTAATGCCTGGAGTTTAAATTCTCTCTTCTTCAGTTTGGGATCCAATGGTCTAGAATATCTTTCAGTTTGAACTGACTTAAAATGCTTCTGAATACCTTTGAAGTTAAAAAAACCCCACATGTTTTATCACTCCATCTACACAAAGCACAACTCCTCCATGCCTTAGAGGATGGTTTTCATGAACTAATATTGCCAAAAAAAAATTCATCTCCTGACAGTTAAACTTGTGGCAGTGAACAAAGGAAATACCATTTATTAAGCTCCTACTCTGTATAAAGCACAGTATTAAGTGTTAGGGATATAAATAGAAATGTAACTCAGTCCTCAGACAACACCCAGTGTTAAATATATTTATATAAAGAGATATATAAATGTGTGCTATGTTTTATATTAGTACTAAACTCAGTGCCTAGTACACAGCAGGCACTGAATAAATGTTTATTGATTGGCTGTACTATTTTGTTTTACACTGCTCATATGGAGTGATTAAACTCGGGCTCACTTTTTGAGTGCCAAGCAGGCTATATCTGTCCCCTTCTGGTTCCAGTATGCCCTGAGAGGTTCAAAGGAGGTCTCTTAACTACTGCGGTTAGCTTGAGAGCCTAGTAGATATTTTCTCCCACTGTGAGCCACCATTGATTAGCACCCTAGTTCCATTTAATGAAATTAGCTTTTACAAAGAGATATTTACATCAAAGATATAGGCAAGGGAAAAAAAAGTACAGATTTTCCTCCCAACTCCTTGACACATGCTCTCCTTTACCACCTTAATCGCTGGGGAGCAGGCTCAAATGTAGTTCAGTTCCTACATAGCATTGATCTCATCAAGTATGTGTCAAAAGGTAGCATTGTTCTAGATGAGACCCACCTCAACAATTGCTGGGTTGGGCCTCAAAGGCTAGTCCAGAAGTTTACTCCTTGCTCCTTAGGGCACCAATGCTGCATGGCTGCAAAATGCAGATTCTGGGACCCTGGGATACCATCTTGGACTTTTATTAAAATTCACAAGATCAGAGACTCTGATCTCTTCACCTAGAATGAAAAAGAATAAACATGGAGACCAAGAATTGAGGTTGACTTTTTGGAGCCTCATGGCCTCAAAAGCAAGAAGACCCTAAGACCTCTTCCTTTAGAGCATTGTCTCTTACTAGACATAAGGAGCCAGCAAGAGAATCCAAAAGATTCACCATGAGCTTAGCCAAAGAGTAAATGACTAGAGATTAGAATGAGGTTGTCTTATACCTTTTTGAAGATGCCTTTATTTCCCAGTAAGCCAAATGAAAAACATTTCCCCTAATCATTTAACAGACTAGAATCAGTTAAGGACTGTCTACACATGCTCAAATTTCTCTAGGGTACCACCATTAGATGTCATCATAACTCTCCCAGTAGCAAACTCCTCAAACTCTGCATGTGGAGATTTTGCATTAGCCAAGTAAACTGTTGCACTCTGTGCATAAAACATTCCTTATTACATATGTGTATATGCACAATGCATATATGTGTGTGTATATAATACATAGATATATACGTGTATATGTATACATGTATGTGTATATGACATCCCATGACCAATAACTTCATCATCAAGTGATCAGCCTACTGGTGATGAGCCTGTCTGTACTTGGCTAAGCCACTCCTTGGAAGCATCTGTGGTCTGCTGCTACAACCATAGTAGGACTTTTGGCAGTAGACAATGAGTTGAGCCCAGATCATAATGGCAGGAGGATTGGAGAGATAACTTTTAAGAAGTTGTAAAACTCCTTTAATGATACCAAATTTCTCAGAGAAACAAAGGGTCATCTTTTTTTTACATCAACATTCTACTAGTGTTCTGGTAGCAACACATGGAATGCAACAGCGTCCAAAGAATTAAAACTGAAACCACATAGAATGCAAGAGAAATGTGCCAAATAAATGATAAGTAGGCTGCAGCCTCTAGTCAATGAGAAACTTTGAAGACCAGGAGTAAAAGGGGTTATCAGAGAAACAGATAATATGAAGGAAATAGACAGCTAGGGTGCTGTACTGGTATTCTCAAAGACATTAGGGTAATGCCAGGGCAATGCCAGAACATTAGGCACACCCCTTGTTGTGAACCTAAGGGACAGAGACAGAACCAAATAATTCCTGACCTCAAAGATCTTATGTTCTATTGGTCAGGAGGTACAGGGAATTGCATAGTTCCATAAGTAAATACAAAATATATACAAGTAATTTCAGAGCAGATGGCAATTTGAGGGGTCAGGAAAGCTTGTGAAGGAATATCAAGTTGAGCTTTGAGATAGCAATATATTTTAAGAAGTAGAGATGGAGAAGGAGCGCACTTAAGGAAAACCTTGCAAAAGCATGGAGATAGGAGATAGACTATTGCATATAGGCAACAGTAAGTATAACAGTTTGTTTATAACAGATCCATTAAAGAAGACTACCATGTATAAAGTCTGGAAAGGTCAGTTGGAACCAGATTGTGAAAGGTTAAAATGACAGAGAATTTTTATCTTATCCTACTGGCAAAAGGGAGCCACTGGAGTTTCTTGATTAGGAGATTGGCAAGGTCAGATCTGAATACCAACTTGGTAATGGGTGGAAGATTTATTGGCAAGGGGAAGGGATGAGTCTGGGAAGCCAAGAGGAGGCTCTTAGAATAGTCCTGGTAAAAGCTGATGAAGAACTGAACTAGAGGGGCAGTAACCAGGTGAGTTGACAGAGATATGTATGTAAGAGCTGTCAGCAAGGGAAATCAATGATTCTTGGCAACTAAAGAATAGAGTTATTCTGGGACTGACATCCTGAGTGAGTGGAAGAATAGTGGTACCCCTTTCAAAATAGGACAGCTAGGTAATTGTTTCCCCCTCTGCTCCAGAGCACATTGCAACCTTTTGTTCCCTTGCTACCAGTCACACCCTCTTTTCCCTCCGGGTCCCCATTCACCCACACATTATCAGCCTCCTCCCATCCCATCTATAGTCTCTTCCTCTGCTGACCCTTTCCACTTGGGCACTGGAGCTCCAACTGTTCATCATCCTTGATCCTTTTCTTTTCATTTCTTTCATCTCCTGGTACTTGCTGAAACTTGCCTTTTCTCTAAACACTCACCAGTCTTCTCCCATGCTGGCTGCTCATTCTTCTGTTCCTTATTTCATAGGGCCAGGAAGAAGACTTGAAAACACAGCCCCCTTGACCCTACTGGCCCTTCCACAGTTTTGTGCCACAGTTGCTCAAAGACTTCTCCTCTTTTGAAATGTACACCTTTCAATTATATCAGCTTAAAAAGTAAAGCTTCTATTTGATTAAATCTCTAATAAAAAGTCTTTTTATAATATTTTTTAATTCTTAGATAATGGCATTCCTATTCACCTGGACTTTCTTCCTCTAGACTGGCATCTTGCTAGGCCATCCTGGATTAATAAATATTGTGACTGCTAAGTTTTTGGTTGTTTTTTTTTTTTACATTCAGTTTCAGAAACACCTTTTCTGGCATGGCTGATAAAGTGCTAGACTTGGAGACAGTGAGGCATGATTAACATTAACTAGCTAGGTGCCCATGGGCAAATAAATCATTTACCCTCTTCTGAGCCATAGTTTCCTCATATGTAAAATGAGGGTTTTGTATTAGATGACCTTTATATACACACCAGCTTTAAAAGTATAGCCGATAATCCTGAAACACTCTAATTATGGTTTCATCAAGTTTCTACTTTATTTGGGGCTCTGTGATTGCATTCCAAAATCACTTTTTTTCCTTTTTCTCTCCTATTACAATGACAGGCTTTCTCTTCAGTAAATCAATAAATAAGGACATATTAAGCACTCAGTTACCAGAGCCATTGGTGTGTGGGAGGACCAGTTTACCCTCCCCATTGAGGTATAATTTTCTCTCCCTAAAATGCCTTGGTGCCTCCTTGTGACTTGCCTTTCAAAATGGGCTGTGGGAAAAAAATTGGTGGGTGACTACTTCAATACCCCTCCAGCCAGTTAGCTAGTCATGGCAATGGCTTCTGACTCATTTGCCTAGAAAAACATATTTTGTCTACCCAGAGAAGTTGTAAAAACTAATTAGTAACTCTGTTTCCTAATTTGAGATCATGCTCTGGCAAAATACTGCTGTTTCAAATATATATCTCTTCCCTCTGGGAAGCTTCCCAATCACCCCCTCCCACCTCTCAGCTACATTCACATTATAACACACAGTTTGGCAATATAATTGGCTTATAGCTTCATCACAGTTGCTGGCTTAAGAGGAAAAGTAAATGTTTAGGCATAGAAAAATATACACACTATTAAGTTTAGAGGAGGTTGAATCAAGAAGCTGTCCTGCAAAACATATGCCCAGAACTCTTTTGAAAAATTTGAGGGACTCCAGGCACATGGTGATCTAGGACTCTAAGGTGAGTAGGATGTGACAAACTTCCTGACTGATTCCAGCCAAGTCATATTCCCAGTGTTGAAAGGACTTTGGTATGATGTAGAAAACCCTGAGTGGTCCTCCTCTACCCAGTTATATACGACGGAGATGGGTGCTAGGCTAGTTAAAAGCCAACTGAGTTTTCCAACTGGTTCCTGCTTGCATGACTTCTCCCTATGATATGTAGTGCATAATTCCTCTAAATTTCCTGTGAGGATAGTATGGGAACAGGTTGTCCTTTTACCACCCCACTCCTGTATCCCATCCTCTCAACCCACCAACCTTGTTTGCTACTTTTATATGGAATATCTACTCAGACAAATTTGGCCAGAGGCCCTGGATCCCTTTTCTTCCTTGTGCTTCTCAAGTATACAGTTGAATATCATCAACTTCAAGGAATACATGTCCAAGTTTGGAGGTGATCTCATGGATCTGAAAAGTTAAGATTTTGTGTCAAATGAATAAAGCTGGTTAGAAGCAGAGGAAGATTATAAATCAGAGAAGACAGCCACCAATAGGAGGACTGACCCAAGTTTAGTCATTTTATCAGCAACATATACCAGAAGTGGTCTGGGTAGTGTAGAGTGTAGTTGAAATGTAAAATGCCTAATCAGCAATCTCACAAGCTGTTTTATGTTCTGATGTGAAATTAAATGAGATATTTGTCAAGTGCAAAGAATAGTGCCCGGCACCTAGTAGGTGCCTACTAAATGCTTATTTCTTTTGTCTTCTAAGTATCAGCCTCACATATGATTTGAAGAGTAGTTATAAGTTCAAATTACTTAGTCTTCTTGGGAGGTTTCTGAGTTTTTTTGGCCAATTGCAGACTTTTGAGTATTCTGGTTTTGGTATTCTTTTTGGTGAAGGAAATAAATATCTGTCCCATACCTGATTTCATATTATACAAATGAATGTATTTTTAGTTTTGGAGAAACCTTCAGACATGAGCCTAAACTAAACATTAAATAATTTGTCCTAGGGATGTCATATTGGGAGATTAAGGAGCTAGAAATGTGAGAAAAAGGGAACCCAATCACAGCCTCATATCCTCCCCCCGCCCCACTTCACTCCACAACCAGATCTCCTTAGGAAAGAACCAGGTTGGATAGCACACCCAAGTCCAGAGCTACCCTTTGTTCTACCCTTTACAAAAGAATCTAAACTTTTAAAACTTTGTATGTAAAATGTTTTTTAAAAAAATAACCATTTGAATTTAGTCAAATATGCTGCAAATGCCTGAATGTAGAAAAGAGTCAATCATTTAACTGTTGTCATTTCTTTTCTCTCTTCCCCTACAGTAATAATAATAGTAACAATAAATAACATTCATGTAGTGCTATAAAATGTGCAAAGTACTTTAAATATATTTTTTTGTTAAAGTCTTACAATGATCTGGTGAGGCAGGTGCCTCAATTGTTAATGATCCCTGTATTCTAGACAAGGGAAATGAGAAGGCAAGGAGCTTGCATGTTGTTATACAACTAGTGAGTTTAGATCTGAGGATAGATTTGAACTCAGCTCTTTGTAACTTCAGAAGCATGCTATCCACTATATCATACCACCTCCCCGTAATTTTTTTTTTCTCTGCATCTAACTCTTATTTGTTTCTCAGAGGGGCCATAGCATCTCTGTTCTCTTTGCTCTCTTCATGATGCTTGGCTCCGTATAATTACTAATTATTTACCTCAGTCTCTTATGTTTTGGCTGTTAGAGGCTAATCCAGTGCTTGCATTATTCCAGAAGCTCTTTATGCATGATGGGCCCAAGGGGAGCCCAGCTCCGGGTCCATTTTCTTTTCTTCTTTAGAAAGAACAATTTGGCCTCAAATCGACTTTCAAGGAGACCCAGATGGTGAATAATGATTTTAATAGATCTATTGTTCAGTTAAAAAAAAAAGATATCAGCCTGCTTATTAATGAAAGGCAGGAAATTGCTTTGCTGTAGTGAAGCAGTATCAAAAGGCTATTTATAAATTGTGGGAATATTACTTTTTCAATTAAATTTAAATATAATAATGAATGATCAGGAAAGTGTACTGGCTTATAATCAGAGAGGCTTGTATCCACACAAAGATGTGAAGAAACATGAAAATTATCAAAGTAGTTATAATTTCTCTGAGTGTAAGACTGAAGAGGACAATTTAATGTATCATTTTAGCTGTGAATGGATGCCATTATAGTTAACCCAGCGTGCTAGGGTAATTTAAAAACTTTTGACTTACATTGTAGAGTTGCATTATCTAGCAGCAGCCATATCTTCCATTGAGCTCAAGATCTGATTGAGGTCATCAGTGATTATAAGAAGACTCAGAAATAATAAGTTTTCTCTATTCTGATTAGATCCTGAGCTTTCATGAATGCATTGATGTGGATTTTTTTTAAACTGTCCTCAAAAGCTGAGTAGAAGCAAGGTTGGACAGCTCCTGAGGAAGGTCATAAAATAACACTAAATGCACTACCGTTTTCTTTCTCTGTAAAACTTCAGCACCTTTGCTATAAAAAAAATGGTTTGTTTCCAAAATTCAAAAATTTGTTTTTGAAATTTCATGTGCCATGCAACCTGTTTTTGTGGTTGAGAGCGCTTTTAAAAATTCCTTTTAGAACATGAACAATCTTTTTTTTTACAATTTTTTAAAAGGAAAGCACATGAAAGGAAATAAAGGATGAGACTGGCTTTGGCATGGTCTATGTTTGTCATCCTTGAGATTTGTGCCTCCTATTTTTCATAGAATGTTACATAGAGTGAGAGGCCATTTTGATTGGGTTGAGTTTGCTCAGCTTCCATGAAGTGAGGAGGTGGTCAGGCTATTTATTCATCTGCTGCCATTTCTGCTGTGGCCAGAGTCTTGTAACTGATCAAGATAGCCAGACACTTGCATTGAAGAGCTCCTTTGGATCAATTCTAAATCATGAGACTGGTAGCTCCTGTGACTCCTACCACACTACTGACAAAGAAGACTCCTTTCACTGCTTTTCCCCTAGGATTGTCCAAAATCTAGAGAGAGAGATTACATTTCCTTCTCTTGAAAAGGTCTGAGACACAATTGGTTTGGGAATTCCCATGGTCATGCCTGAAAACTTAGGCATAGTTTGCTAACATAGCTGGTTGTGGGTTAGAGGGCAGATGGATTAACACATAAAGGTGTACATACTGCTTCCTCTTTCTTCTCAATAAAATTCAAGTTCTTTGAGAGTATCACTGTTTGTGCTTGCCTATGTACATGTTAAGTGCTTAATAAATTACTGTTGAATGAATGAATGAATGATTTGATCCCTAATAACACTGAAAATAACTACACCAATTATTTATGAGTTAGTAAAATTGTGAATATAAAACCAATGACTATAGATTACACACCATCTATAAATATATATTCCTAGGTTGCTGTTTACAAATGCAAAATTTGGCTCTGTGCCTGAATTGGCAAATAAAACAGGATGTTCTGATGATTTCAAGCTACAATACTTCAATCATTTCCCCTCAGTCTAAGTATGATGCCTGTCACTTTGTCATAAATGGAGACAAGGTTTCAGACCTTGTTTTTCTAAGCCATGGTTGTTATTGCCCAGGATTTCTCTTGACTAACTACTCTCAGCATTTTTAGACTTTTAAAAAATAATATAAGAAGAAAGACAGAAGGGTAGCAAAAACGTAGCATGCATTAGATATATATGCATCTCAGGTTCTGATATTTAAAAGGAAAGGTAAGGTATCAATGGACTTTATGTAACCAGAAAGTGATGCCTCTTTTCCCAACCACAGGATTAATCTGATGGGAGTATGCCTTCTTTATTTGTACCCATAGCCAAGATCAGCAACAAACTGAAAAACTGTATATTCCCTGATGCTAATACAGATACAGATAAAAATAAGAATAAGTGGCCTTGGATGACTTACAGGTGGAGATTAGAAACCTATTGTTGTCAGCTGGATGAAGTTATGATTTAAATGATTTTAATAGAAATGCTGGTTCATCTTCAGGGGAAGAAATACTTTACAGGCAGGACTCTTGACTGACAACTAGGTTCCATTTTACTATTTATAAGGCCTAGGTAATTAATTCTTTACCCCAGAGCTCATTGCAGTTTATAGAAAAGGTAACTGGAAGTTGAATGGAAATAGAACATCAGCTATGGTCAAAGGACAGGAAAATAGATATTCCTAAATCTACTCACCAGCACAGCACCATGTAGTCTTTCATCCTACATCAGTTGACAAGTATATATTAAATGCCTACTATGTGCCTGGTACTGTAATATGTGTTGGGAATAAAAAGATAAAAAAATTGAAATAGTCCCTGTCCCTAAGGAGCTTACATTCTATGAGGGAGAGCATCATTTACATATATAAAGTAAACACAAAATAGTTACAAAATAAATAGGTTATCTTATCCTGCCAGGTGATCCTCAGAATCTTCCTAAGACAGTTCAAATGGAAGTGATTCAGTTTCCTGGCATGGCACTGGTAGACTGTCCATGTTCCACAAGCATATAACATAAGGTTAACACAGTGGCTCTGTAGACCTTCAGTTTGGTAGTCAGTCTAATAACCTCTTCTCTCCCAAACTTTTCTTTGGAGCCTCCCAAACACTGAGCTCGCTCTGGCAATGCATGTATCAGCCTCATTGTCAACGTATACATCCCTAGAAAGTACATTACCAAGGTAAGTGAACTTATCCACAGCATTCAAAACTTCTCCATTTGTTATGTGTTGGTTCCACATATGGATGATGTGGTGGTGGCTGATGGAGCACCTATGTTTTCTTGGTGTTAATTAATTATTAGGTCAAAGTTAGCACAAGCAGCTGGGAATTGATCCATACTTTGTTGCATCTCAGCTTCAGAGGCTGTATTGAGTGCACAATCATCCGCAAACAGAAAATCATGCATCCACACTCCCTCCACTTTGATCTTGGCTTGTAACCTTTTCAAATGGAAGAACTTGCCATCAGTACGGTAGTTGACCTTGATGCTGTGTTCATCGTCACTGAAAGCATTTGACAACATGACTGAAAATATCATGTTAAAAAGCATGGGAGCAAGCATACAGCCCTGTTTCACTCCACTGATGACTGGGAAAGCATGAGAGCATTGTCCACCATCCAGAACCCAGGCAAACATGCCATCATGAAATTGACACACAATACTGATGAACTTCTCTGTCAAATTGTGACATAATTTTGACATAATTTGACAAAATTGACAAATTTGACATAATTTTTCACAAGCCCTCATCACTAGCAGTGTCAAAGGCCTTGGTCATATCTATGAATGTTGTCTACAGACCTGTGTTCTCTCCTGGCATTTCTACTTGAGTTGTTGGGCAGCAAACACCAAATCGACTGTTCCTCGGCCCTTCCTGAAACCACACTGACTCTCAGGTACATGATAATCTTCCAGGTGAAGTATTAGCCTATTAAGGAAGTCTCTAGCAAGAATTTTGCCTGCAATGACTAAGAGAGAGACTCCCCTGTGATTGTTGCAGGACAATCTATTCCCTTTACCTTTATAGAGTTGGACAATGGAGGCATCCTTGAACTCCTGGGGGATGACCTCCTCTTTCCATATAACCTGGAAAATTTTAAGTCAGCTTTTATATGAGCAATGGTCCCCCTATCTTGTAAATCTCAGCTGGAATAGAATCAGCAGCATGTGCTTTGCCACATGAAAGGTGCCTAATGGCTCTCAAAACTTCTTCTTTAGTTGAAAGTTCAGCTAAGGAGGTATTGCTTTCAACCTGAGGGAAATAAATGGTCAGTGGCCTCAGCACTGAGTGACGATGGTCTGTTGAAAACACTATGAAAGTGTTCAGGCCATCTCTCTAGGATCATGTTCTTATCACTAATCAATGAGGCTCCATCAGCACTGAGTAGTTGGGATGCATCATAGGTTTTTGGTCCATATATAGCTTTCAGGGAATCATAAAAGCATTTTGGGTTGTTAGTATCAGCATAAAACTAATTTAATCTGCCTTATTACTGAGCCAGGAATCCTGCATCTTCTAAACTTTGCTTGTATTTTTCTGTTGGTGGAACTAAATGCTGCCTTCTTAGAGGGGGATGAACTATCCTGCTGGTAAATCCTGTGGAGTTCTTGTTTTTCATTTATCAGCTTCTGAATTTCCCCATAATTTTCATCAAAACCACCAAAACCAATCTTAGTGTTTGTGAGTATTCTGACCCAGATGAGCAAATATAGTGCTGTACAGCAGATCTCTGAAAGCTGCCCACTCCTTTTCTGCTCCATTTTGCCAACTGTGTATTGGCTCAACTTTCTCTCCAAATTAGCAACAAACTGTTCACATTCAGAGAAGAGCTCTAATTTGTTGAAGTTAATTCTTCTGGTAGTCATTTTGCCTTGGGGGTGGTGCTTTTGATGAATGTGAATATTTAGCTTGGAAAGAATAAGTCTATGATCAGTCCAGCACTCTGCACCACACATTGCCTTTGTCACTCTCACATCTTGTCTGTCTCTTCTCCCTACAATCATATAGTCTTTTAGATGCCAATGTTTGCTGCAAGCATGCATCCATGAAATTTTATTGTGTGTAGGTAAACGGAAGACAGTGTTGGTGATGAGGTCATGTGATGCACAAGACTTTAGCAGTAAATAACCATTGCTGTTGCTGTTT
Organism: Bettongia penicillata ogilbyi; assembly: GCA_023548195.1. Taxonomy (NCBI): domain Eukaryota; kingdom Metazoa; phylum Chordata; class Mammalia; order Diprotodontia; family Potoroidae; genus Bettongia; species Bettongia penicillata. The sequence goes on along the minus strand of JAJHZJ010000688.1, from coordinate 3,295,748 downwards.
CCAACTGCATTCCTCCCTAGGACTCCCTGCCAAGTCTGGTAGTCTGAGCCTACTCTAGCATTGAAGTCACCCAGAATTATAACCTTGTCCTCTTTTGACACACTGATGATAAGAGTCTCTAGCTAGGTCTTCATAAAATTTTTCTTTGACCTCATCAGGGTTTTTCATGGTGGGAGCATCGGCACTAATGATGATGGCATGGCATTTCCCTGTGAGTGGCAATTGCATTGTTATGAGCCTGTCATTCACTCCTTTTGGCAGGCATACCAGCTTGCTGCCTAGATTAGTTTTGAACCCACGCCAGCTTCATGACACTCACCTTCATCTGTAAAATGAGCTGAAGAAGAAAATGGCAAAACACTCCAGTGTCTTTGCCAAGAAAACTGCAAATGGGGTCCCAAAGAGTTGGACACAGATGAAAAATGACTGGACAACTGAGAAATTAGTAGGAGTGAATTCCAGGGATGGGAGACACAATTTATGAAAAAGTACAGAAAAGGGAAATGGAATGACATAATGAGGAACAGCAAGAAAGACTCTGACTCAGTTGAAGAGTGTATGAAGGGTAATTACATGTAATCTGAAAAGGCTGACTGGAGCTAGATTATAAAGAATTTTAAAAGACAAAAGGAGGAATTAATGTTTGTTCCTAAAGGTAATAGAGTGCTATTGAGTGTGTGTGTGTGTGTGTGTTTGTATAATTTTTTCTTTTAGTAAAGAATGACAGGATCATCTCATGCTTTTAGAATATCAGTTTGGAAACTGTAGAAAATGCATTGGAAAGACCAATTAGGGAAACCAATTAGAAGGTTCCTACAACAGCATATACAAAATGGTGAAATAGGCCTGACCTAGGTGGTGGCTGTGTTAGTGGAGAAAAGGGGATGAATGTGAGGGTTGTGATTGTTGTGGTGGTGTGGTTTGTCCTTCATTATGCTCAATAAGACCTGGCAACTGATCAGATGTATGGGTAAGGAACCAGAAAGAGTAGAGGTAGACTCAAGGATTCAAAACTGGGTTACTGGACAGAATCCTTGATAGAAATAGGAAATTTCAGAAGATGGATGAATTTTGGGGATAAGATAATGAGTTTTGTTTGGGACATGTTGAGTTTGAAATGTTGGATGAGACTTCTAAATAGAAATGTCTAATAGTAATGCAGGAATAAAACTCAAGAGTAAGAGACTAGGACTGCAGATATAGATATGGGAGTTGTCTAAATAATGATAATATTTAAACCTATTGGGATTGATAAGGTTGTCAAGAGAATCGAAAGAGAGTCATGGGCTTGCTACAGAGCCTTCGTTGTTGTCCAGTCATATTTAATGCTTCATCACCCCATTTGGGGTTTTCTTGGAAAAGATACTAGAGCAGTTTTCCATTTCCATCCTCAGCTTATTTTCCAAATGAAGAATGGAGGCAACCAGGGTAAAGTAACTTGCCCAGGGTCACAAAGTAAGTAACTGAGGCCAGATTTGAACTCAGGAAGGCAAGTCTTTCTGATCTCACATCCAGTGCTCTATTCACTGCATCATCTTAGAGTCTTGGGGTACACCTACAGTTAGGGAGTATGAAATAAATGATAATCCATCAAAGGAGAATGAGAAGGTGTTTTGTAGAAGAACTAAGAGATCAGCGTCATGAAATGCAGTGAATATCTAATGTAGTCAACAGTGCTACAGGGTAGGATAAGATCAAGAAGGATGAGTTTTGAGAAAAGGCCATCAGAATCAGAAATTAAATGATTATTGGCATTCTAGGTCCCTTGACCTTCTTCTTTTTTTGAACTCTTCCTGTGGGTGTTCTCATTAGTTTCCATGGATTGGATCATCATCTCTATACAGATGACTCACAGATCTATATATCCAGCTATCCTCTCTCTCCTAAGTTCCAGTTCCATGTTACCAGCTGCCTGTTGGATATCTTCTATGTGTCCTGTAGGCATCTCAGATATAGCATGTGCAAACAGAACTTATTTCCCTGACCACAATTCTAACTTACACTCTTTCTAACTTAATATTTCTGTTTCAGTCACCCAGATTCACAACTTTGGAGTCATCCTCCACCTTTTTCTTTATCAGTAGTTCCTTTCTCTCCCCATATCCAGTCACTAAGTCTTATCATGGTATTGACAACATCTCTTATTTTTGTCAGCCATCATCTTAAGTCAGGCCCACTTCACCTTTTTCCTAGACTATTCTGATAGTTTCTAGCTGTTTTCTTGCCTCTAATCCATTATACAAATTAATATTCCTAAAGCACAGATCTCTTCTTATTTTTAATTTCTTCCTCTTAGAATTTTTACTTCCATTTAAGGCTTCCCTTAAGTGACACCTCCCTACACGAAACCCTTCTCTCTCCCCACCCCCAACCTCTAGTTAAGGATACCCCACAGTGGATTGGTTTGTATTTACTTTATATGGATCATATGTTTACTAATCTCTGTATTATAGCTCCACCTTCCCCAAAATATAAGCTTACTGAGTATAGTGTTTTCTTTTTCCTTTCTTCTTTCTTTCTTTCTTCCTGTCTTTCTTTCTGTCTTTCCTTTTCCTTCCTTCCTTCCTTCCTTCCTTCCTTCCTTCCTTCCTTCCTTCCTTCCTTCCTTCCTTCCTTCCTTCCTTCCTTCCTTCCTTCCTTCTTTCCTTCCTTCCTTCCTTCCTTCCTTCCTTCTTTTCTTTCCTTCCTTTTCCTGCCTTCCTTCCTTCTTCTCTCTCTCTTTCTCTCTCCCTCCCCCCCTCTCCCTCCTTCCATCTCTTTCTTTCTTGTTTTCTTTGCATCCCACTTTCTAACACAGTGCTTTCTTGGACAAGTAGCTAAAACACTCTTTGTTGAATGCAATGCAAATCAATCCAAATCAAATCTACTCTAGACATCAAGGAGGAAGAGATGAAAGGAAATGGACCCTGACTTTAAAGAGCAAATATTCTGCAGGGGAGGAGAGGAGAGATACAATATAAAAGTATAGACAGGGAAAAGAAAATAATTTTAGGAGGGAGAGCCCAGTAACTAGCTGTATTTACATGAAGGAGGTGACTCCCAAGCTGAGTCTGAAATTGATTTGAATTTTTCTGTTGACACCTGGGGAAAATCTACCATGCTGAGAGTGGTGGAGCAGGCAGTAGTTAGGGGCAGGATTTTGTTCTTCCTGTTCCATGAAGATCTCTTTAATGTGGTTATTGAAAATTATTTAATTCAATTATGCTTTTATTGATCAAAAACCACTAGTATATCTTGTGCCTTTTATATGCTCAGCACAATGTGATGTGTTGTGGGGAAACATTAGAAGCATCCAACATAATTCTTACTTTCCTGGAGGTTACAATTTAGGTAGAGACAAAGTTTGGCACATGTGGAAAAATTGCTGCATAACCTTCCATTGGATTTCTTTTTGATATAATTTCAGAAGTATAGCTTTTTGTAGACACAAATATTCAGTTGACTAACCAATTGATGAACTTTAGTGTCAATCCACTTAAAAGTCAGCTGTGAAACCCATAGTGGAAAGAACTCTGTGTATGAATTCCGAAGAGTTGGATTCTAGTTATATCTCTACTGAGTAGCTACATGACCTTGGGCAAGTGATTACCCTTCTGAGAGCTTAAGATTTTTCATAGGAAAAAGAAGGATAATAATACTTATACTATTTACCTCACAGGCTTTGTAAACTGTATAATACAAAGTTAAATTATCAGCGATGGCTAGATAAACATGGTAAATCTTAGACAAAGTTAAGATCTTTTTCCTAAGTTCCACCATGGTTGGAAGAAGTTTTCAGAATTCCATGAGAAATAATGAGTATCTCCAGAATAAAGTTGGTTTACTTTTTTTAAGCACTTGAATCATCTCTGAAAAGCAGTGAGACAATTGGAAAGTTAAGGCATTCAGTGAGAAACAAAGAGTAATTTTATCATTTCTAGACTTTTCTGGTAGCCTGTTCTTCACATGCATTATCCTTTTATTGCCATCATTGTCACCATTATAATCAAGAAATTGTTTATAGCTAACTGAGCATTCTTTGCCTCCATCACCCATTTTCACCTCTTCTTGCTTAGTAAATTCAATTTAACTCAACCTTCCCTTCTCCTGAGACCTGCACAGTGCTCACAATTCATAGTTCCGTGAAAGGGGAACATATAGGTTTGCCCCTCCATAGCCTGGCTCCTTCTCTTTCTGCTCCTTAGCACTAGATCCCATTTAGCCCAGGAACAATTCTGCCAAGTGGAGGAAATTTAGTTTGGGAACCTCTCAAGTCACAACTCTCTGGACTTCAGGCTTCCCTCCCTTCCTATACAACTCAAGAGTTGGACTAGATCAATGGTGTCTAACTTCAAACAGAAACAGGACACATGAGTATTCTGTGGGTCACATATTGATTTAGAAAACTTCATATTGATGATATCTACTTTTTGTGTTTTTATTTATTTTGTTAAATATTTTTCAATTATAGTTAAATTCAATTCAACATGTATTTGTTGTGGTTCAGTCACTTTTTAGTCTTGTCCAACTCTTTGTGACCCCATTTGAGGTTTTCTTGGCAGAGATACTGAAGTAGTTTGCAATTTCCTTCTCCAGCTCATTTTACAGATGAGGAAACTGAGGCACACAAGGTTAAGTGACTTGCCTGGGGTCACACAACTAGTGATGGAGGCTGTATTTGAACTCAGGAGGAGTATTCCTGATTCCAGGCCTGACACTCTATCCACTGTGCCACCTAACTGCTCATACATTTAGGAGGTGTCTTATATATTCCACATATTATGCCAGGCAATTGGAATACTCAAATAATCCAACGGATTTGTGATCTCACTGATGTGGGTATTCCCTCCAATAATGTAGATCATAACTCATCTATACCTACTCATTTTATACAACACTTGCCAGTGCATTCCCATAAGTTTACCAAAGGGGGTTCACCCAATTTGCTGTGGGTCTTCCTTGATTTTTAAAATTTATTTTTCTTTGGATCTTAAGCATAAAAAAGAGCATTTCTATACACAAAACAAGATACAAACGAGAACTCCATATGAAACTGAGAATCTCTGTTTCATACCACTTGCTTAAAAAAAACCACAACTATTACAATGAATTATTCTACACATTATTTCCCAAAATGCCCTCCTTGCTTGAGTGTCTTTTAAATTTCACTTAATCCTTTCTTGTGCATTAAAGATGTTTCAAGGGTTTCTTTTAATTTTTGCCATAACTATTGTTATGCTTGCAATTAAATCCTACTTGAATTTGATGTATTTTTACAGCAAACCATTTGTTATGTATGTGTATATGTGTTTGCATATGTGTTTGTGTATGTATTCAACTTTCTCACTCTCTCTCTCTATTTCTCATAGTTACATGCTGGATAAATTTTCTATACCTTTACTATTCAATTACATATCATAGAGTGAACAATAGGCATTCTTCATCCATTTGATTTTTCTTGTATGAATGATTAGATTCAACTCCTTGAAATAGTTATGAATCCCATGACGAGACTTGGTAATGTTCCAATTCTCAGTACAATTAGCACAATGCTATTTGTTAACAGGAACATCTCAAAAATATCACCATTTGTAGGGAATTCTTGACTTATCATTGACTCCATATTCCATCTATGATAGTGGCAAACACTTTTGGCAAGCATAGGTCTCCCCATTTTAAACTTCATTTAATATTGATGATAAGGAGTCATCAAACAAGATGATTAGTCCATCTAGGTGTTGGATGTATGAAAATACAATCAGTGCAGCCCAGCCCTCCAAGAACATATATTCTACTGAAGAGATGCCATGGATATAAATATTGTTGCCTGTAATTCATTTTTCAGTTGTATTCTACTCTTCATGACCCCATTTTTTTTTTTTGGGCAAAGTACTAGAGTGGTTTGTCATTTTCTTCTCCAGTTCATTTTACAAATGAGGCAACTGAGGCAAACAGGGTTAAGTGACTTACCCAGGGTCACATAAATAGTAAATGTCTGAGGTCAGATTTGAACTCAAGTCCTTCTGACCACAGGGCCAGCACTCCAACCATTAGACTATTTGGCTGCCCCAGTAGACCAATAAGTATGAAATAATGTCATGTAATCTCAGTCCTAAGGCCCATTGGTTTGGGATTCTCTCCTTACTGATGGAGATCAATTTTCTAGTCTGCCAGAGGGGAAGACCACAGCAGTGAGACTGAGAGAGAGAAGAGTTCTTCTGTTGTCTTCAGGTTTCTAGTCCATTCATGTCTCTTCAAGTTGCTTTTTGCACTGGTGGCTTCCCCATCTTTGAGAGAGAAGGTGGATGATGCCAGTCCCATTTCAGGTTGCTGAAGGAAAGGATCTTGGGGAGAAGCTGACATGAGAAGAGCTGGTGGCTTCCATCATGTCCCTGTCTGCAGCTTGCTATGCACCAGATACCATGCCTTGTGGATATAAAAACAAAATGAAGCAGTTCTTACCTTCAGGAAGCTTACATTACATTCTATCGGACAAAAGGAAATGTGCCAAACCAATTAATTCACGAGACAAACATGGCACTTTAACAAATCTGGCCCTCAGGCTCCTTGGAGGAAAAGGACTATACAAAAATAAGACTCTTTAAAACTATAATTCTCGGCAATTTCTCAATGAACAAAACTAGAATTTTTTATTCACTGAGACCCACACAATGGAGGGATTGTTATTGGCAATATTTTTCTAAAATGAATAATGTATTAGCCTCACACAATCCAATGTAAATTGGCATGACACAAATCAGATTGCTCTATGAAAATCAATCCCGATTAATTCTCCCCTTCTAGAAAATTCTTTCCTTTCTGAGGGGAAAGAAAAAAAATATTGTTTTTAAACAATAAGTTTTGGAATTTATTTTATTTATTTGTCCTCCTCCTACTAAAGAAAGATCTCATAAAAAAAGAATTTGTGTATGTAGATAAGGTTCTGACTCCTGCAACCCTTTGCAGAGGCAGAACGTTCCTAAAATTGCTAACAAGAATTTACCAACTGCAAACATGAGAAGGCTCCAGCAAATGAGCCCAGCATAGCTCTCTTGCCTTTGTGAAATAAAGCAGCTAACTGATGGATTGTTTTGCATAATACCAGGCTGCCATTGCTGAGAGGAGCAAAATTAGGATTCCTTTCCCATGTCAGAGTGGCAAAGGGCCTCACTAATGAAGGCTGTGGTACCATCTGAGGGTTGAAGCTTTGAACATATGGATTAAAAATACTACCATTACTTGTAGTATCTTGGTTATTCTTTACTTATGTAAAGCCAGCTAGGACAGTTAGAGGAGCAGTGGATGGTACCAGACCTGCGGTCAGGAAGGGAGTTCAAATGTGGCCTCAGATATTTATTAGCTGTATGACCCTGGGCAAGTCACTTAACCCTCTGTTTCCTTATCTGCAAAAGATGAGGAAATGAGAAACCACTCTAGTATCTTTGCCAAGAAAATCCCAAATGGGGTCATGAAGAATCAGACATAACTGAAACAAACTGAACAACCTAAAGGTAAAGAAAAGACTTCTCTCTCCAAAACACTAAAATTGTTGGTTGGAAAGTGAAAAAAATCAAACTTTTTTTTTTGCATTTTGTTTTCTAGAATTCAGAATTCAATGTGGTAGATTTTATTTTGTTTTTTGTTTTTTTGCATTTGATATACTGAAGCTAGTATAGAGAACTTTCAATGTAGACCTTCTCCCAATGAAGATCTATGTCTTCTCTTCAATGTATAGTTTTAGAGAATTGCCTGAGACACTGCTATTCTTACTTAGGGTCACATGTGTATAACATGAGGAGTCAGGCTTGAACTCAGTAACAGTGCCCCAAGCAATTGTCTAAAACTCTACACTGGTGACAGGGTCTGCCCTAATCAAACTTCCTATCTCTTCCTATCTCTTTCTTTTTTTTAGGCACCCTGAAAGTCAGATCTAGGTAATGACTGCTTTTGTGCCCATGAGCTAAGAATTGCATTTACATTTTAAAATACACTTAAAATGTATTTTTAAAATGCAAAAACTAATTCTTAGGTTGTAGACCACATAAAATGAGGCAGCAGGCTGGATTTGGCCAATGGGCCATAGTTTGCTGAGTCCTGACTCAGCCTCACTGCCTGATATCAGACACTCAATGAAGTAATTGCACAACTGTACATGTATAAAGTGAAGAACTGATTTGAACTTGGATCCTCTGTCCAAATCCCATTACATGTTGTCTCACCCCATGATCAAAACCTGCTACCACAAAAAGAATTGATAATAGTCACTTACACTTTATTGTGAATATAAATAAACTGATTTGTTATCTCCGTAAAATATATTTGCCATTTAAGCCAGATGTCTAAATGGAAAGGACATGTAGATGGTACAGTGGATAGGGTGCTGGGCCTAGAATCAGAGAGATTCATCTTGCTGAGTTCAAATCTGGCTTCAGACACTTACTAGCTGTGTGACTCTGAGCAAGTCACTTAACCCTTTTGACCTCAGTTTCCTCATCTGTAAAATGAGCCACAGAAGGAAGTGACAAACTGCTCCAGTATCTTTGCCAAGAAAACCCAAAATGAGGTCACAAAGAGTTAGACATGACTTAATGACAAGTAACTTCAGGCTTTGTTCCCTGTGCAGAGTAATTTTGAATGTAAAGATTTTGTCAAGGCAAACCACCGACTCCATATTTTCTCTGAACAATACCCCCCATAAGGCTTTGGGACAGGAATGTGCTTTCATTGGAAGAAAATCACAGGGCAATGTGCAAGGGATCAATAGGGGATGTCTGAATCTAGCAGTTTTCAAAGTTATTGGGCGACCATCAGAAGAAAAAGAACAAATGAGAGTGAGTTAAATCCAGAGCAGAAAGGACAGAGATATGGTGGACCACAGTGAGAGATGCCATCCCTTCCCTAGCCTAAGAGCCAGGAACTCCAACTCTTCAGGAATCTGCAGTTCTTTATGAAGTCAGCACAAGCTGGACCCTGTTCCAAGTGGCAGGCCAGCCTAGAAGAAAACAAGTTAGGACATTAAGCTAGTGGTTGCAGCATTCTTTACTCCTGTCCAGCTGGAAGTGAAGAAAGATTAGAAGATTAGAGAGGGTGATGTAGGATCCAGACTAGAAACTCCCTTTGTGAGTTAACTGTCTATGTATGCCCAAATGGGTTGCTACTGATACTCATTCTACTGTGAGTGACCTTGCAAACTGTTTCTGCTGTGGCTGGAGAGACAGCAGCTGGGAAAAACATTCCTCCTTTTCCCTCCTTCTCCCACAAAAAAATGTGGTAAGGAGGCAGCTATTGTGGGAATGGCTGCTGGGAATATCTGTGTTTCATGGCCCTTTGTTGTCTAACTTGATTTTTATTTCAGATAAATAAATGCCTTTTGCTTTGAACTGTCCTCTGTTTAGTTGGTCTGGCCAAAGGAACTTTAGTGGAGACTTGTGAGTGGTGGTTTTGAGAAAAAACCTGGCTCAAAGGATGCCATGAACCTAGGTAGACTTCAGGAAGCCCACAGACAAATAAAGAAGTAGGAAAGAGGAACAAAGGACCCTTTCCTTAGCTAAAATCATATCACGCAGGTGGGTAAGGTCAACCTGGTCTGAGGCATAAATTGTATGCCTTTAGAAGTCAAACTCTCCTTAGAATGTGAGACCCATTTCATACCTGAACATTTTATCTTTACAGCTAACAAAATGGACCATTTGAAGATCATAGGACAGTCAATCTAATTGGGTTAAGATGACTCTTTACAGTGGAAAGTAACAAAATTATGCTAATTTTTATTAGCAACATAGAAAAAACATAGGCAATAAACTCCTGAATATGCTCTGAAGAGTAGTGAGACATTGGTGTCTGTCTGTTCATGCCAGTAGTTATAATTCTCCCTTGGAAGAATAAAAAAAAAATTATTGGCAAAGTTTCATAAACTTTTTTTTCTTCTTTGGAAAATTCAGAATTTCTAGGTGTCATTCCTGTGGCCAGGGTGATTTAGCAAATGCTGATAGGCTTTTCTCTTTTTCATAGTCATTACATTTTAAAAGCTTGAAATGATTGATGGACAAGTGAAAAAACCCAATACATGACAACTTATCTGTATGGTGATTTGCAGAGGATCTGAAAAAACTGTGAATGATGTCAAGAAGTAAATGAACAAATGCTATTTTATTCTATTTCAAATTACAGCAACTTCTTGGAAGATTCAAGCTGAAAAAAGCCTGTGTGTGTGTGTGTGTGTGTGTGTGTGTGTGTGTGTGTGTGTGTGTGTGTGAGGAGAGAGAGAGAGAGAGAGAGAGAGAGAGAGAGAGAGAGCACTTCATTCTTTTAACCTTACACCTATGGGACATGCACATAGCAGTATATTTCATTCATAAAACCATAAAACCAAATCATCTTTTTCCTAAAGTAGATATATTATCACTTCCTATGCCCTTAGAGAGTTACTGCAACCAGTGGTCATTTTAAAAGTAAATGCTGAATTGCACTGAATTGAACCCAACATGCTATTCATATTTGGACTGAGTGAGGGTTTGTAGGTGTTCCATTGTTTCATTCAATATCTATGAGTTCTCAGTTCCCTACTTCCCATCCCCCACTTCACCCTTCTCTACTTCCTCAACCAAAATAAAATCCTTAATATAATAAAAAAAAAGTCTATTCTGGACTATACCCACTCCTCCAGATACATGAGAATGCTACAGTATATCATTAAGCTTTTTTTTTTTTTTTTTTTTTTTTTTTGTGGCTGGCAGAGAAAAATATGCCATGTGGATTTAAAGTTCATGTAAAAAAGAAATCTCTCTGGAGCCAAGAGAGAGAATTGTTGAATGTTCTTTGATCTTACTGTTCACAAGCCCCAAGTCCTGCTTCCTTTTTCTGAGAGCTGCTCAGAAGTATGAAATAGGGGATAGGAAAGGAAGGGTAGAAGTGGAGAAAGGAAGACATGGAATTTTTCCTTTTCTAAATAAAGCCACTTCCTTGCCCCTCCCGGAATTTGTTGTTTTTGTTTCTACAAAATATTACTTCAACAAAGATAACTTTCCCAGAATCGCAGATGTTCCCAGAGGCTTGTAACCAAGCATGCCTGGCAAATTCTAGAGCATTGCTCTTGTGGTGTAGCGAGCTATGATACACCAAGAGTGATTCAAAAGAGCTTTCCAGATCATTAGTGATTTAATCATATTTATTTTCATAATACATTGTGTCTGAGGAGAAGCATCATAGTGTAGTGAATTGAAGGTCACCTTGGAGCCAGGAAGACCTGAATTCAAGTTTTGACTGATCCATGATAGAGCTGTGTACCATGGGCAAGTCATTTCACCTCTTAATGCCCCAGATAATTTTTTATGAGAATAAATACAGACAAATTGCACTAATGAAGGGAATTTTCACACTTAGAATTTTCAAACTAGACGATATCAAAGGTCTAAACTAAAACAGAAAACCTGCATTGTTTATATTTTTATTTCTAATATGAAACAATGTTAAATAAAAACCAATATGATATTAAATATAAGAATAAAACATTATAAAGTCATCAACTTCTTGTTCAGCCTTTATTCTATCTCTTGTTTTTAGATTGCTCCTGGCAGGAACCAATACCTTAGCTAAATGCCCTGTTAATCTTTTAGTTTGCTATTAAAGTTGCATGGAAAAATTGCAAATAGGAATGTTAAAAGATCTGTGTCCAGGAAATATTAAAGGCAATAGAAGTTTTGCAGAACCTTCAACATACACAGTGTTTGTGTTTGTGCCTGGTCCAAGCACATATATATAAAAGGCAGATAGTTTCCTTTCAACATGAGGACGTATAATGTAAAAGAAATGAATCTCACTCAGCTGGGTTATCACAAAGAATGAGCATTGATAGAAAGAATGGAATAAGTGCTCCTAAGAGAGCATACAGAAGAAAAAAGAATCTAAAGCTACACTAGAAAACCCTACCCATGTGGAAGAAGTTTGCAGAGTGGAAAAATATAACCCAAAGTAGGGAAGAACAAGTAAGCAGTTTTGATTGATTAAATTGACGCTTAATAGTAAGCTTTTAATTAGAAAAAAAAGATATGTTACACTGAACATTTTTCAGGGGTGTGGTTTAGATAAGAGAAGCACAATCCAATGTAAATCTAAAAGTTCTGTGTAATTAACACAGTGATGTCAATAATATAAAGGAAAACAATTGTAAAAGAAATAAGAACTCTGATCAATTCAGGGACCAGTGGTGACTTCAGAGGGTTGAAAGTGAAGCATGCCTTCTTCTTGCTGATAAAGAGGTGGACTATAGAGTGAAATGAAGGAACAAGGATTGGAGAAATATAATTAGGCTTTTTATATAAGCTATGGGAATGTGGACCCTTTGAGAAGGAAGCAGTTTTTTGCCACTGAGAAATGATAGTATGCAACCAAAAGTGCTACCAGGAAGGAAATTGTCCAAAAATGATCAGAGGATGAAAAGTTGAGTAATGGTGGCAAGTGATTCCCAGCTGAGGGCTGCTTGGGAGGTTATTTGTCAGTACGAGATGATTTTAAGAAGTGGTGGCTGTCACCCTGAGGCATGCATCCGGGATATGACAGATATGTCAGAGACTATTGAGACCTTTGACACATGACGAGCAGTATTTATTCTGCATGAATTCACATGGCAACAAATGATATCACCAGAAAGAAAGAGGTGTTAGAGATTATGAAATTTGGGCAAAAAATTGAGGTATATAGTCAGCCAGTCAGCTAACAAACATTGTTCAGTACCTACTATGTGCCAGGCATTGTGCTAAGCCCTGGGGATGTGAAGAAAGACAATCTCTGCCCTTAAGGAGCTCACAGTCTAGTTGGGTATACAATATGCAAATAACCATGTAACAAACAAGCTATGTACAGATAAAATAGAAAATCCATAGAAAAGAACTCAATACTATTTAAAGAAGTTAGGAAAGGCTTCTTTTCCAATTCAAACCAGATTAAAACATAATCTGAAAATATTTAACAAAATAAAAATACAGTACAACATAGATGATGTTAATTTGTGAATATCTAAGTCAATCAATCACCTGTATGGATCCTTTTCTATTTGAGTTCGACATCACTGCCTTACCGTTTAGGTAGCTTGTCATTAGTGTTGCATATTGACGTTAGAAGATGTGGAAGAGAATGGCAGATTTGGGAAGGGAATAGATGGTTAAAAACACAGAATCAGAGAATGAGATTTAGATTTCTGGACCATAGTCCAAAGTGCGGAAGCAATGGAGTGCCTATGTTCTGTATCTACCAAACTCTTGGAATGAATCCACTCTCCTTTACCTCTTGCTTCATAAAGTCTCTTCATTTTAGGGGAGGTTCAGATACCATCTTTCACATGAAGCCTTTCCTAATCCCCAAAGCTGCTAGTGCCCTCCCTCTCAAACTAATTTTTATTTACTAACTTTGTATTTATTTCATCTATCCATTCATCTACCTATACACACATATATGTGTGTGCAATATATATATATATGTATATATGTTGTCTTCCCCATTAGAATTGTTTTATTCTTTGTGCTTTTATTCTAAGTGCCTTGTACATAGTAGCTGCTTAATAAATCCTTGCTGTTTGATTGAATGAACAATAAAATGTTTATTAATCACTGATGTGCAAAGCACTGTCCTAAGTGGGGGGATACAAATAGAAAAGGAAGACATTTCCTGTTCCCAAGGAGCTCACATTATACTGGGATAGACAACACAAGTGAATGGTTGCAGCTGTCCCATGGTCCTATCCCAGAGAGGTTCAATGGTCCTTAGGCTACAGGTCAAAGCAGATGGTAATGCTATCATATCAGTATCTGATGTTGGACCATTTGATAGTGTCAAGGTCTTTGGGGGGAGGGGTAAGAACTTTCTTTTCTGAGTCTTAAGTAGTTGTAGCTACAGCTCATGTGCTTGAGGGCACTAGGGTGGAAGTATTGCTATTCCCAAGACTCTTGGGTTCAGGATCCTAGATTGTTTCCATCCACATCTGAAGAGAAATGGTGGACAAGGTGATGGTAGTCTGACTTTTCTAGCACATATTGCCTGCTGCCTCTCTCAGGATGCTTCATGGCTTCAGCTAGGCTGGTTTGTTTACCCTGGAAGTGGGCACTTGGTTGGCAATTGATGAGAATGGCTGGCACCTTCTCCATAAGAGATTCCTCCTCAGATAATCACTATGAGACTTGGGCTGGATTCAGGACTGGTGGTCTCATGAGTCCTGCCACTCCCAGTGCTTTTGTATATATCTGCCTGCTGGTGTCAGTCAGTCAGCAATTGATGGTAGTAGGTCTCTTCTCCACAGCGATTTTTCCACTTAACAATGGTTTGGGGGTTATACTAAAAACAAATTGGGCAGCCTGGGGGATATTGCTATTCTCATTGATCTTGGGTTCTGGGCTGTCTCCATTAGGATCAGAGGGGGAGATAAAATAATATAACAAAAGTAATAATATCTAGCACTTATATAGAATTTTGAGTTTTGCAAAGTTCTTTGCAAATATTGTCTCAATTTACTCTCACAGCATATGTGGGAAATAGATTCTATTTTTGTATATGTATATATGTAAATCTCTATTTTATAGGTGAGAAAACTTAGTCAGACAGAAATGTCCAGGGCCCCATAGATGGTAAGGATATGAGACTGTATTTGAATTCAAGTCTTCCTGACTTCCTATCCCTCTATTCACCATACTGGCTGGTAATGATGGTGGTGCTAGAGGTCAACTTACTTGGGAAATATTCCTTCCCATCTCTTTCAGGGTTTGTCTGTCTTTTAAGTGGGAAGGGCAGGGGAAAGGGAACAGAGTCAGGATACTAAAGGCCAGCGACCATTACATTAGTTCCTAGAAAAATTCTAGGATGTATTCTTAAAGAGATAGCTAATGAACATCCAGAAAAAGAAGCAGTGATTATAAAGAGCCAAGATGACTTCACCAAGAATAAGAACAAGAATGCCAGATGAACCTTATTCTTTCCTTTTCACAAGGATACCAGAATAAGTAGACCAGAAGAGTGTTGTAGATGTAATTCACTTAGATTTTAGCAAAGCATTTGATCAACTATCTCTTGCCATTCCCTTGGAAAAAATAGAAAAATGTGGACTAGAGGACAGTATAATTGGTTGTATTTGGAAATGATTGATGACTAAACACACATTATAATCATTAATGGTTCAGTGTGGTCTCCAGCAAAGTGCCCCAAGGATCTATGTTTAACCCTGTGCTGTTTAACATTTTATCAATAAGTTCAATAGAGGCATAGATGGCAGGTTCACTAAATTTGCAGATGACACAAAGCTGAGGACAGTTAAAACCCTAGAGGACAGAGTGAAAGAAAAGGATCTTGGCAAGCTAGTGCTTTGGGTTGAATCTAGTAAGATGAAATTCATTAGGGATAAACGCAAAGTCTTACACTTGAGTTAAAAAAAAAAAGAAAAACTTCACAAGTACAGGATGGGAGTCATGCATGGTTAGATAGTAGATTTTCTGAAATAATAATAATAATGATAATTGCTAGCATTTATAAAGCACTTTAAACCTTGCAATGTGCTTTATATATGTTACTTCATTTTACCTTCACAGCGATCCTTTGAGGCATATGCTATTATTATCCCTATTTTATAGAAGAGGAAATTGAAGCTGAGAGAAGTTAAATGATTTTCCTAGAGTCATACAGCTAGTTAGTCTCTGAGGCAGAATTTGAATTTGGGTCTTCTTGTTTGTAAGTCCAATGCTCTAGCTGCTATTTCACCTACATACTTGCAAAGAAATCTAGGGGTTTTAGTGAACTGCCAGCTAAGGGTCAGCAATATGCTATGACAACCAAAAAGGTAGTTTGACCTTTGGTTGCTTTAAGAGGCAGCATAGCTTCCAGAAATATGGTACTCTGCCCTCATCAGAACTTAGGAAAAAATTATATTCAGTTCTGTGCAATACAATTTAAGAAGGATATTGACAAACTTTTGTGTTCAGGGGAGAAAACCAGGATAGCAAAGGGCTAAGTTCCTGTCTTGTGAGTAGTAGCTGAAGGAACTAGGGATAAGAAAGGTCTTAGGGAGACATTATAGAAGCATTATAAATCTCTCTAGAGTCCTATTTAATAAGCTGGTCCTTCACCTAGAAAATAGTCATCTACCTGAGAGCCACAGGCTTCAGAAAGGGCTGAGGAACAGTTAAGATGGTGTTTGTTGCTCAACAACTCCAAGAGAAATGCCAAGAGCAGAAGAGAGGTCTGTACACACTGTTCATTGATCTGACTAAGGTCTTTGATACTGTTACTTGTGAGGACTTGTAGAAAATGATGTCAAAATCTGGTTGCCTGGAGAAGTCCATCGGCATTGTACATCAGTTTCATGATGGCATGCTCATGTGGGTTCTGGGTGATGATGCTCTCATGCTTTCCCAGTGACCACTGGGGTGAAACATGGGTGTGTGCTTGCTCCCATGCTTTTCAGCATGTTGTTTTCAGCAGTGTTGTCAGAAACCTTCAACAAGGAGATTCATCTTTTTCTGCTTGGTCTCAGAAGGTAAGCACAATGGGTAGAAGTTTAAAAAATGAAAATTAAGATTTGATGTCAAGAAAAACATTATAACAATTAGAATTCTCCAAAAGTAGACTGGGCTATGCTTAAGATTGGTGACTTCCCCCTCAATGAAGGTCTTCAGCTAGAGGACTTGATGACCACCTCCTGGGTATGCTACAGTGGGGATCCTTTCTAGGTAGATGTTGGGCTAAATTAATTACCACTGGGATTACACACCAATCTAAAATTTCTGTGATTCTGATTGTCTAATTTAAGCAGTAACTACAGTAATATAAATGAAAATAAATTTGTAAGATGTAAGAATTCTGATCAATAAAATGACCAGTCATGAATGATTTCAGGGGGCTGATACTGAAGCCTATCTATTTCCTAGTGACAAAAAAGTGCTGAATGGACCATGCAGTGCCAGCCATGGCTGATGTTCTGATTTGTTTATCTGTACTTATAGGGCAGGGGAGGAGAAAGGTAGGTTTCCCAAGTCCCTTAACATTGTGAGATTCCGTAACTTTGTGAAATGGGAGGTATTAGATGTTTAGGATATTTGAGGGTCCAAAGTTTGAGGACTATCAATTTTGTGAATATATCAGACTTCCTAAATAAAGGGGTACCAGTGAGGAAAATGACTCCGTATAACTCAAACAGAAATCAAAACCCTGTTCACCAGTCTTGGCAAACTTACTCTGCTCATTCAGACCTATAGATGAAAATAAGTGTAAGGCCACCTACCAGTCAGTACAGGTGAAGGATTTCTATTTCTTCCTGCCCTCCTGTTCACACACCTATCATGAAACAGGTGTACAGACAACCTGGATGTGAATGCCTACTTTCAAAAAAGATCATCTTTCTTGGGTGGGATAGAGTCCCTGGAGTGATCTAAGAAACTGAATTGAAAGATTCCTGTTGTCAAAAAAGACTACTTTCTCTAGTAGGCACTTCAGGTAGTTTTCTTAAAGAATTTTGCTTTTTCTTAACCTCTGTCTGCCTCAGTTTCTCCTCTGTAAAATGGAGGTAATAATAGCACCTACTTCAGCATTATTCTAAGAATGAGCTGAAGTAATATTTGTAAAGGGTTTTGCAAACCATAAAATGCTATGCACATACTATAAAAAATTTTTTGCTTTTAAGGACAGAACAGGACCACCTATCTTACTGGATGCAAAGGGAGATGAAGGAGAGAGGATCTGTCCGTGTGTTAAGAGCCTGTTATCTTTCTTTCCATTCTCATTTCCCCCAGATTTGCCCCTGGCCAAAACAAATACATAAACAAAATTCTATGGGGACACAAATACCATGTAAGTTTGGTATTTTTAAATGTAAAAATAGACCTAACTAGAGCAAATCATGGATAAAATAGTGATGTAAGGGAAATTCATCTTGTTCCCTCCTCCACCTTCTTCCTCTCCTCCACCTTCTTCCTCTCCTCCACCTTCTTCCACTCTCTTCTTTATCTTCTGGTGTCCTCCATTCTGGGTCCTCACTGTCTTATTCTACACCTTTCAGAATCCATGACCAACCCTATCAATGCCCCAAACTCTAAAATTATACCCTTTTCCTCACTTCAACCAGAATATCCCAATCAATTCCTTTAGTATATTGACAATGTCTAGCTCGTTGCTATGGGACCTGATGCAGGAATCCTGGATGTGCCTCTAACAATCTTTGGTCCATAGATAAACCACTGCCTCCAAGTACTTCAAATCCTGACCACGAAAATGGAGGTCTTACAGTAAGTGACTGTCAAAATCCCTTCTTTCTAATTCTATTCTCTAAGCAATCATTCAATAAATTAATTATCCTTATGGTACTACTGCTAATAACTTAACGAAGTATAACCATTCCTAAAGGTACTTTCATTTTAAAAGGTGAATAGAAAGGTAATTATACAGCAAGGGGAAAATATTTCTCATTTTATAGCACTTCAAATTTGCAAAGCACTTCTCTCCTATCAACCCTGCTAATGAGCCATCTCCCATTTATACAGTGTTTACTGTGTGCCAGGCACTGTACTAAGTGGTAGGGATACAAAGATGGACAAAAGAAATCTCTTATAGTGTAATGATAGAGACAACATGTAAATCATGAGAGAAAGAAAGAGAGAGGAACAGAGACAGAAAGATACAGACAGAGAGGGCAGCAAGAGAAGAAGAAGAAGAAGAAGAAGAAGAAGAAGAAGAAGAAGAAGAAGAAGAAGAAGAAGGAGAAGGAGAAGGAGAAGGAGAAGGAGAAGGAGAAGGAGAAGGAGAAGGAGGAGGAGGAAGAGGAAGAGGAGGGGGAGAAGGAGGAGGAGGAGGAGGAGGAGGAAGAAGAAGAAAGAAAGAAAGAAAGAAAGAAAGAAAGAAAGAAAGAAAGAAAGAAAGAAAGAAAGAAAGAAAGATAGAAAAAGAAAACATTAGAGAAGCCATTCATAGCTGAGGGGACTAGGAAAGCCTCCTGTAGAAGGTACAATTTGAGCTGAATCTTGAAAGAAGGCATGAAAAGTAAGAAAAGTTATGTGAGTAGGCAGAGCATTTCAGCTGTAGGTAGACTGCACAGAAGAGAACGAATCATAAGAAAACTGAAAATGTTAGAAGGGATCAGGTCATGAAAAGCTTTAATTGCTAATTAGGAGTAACTGCCATAAATTGTGGTGGCTAATTAGGAGTTTATGCTTGATCTTGGAGTTCATAGGGATATCCTAGAACTCATTGAGTAGTGGTGTTGAAAGTAGAGAGATGAAGACAAGTGTAAGAAATGTTGTGAAGGTTGAAATGACATCATTTGACGATGTGGAGTGGGTGTTAGTGAGGAGTTGAGGATGACACCAAGGTGTTAACTTGGATGACTAGGATGTGCTGTTGACAGTTACAGAGAAAGTGAGGGGAAGTGAGAGCAAAGAGAGAGAATTCTGTTTTGGACATGGTAAGTTTGAGATACTTTCAGGACATCCAGTTTGGAAAGTTTAGTGACGTGGAAAGGAGAAAAACTCAAGTAGAAATAGATAAATATCTCAGTGGATCTTTACATCTCCCATCTCTATTTATTGTTTTGTTTTTTAATTTACTCCAAGTCCAGTGATTTTTCTACTACATCAAGTTGGATGGTGTGAAGAGTGGGGAAGGGGATGAATATCCAGGTGGGGTGAAAGGCAGGCTAAGGAGAATACTTTTAGACCCAGGATCTTTTACACTTCAAATTACAGCATTATATGGGACTGCTTTCCCTTTCCATCTATACTTCTATTCCCTGTTCTAACAATTGATAAGAGGTGATTTTTGCTTGTTTATTTTCTTTTATTTTTAGTTATGGACCTAGGAGATTCTGCTGTCAGTAAAAGGCAGGTCTTGCCTGAGACTTGCCTTAGAGATTCTTGCATCTATGTTCATTGTGAAGGCTTAACTGTACCAGCATTTTATGGAATGAAACTCTCCAAAAAGGATCAAAGTAATTTTACCAGAGTGAGAGTTCTAGCTGGAAGGATTTTTCAGAGAAGCTTGAGAGAGAACTGAATTCATTGCAGGAAAGAGAAAGGTTACTTGGCCTTCAACTTACATTTACAAAGGGCTTACTATGTAGGTATTAAGTATTATATAAGGTACTATGTCAGAGGCACTGCTGGCACAATGGATAGAATACTGGACCTGGAATCAGGAGACATTAGCTGTGTGACTCTGGGTGAGTTGCTTAACCTTTGCTTATCTCAGTTTCTTCATCTGTAAAATGGGGATAAAAATAGCACTCACCTTACAGGGTTGTTTGTAAGGATCAAATGAGATAATATTTGTAAAAAGTGGTACATAAGAGGCACTATATAAATGATTTTTTCCTTCCACTAATCCAGGGACTTTGGGAGATATAAAGATGAAAGACACAGTCTCTACCCTCAAGGAGCTTACAATCTTCTTGTAAAATGAAGTGTGCACACATAGAGAGAGAATAGGAGGTAATGCAAGGGCATTGGCCACATAATATGACAGTTCTTGGGAAGAAAGTACTGCTTCTGATTGTGTGTGGATGTGTGTTTGTGTGTGTGCATGTGCATGCATCCTTCATTGCCTAAGAAGACCATGCCATCAGAGAAATGATGATATTGACTTACCCTCGACTTTGTTTTGAGTGAGGGAGGGCTGTGCAGGTCACCAGCCTCACTTCTCTTCCAGAGTCATCTGAATCCAGTGATCAGATATTCATCAGGATGACTGGAGAGGACCCAGGATGAGGCAATTGGGGTTAAGTGACTTGTCCAAGGTCACACAGCTAGTGAGTGTCAAGTGTCTGAGGTGACATTTGAACTCAGGTCCTTCTGACTCCTGCGCTGGTGCTCTATCCACTGTACCACTTTCGCTGCCCACTGCTTCTGATTAGATTAGGAGAGTAGAGGGATGAGAGATGACTTTGTGGAGGAAGTAACATTTGAGCTGGGTATTGAGGAATGGATGAGATTTCAATAGCAGACATGGTGGGGATACATTCTAACTGAAGATAATTGTACTTCAGTGGCTTGATATAAGTAAAAACTTGATTTTCTGTATCTGTCTTTGGCCCTTGAGTTGACAAAGTATCATTTTCCATAATATCTGCTCCAAGATATACAAACTCGCATGTACAGACACTCTCCTACTTAATTTTGCCCACCCCTGCAGTTATCTCTTCTATACTATCATTTCTGTTCTGAGGATAACATTTGAAATAAATAAAAGATGTTCCCTTGGCAACTACAAGATGAATCACCTCATCCAGCTCTGGGAATAAATAGTATACCTAATGTTGGTTAAATGTCTGTGCTATGTGAAATATTGTTTTCCATCAATATAATAAGTCTTCTCCTATTGAATGAAGAGTGGATTTTTTTTAATGCTGTGTTATTATTCAGAATTGGAGCATAATCAGCTTACATGGATTGGAATCCTTTTCTAGCTCTTAGCTGTAGGTTACTGATAAAAAAATATATTTTATAAGAGTGGTGCTTTTTCTGCATTTCTATTTATGCTTTGATTTATGCAATTTACTTTTTTAAAGATTTACTGTGGCCTCTTGCTGTAACTTGGAAAGGTATTTAGTATCTGTTAAGGGAGAATTCCTATGATTTCCACCAACTTTTTATAAAGAATTCTGATCTAATTTAGAAAATAATTTAGCTCATAAGTATTGATCAGAAAGGCCCATCAGACCCCAGGAGGCTCCTGCCTTATCCTTGTTTTGTTTCATTGGTTAAGAACTGCTGGAGGTTCTTCGTTTTAATCTTGACAACAGAAGTAGGGAGATGTGAAGTTAACTGAGAGATCTGAGCGAGCCCCAGGATTGCTTTTGACCTTGAGATTCTGTAGAAGTTTTGAGTCTAAACCTCATCCAAAATCCTGGGGTGGGACCATGAAACTGACCCACTATTCAGGACTTCTGAGCAGGGTTCTGCATAACTTCCAGAGTCCCAGTCATCATCACGTAGTTTAAAGATTTGAAATCCAAATCTTTTAACAGATTAGGCTAATTTCCCTATGTAGCTCCAGGCATCTTAGAGGGTTAAAGAAAGAGGAAATAGTGAGTGGGATAAACAAGATAATAATAATAACTAACATTTATTTATATAGTATTTTAAGACTTTAAAATCACTTTACATAAATTATCTCATTTGGTCCTTACAACAAAACTGTGAGGTAGGTGTTATCATCCCCATCTTACAGATGAACAACCTGAGTCTGAGAAAAGTTGAGTGACTTGTCCAGGGTCACACAGCTAGTGTTTGAGAAAGGATACAAATTCAAATCTTTCTGACTACCTGTCCAGTGCTAAGTCTACCATACCCACTAGTGCCTTGCTACAGGATACAGGAGTAGAAGTAGAAAGAAGAGGTGATATGTAGTCATGATTTATATTTACATATGTTTGTCTATATTATATATGTATTCATATATGTTTATAGATTAGGAGAAGAAAAGATATTAGTAATAAGAATTTTGTGTTCTGGTAAAAATTTGTCACAGTTGGGAATTTAGTTTTCAATTACAATTTGGTTCAATTTATTAAAAAATTTCAACTCCTGCTACATGTACAAAGCACTGTATTGGGCATATTGGCTACCAGGACAGGTGTAACACAGACCTTGCCTCAATGTGCTTGTAATCTGAAGGGATATAAATGAGAGGTAAACATAAAGCTATGATAGAACGCAGGATATGATAAATCCAGAGAAATCTAGATTAGATGTAATGGGAAGTTTGAGAAGAGAGATCTCATTTTTCATCTGGAGGAGTTTACGAAGGCTTCATAGAGAAGGTGGTAGCCAATTAGGCCCTTGAAGGAAGACAGGTTTTCTACAGATAACAGATAAGAGGAGGGGAGTTTATTCTAGGCGTGGGAGATGGCAAGATACAAGTCAGAGATGGAAGAAGATAGGACAAGAATGGAAGGAAAGTAGTTCAGTTTGAGCTGAAGAAGAGTATACAAAGGGACAAGTATGAGATAGAACTGGGAAGATAGGATTCAGATTATTCTGAACCGTGAATGCCAGTTTTGGGGTTTATCATATATTTCTTACACAAAGGGGATTCACTGAAGCTTCTTTAGTAGAAATAGAGGTATAGCAGCGCATTTGAATTACTATTTGTTGAGCAATGTAGTCATGGGAGAGGACAGGAGAGAAATGGATCTAGAATGACTGTAACTGTACAGAAAAGGCAGGGAAACTCAGAGCTAAGACAAAACTGAATGAATTTGGCAACTGGCTGGATGTAGAGAATGAAGAAGAGGGAGATGAAAGAGTTAAAAATGATTTATATACCTGGGAAAATGATCATGCTTTCCACAAAAATAGAGAAATTTGGGAAAGAAGCATGTATTAGGGGGAAAGGAGTTACATTTTGATGTGCTTTAGGTACAATCAGTAACGCTCAACAGGGATATTACCATAGGACTGGAGCTTAGGAGAGTGTGTGAGAATAGCAATATAGATTTAGGAATCATCAGGGTACAAGTTTTAGAATTGGAGGATACTTGCCTTTGTGGATAAGCCAAAATAGTGGACTAGAGGGAGCACTCAGTTGAGCTCTCCCAACATTTCCCTCCACAATAAACTTTAAAATAATGCCTGAAATAGAATTCTGAAATGTCAGAGTAAACAAAAGATCAGGGTAAGACATTCTTTGAGCCTAAGACAACTTAAGAGGTCAGCAGGAGAAGTCTGTGACATGGGAGATGGGTAGAGACTGGCCAGAGACCCATGTGGATGAAACACCAGTGGTGGGAGTGGATAGTGGTGACCTCAGCATCTTTGGGAGTTCTCAAAACAGAGATGGTAACGGAGCTTGAAAACTAGTCAGAAAGAGATTACAGGGGACCCTGTATTAGCCCTGGATGCAGAACTAGAAACTGTTTGGTAACTCCTTTGCCAATACCCACTTCTGGGTCACATTTCAAGGGTAAAGAGGAACCTTTTCTGACAAGAAGGAGCAGGGTCTCTAAGGAGAAGAGGCCCTAAGGAGCAGTATTATTTCTGGTCACAAAGTAACAGGCAACCTAAAGAGCAGTGTCGATTGTGATGCCAAGAGATCAGGGCACTTTCTGGGTAAAGAGTAGAGCCAAGAGCAGAAGAGCAAAGACGTCAGCTCTCCCCAGATCACATCACCTTGGAAGCAACAAAAACTTCCAACCTCCAGAACTAGCTCTGAAAAAAGAAGTGTGAAAAAACTGAAGCTTTTTTTCCCTATCCCAACCCTCCATGCCAAGAACAGAACCCACTTTTAACATAAATTCAAAGTCAAAAAATAGATTGGCAAAATGAGCAAATAACAATAACAAGAGGCTCACCTTAAAAAGCTACTATGGTGACAGGAAAGACAAAGCACAAACTCAAGAAAAACAATGAAGTCAAAACAGCTACAAGGAAAGTCTCAAAGAAAAATGTGATTTTGGTACAGGTCAAACAAGAAATCCTGGAAAAATTTAAAAAAAAATTCAAAATCAGATAAGAATGGTAGGTGAAAAATTGGATACAGAAATGAGATCGAGGGAAGAAAATTGTGAAAAGACAGTTAACAGTTTGGTAAAAGAAGAACAAAAAATTGAAGAAAATGGCACCTTAAAAATGAATTGACCAAGTGAAAAAAGATGGACAAAACCTCACTGATGAAAATAACTCCTTAAAAAGTAGAATTGGTCAAATGAGACAAGAAGTATAAAAGCTCACTGAAGAAAATCATTCCTTAAAAGTTTCAATTGCGCCAGTGGAAGCTAATAACTTCATAAGACAACAAGAAATAATAAATAGAAAAAATAGAAGACAATATGAAATATCTCATTAGGAAAAACAATTGAGCTGGAAAATAGAGTACAAATAATTTAAGAATTCGGAGATTACGTGAAACCCATGATCAAAGAAAAAAGTTAGATACCATATTTTATTAAATTATCAGGGAAAACTGACATAATATCTTAGAACAAGAGGGTAAAATAGCAATTAAAAACATTCATAAATTACAACCTGAAAGTGGTCCCAAAATGAAGGCTCCAATGTATATCACAGAGAAATTCCAGAAGTCCCAGGTCAAAGAGAAAATATTTCAAGCATCCAGAAAGTAACCATTCAAATATTATGGAGCCATAGATAGGATCCCAGAAAATTTAGCAACTACCATGTTAAATGATCAGGGGGATTGGAATAGGATATTCTAGAAAGCAAAAGAGGTAGGATTATAATCAAGAATAACCTATCCAGCAAAACTAGTATGGTTCTTCAAGGGAAAACTGGATATTTAATGAACTAGAGGACTTTGAAGCATAACTGATGAAAAAGATGAGAGCTGAATAGAAAATTTTACCTTAAAGCACAGGTCTCAAGGGAAACATAAAAAGATCAGCCTGAAAGAGAAATCCTAACAGATTCAATGAAGTTAAACTGTTTACATTCCTATTTGGGAAGGTGACGCACATAACTTTTAAGAACTTTATCATTTATGAAAGAAGTTAGACATATTCTACATACCACAGGAATGAGTGGATTATGTTGGGATAATATAAAAAAATAGATGGCTGAGAAAGAGGAATACCCTAGGAAAAAGGAAAAAGGAAGAAAGAAAGGGGGAAATTATCTCAGATAAAAGGAACATGCAAAGGAAGAACTTTTGTTTGCAGTGGAAGGGAAAATGCACATGCAAGAGGGGGAAAATTTATGTGTATACACACATATACATTCAATTGGCAATAGAAATCTATCTTGCCCAAAAATGAATTAGAAGAAGAAGATGATATTCAGGGAAGGGCAAAAGGTCCAGGATATCAAAAGAATCAATGGGAAAAAATGTAATGGAAGGTAGCCTTGTAGTACCAGATTTCAAACTGTCTTACAAACAGTAATCATGAAAATAATCTGGTGCTAGCTAAGAAAGAGAGTGATGAATTAGTGGGATGACAGGTATAGGATGCATAGTAGTAGATGACTAGAATTTGAGTAAAAAATCTTTCCCATCTACTTATAGGTCTCAGTTGAATCCCGTTTATGGAAGCTTGATTAGAGGAGGCTTGCTTTGTAAGAAGGCCCACACTTTTGTTAATTAATGAGACACTGGGTCATGATGGTCATGATGCCCTTCTACTCTGAAAAGGGCATATATACTCTGAGGTGAGGTTTTGCTTTGGGTCCTTGCTCTGTAAGAAGTTTCATGTGTAAGATGAGACTCTTACCATTAAGGAACCATTAAGTCATTAAGGAACTCTCCCCCCAGTCCCACAAGTTTTGAAAACCCAGATGTTGGTGCTTCTCTCTCTCTCATAACCATGTATGTATGTAATGATCAGACAGTTGGATCTGTCTATTGATCTGTGATGTATGTATTGCTTATGTTCAGACAAATAGAATCTGTCTGTTGGTCTTTATTTCTTTGCTTGTGTTTTCTCTGTCGGTATATGTGATTAAAGAAGATTGTTGACCCCTCAAAAGTTGCTTTCCTTTTAGTAAAACAGATCTAAGAACCCATGCTAGCAGTTCATCCTTGATGTGTCAGGATGCTTGCTGCTACAATGGCCTTAGCAATCTAGTGTTTGATAACCCCCAAATTCAACCTTTTAGAGTAAGAACACACAAGCTGACAAAAAATTTCCAGGAAAATTGGAAATCAGTTTGAAAGAAAGTGGACGTTGACCAATACCTTACCCTATATACCAAGATAGGGTCAAAATGGGTAAATGATTTGAATATAAAGGGTGATATAATAAATAAATTAAGGGAACATGAAAAAATATGCCTGTCAGATCCTTGCATAAAGAAAGAGTTTATGACCAAACAAGAGATAGAGAGGTTCACAGATAGTAAATGGACAATTTTGTTACATGAAATGAAAAAGTTATTGCACAAACAAAACTAATGCAGGCAAAATTAAAAGGAAAATAGTAAACTGGGAAACTTCTTTTTATAGCAAGTTTCTCTGAT
Organism: Bettongia penicillata ogilbyi; assembly: GCA_023548195.1. Classification (NCBI taxonomy): domain Eukaryota; kingdom Metazoa; phylum Chordata; class Mammalia; order Diprotodontia; family Potoroidae; genus Bettongia; species Bettongia penicillata. The sequence continues at coordinate 3,268,842 of JAJHZJ010000688.1, read as the reverse complement.
AAAGACCTCATTTCTCAAACATATAGGGACCTACTGGTAGAGTGTGAATTACTTCAACTATTCTAGAAAACAATTTGAAATGATGCCCAGAAGGCTATAAAACTGCATTTTCTTTGACCAGCAATACTATTACCAGGTTTGTCTCCCAGAGGGTTCAAAGAAAAGGAGAAAGAAGCTATCTGTACAAAAATATTTAGAGCAGCTAATTTATTTTTGTGGTGGCAAAGAACTGGAAATTGAGAGGATGCCCATCAATTGGGGAATGCCTGAACAAGTCTGCGATGGAATACCATTGTTCTATAAGAAATGATAAGAAGGATACTCTCAGAAAAATCTGGAAAGCCTTACATGAACACACTGAATCAGGAGAACATTGTAATGATGATGAACTGTGAGTCTTAGCTACTTTGATTAAGATAGTGATTCAAGATAATTCCAAAAGTCTCGTATAAAAATGCTATTCACCTCTAGAGAGAAAAATGTTGAACTCTGAGTGCATATGGAAGCATACTTTATATTACTTTTAAAATTTTTTTGTGTTTTTTTTGCAATATGGCCAATATAAAAATATGTTTTTCATGACTTTATATTTATCATCAATATCACATTATTTGCCTCCTCAAGGATTGAGGGAAGAGTAAGATGAAGGGAGAAGATTTGGAACTTAAAATTTTTTTAAATTTAATTTTTTTTACATATAATTGGGAAATACTAACAAAATAAATTTTAAAAAATGTTACAAAAAAAGTATTGGAGTATGCCATCAAGGAAGAATGTAAAAAACAATAAAATTTCAGGGGTATCCAAATTTAAGGATTGAAGAAGGATGTGAAGTCAGCAAAGGAGACATGGAATATGTAATCAGAGGCAGAAGGAGATTCACCATTTTGCATGGTTATGGAACTGGAAAAGGAGAGGGTATGAGGGTGGATGATCAATATAAAAAACAACAAAGAGGTTAAACAGACGGACTAGAGAAAAGCTTTTGGGTTTAGTGATGAGGGGTCAGAAGCCAGACTACAAGGGGTTGAAGAGTGAGTAGGGCTTACTATGAGGAGTAAATGAGTAATGATGGGGGCGGGGGGAAGTAGGAGGGGCTGACCCAGAAAGAATGGGAAGTTCACAACAAAAAAATTCTGAAGACAAACTCTAAGGATTCCTATGAGGAAGGTAAAGTAACTATTTAAATAGACTAACGTGGCTATATCTGGGAACTTAATAACCAATTTAGATTTTTAAAGAAATTTGTAGACGATGGAAGCAAGATCAGGTAGCTGAGACACAATTTTTCTGTTCCCGTAGAATGCAAGTTCCTCAAAAGCAAGATCAATTTGGTTTTTGTCTTTGTATCCATCCTTGATGTGCAGTATCTGGAACAGAGTAAGTACTTGATACATTATAAAGAATTGGAGGGTGAAAAGACACATGTCCTGATTTTCAAAAAAGTGAAGAGAGAAGAGTCCATAAACTTTAAGATGATGACCTTAACTTTGATTACTGACAAACTCCAAAGACATACTATTAAAGGAATGGCTTGTGAGTCTTTAGAAAGGGAAATATGCTCACTGTGAACGAGTATAAATTTATTTGTCAAGAAAATTGCAGACTAACCACATTTCTTCTTGTAATAAGTTTATTATACTGATAAACCAGAGAAATGCTATGTTTTCAGTATATTGGGATTTTAGCAAAGCATTTACCATGCTTTCTTTTTTGACTGCGAGAGATAAGACATATTTGTACTAGGTAGTCCACGTAGGTAGACTGAGAAGCACTTGAAAGATGGGGCTTTGCTAGTCATAGTTGACTAATTAGTCAATGGCTGTTTACAGAGGAGTCTCCAAGTTTAGTGCTCCAGGATTCTCCCCTTGACCATGTTGTGTTCAACATTTTCCTCAGTGACTTAGTTGAAATTTTAGAAGGTATGTTTACTAGATTTTCAAAAGATAAGAAACTGGAAGTGATAGCTAATACAGTGGAAAATGAAATCCACAAAGATTTTAATAGGCTAGAAAAACGAATCAAGTATAATAAAATCAAATTTAATAGTGACTTCATGTGTTTGCCCTTCGTTGCCATCAGAGAAATGATGACACGATTTGCACTTGACTTTGTTTTGAGTGATGAAGGGCTGTGCAGGTCACCAGCCTCACTTCTGCTCCAGAGCCATCTGAATCCAGTGACCAGGTATTCATCAGGATGACTGGAAATGACCCAGGATGAGGCAGTTGGGAGTGACTTGCCCAAGGTCACACAGCTAGTGAATGTCAAGTGTCTGAGGTCACATCTGAACTCAGGTCCTCCTGACTCATGCTCTATCCACTGCACCACCTAGCTGCCCCATAATAGTGAAGTGAACCCAACAAGGAGTATAATTTATATAACAACATTATAAAGAGAAATTTTGAAAGACTGGAACTCTAATCAATGCAGTGATTAACCTCAAGTCCAGAGACTGAAGATGAAACAACATTCATCTCTTACCACAAAGGTGGTGGGCTTAAAACAAAGAATGAAACAGAAGTATTTTTGCACATGTAGGTCTTTTTTCCTACTTCTTTGATTTCTTTAGGGTATATGCCTAGTAGAGCTGGGTCAAAATTATGCACAATTGAGTTTGGGGCATAGTACCAAATTGCTTTCTGGGTTGGTTGGACTAATTTGGAGATTTATCAGCAGTGAATAAATGTGTGTATTATTCTGAAGCCCTTCCAAAATTGGTCTTTTTTTTTTTTTTTTTACCTTTTTACTACTCTGATAGGTGTGAGGTGAAACCTTAGAGTGGCTTATTTTCTTAATTTGTGATATATATCATTTTTTATATGACTGTTGATAGCTTGGACTTCTTCCTTTGAAAACTGTTCATATAGATCAGAGAATAACAACATAATAACATAACACATAAAATAATAAAATGTAAGGTAAGGTAAAATAATAATAATAATAATGTATGATATAAGGATAGTGTCATAAATTTGAGTCAGTTTCTTACTGGACTTGAGACCACTGTCAGAGATTGATAAAACCCCTGCAAAGATATTTCCTGTTGCCTGTTTCCTTACTCCATTAGATTTTTGTGCAAAACCTTTTTTATTTCATATAATTAAAACTGTCCATTTCTTCTTGTTTGATCCTCTCTATCACCCATTTAGTTATATACTCTTTCCTTTCCATAGAATTTTGTTACTTTTTTATTTCTATAGAATAATCCTTTGGAAGTTTGATTTATATGGTACTGAATAAGGTAATTATTTTAAGTAGTATTGTCATTTTTATTATATTAACTTGACTTATTCAGGCAATTAATGTCTCCAATTATTTAGGTCTGTCTTTATTCCTACAAAGAATATTTTATAATTGGATTTATGTATTTCTTGGATTTTTGTAGATATATTCCTAAATATTTTATATATTTTGCAGTTATTTTGAATAGGATTTCTCTGTCTAGTTCTTCCTACTGGGTTTTGTTGGTGTTGTAAAGAGATGCATGAGTGCTAATGACTTGGGTAGATTTATTTTATATATTGAAGGTTCGATGAATTTATAAATTTTTTAAATTTAGTTTTTTGTTTACTCTTTAGGGTTCAACATTCATTTTTGATTGTTTTGTGGTTGCAGTTCTTTCCTCATTATTTATTTCTAGAGTCACTTCCAGCAATATATCTTATGATCCTTGTTGTTCTGTTGGATCAGCTCTCTTGAAATGAATTGATCTGAGAAAATGGAGATTCCACTGAATGGCTACAGCTTGGAGCAATTAAACACTGAGCTATAAACCATGGATCATAAAGTACGGATTTAGAATTGCAAGGAGCCTTAGAGATCATCTAGTCTAAACTCCCTCATTCTATAAATGAGGAAACATTTCTAGAGAGGTAAATTTCACCCCTCCCCCACTTCAGTCACAGGTGAAGTGTAAGTGGCAAAGCAGGGATTTGAACATAGGCTCCCTGACTCTAAATCCAGCCTTATTTCATTGTATCAACGAATCAATCAATGAGCCATTTGTTAAGTAACTACTATGTGCTAGGCATGTACAAAGCTCTGAGAATAAAAAAGACAAAACTGAAACAGTCTCTGCTCTCATGATGCCCTCTTAGGTCCTTGGCACAATGAAACTAGCAACTATGGTGGCCACCAACCACAAGGCTGGAAAAACAATTTTCTTTCATCTTCTTTGAGAAGGTGTTTGTTGTCTGTACTTATTTTGCTCTTCTGAGAGGGAAGGTTGCTATTAGACTGAATACCTAGGAAACTGCTACATGCTGTTTCATGGACTTGTAGCAATCACTGAGAACACAGCATTTATACCTCTAAGAAAGGTTTCATTATGACCATTCATTAGAGGTGGGAATTTGTGGTTAATTCCTTGAATATTTAAATGATTGTCTTAGGTCTAGTCAAGCTCATTATGTTTCTTACATATTTGGAGATGTTTTTCACTCTATTTCTGTTATAACTATATTACACATTTTATTGATTTAAAATTTCAATTATTAAATGAAAATCTTGCAATAACAGGCTTATAATTAAATTTATATTGTTTTGCCTTTCAAAATTGCACTAAATGGTTGCAAAGCAAATATTTATTTACAGGGTGGGATACCTGGGGCCTCAACGCCTAGACTCTATAGGGCAAGAGAAGTAATATATTTTTTAAGGTGAAAAAATCTCTCATGTTACATAAAGCAATAAGATATGGTCCTTTGAATGGTTCCCCAGGAATTAAAAGGGAAACAGAAAGAGGAATGATTACTCTTCTGATGAGGGGAGGTAGGTAATATGGCATGATGTCCAGAACCCCGGATATGGAGTCAAGACTCCTTGATTTTAAATGTAGAATCTTTTATTTAACAGCTGTGTGATGTGAGGCAAGGCATTTGACTTCTCTGGGTTTTGATCTCCTCCTCTATAAAATGAATGAATTCAACTAATGATTAGTTAGATGACCAGTAAAGTCTTTTCTAGGCCTAAAGATCATATCATCATACTTATTCATATAATCCTTTAAGATTCATAAAGCACTTTACATACTTTATGCATGTTTTATTCTGATAATGACTCTATGACATAAGTACTACAGACATTATTTCCATTCACAGATGGGGAAACTGAGGTTCAGCGAGGCTTAGTCATTTGCCCATGCTCACACAGTTAGTAAATGTCAAAGGTAAGATTTGAACCCTTATCTTACTGACTTTCATTCTAATGATACTTCCACTACCACTCAGTAGAATCAGAGAATATGGTTATGAATCTTGGACTCAACTGTACCACTTCAGACAAATTACTTCTCCTCGCTGAGACTTAGTTCCTTTGACCATAAAATGGAAATAATACTTAGGCTACCTGCCCTATCAGGTGGTTGTGAGAAAAGTGCTTTGTAAACCTTTAAAATTGGGAGCTAGGTGGCGCAGTAGATAGAATGCCAAGTCTGAAGTCTCATCTTCCTGAGTTCAAATCCAACCCCAGACATTTACTAACCGTGAGATCTTCGGCAAGTCACTTAGCTCTGTTTGCCTCAGTCTCTCCATCTTTAAAATAAGCTGGAGAAGGAAATGGCAAACTACTCAGGTGTCTTTATAAAGAAAACCCCATATGTAGTCACAGAGTTGGACACAATTGAAATGAATGGACAAGAACAAAACCTTAGAAAAAAATGTAGGTGAGTTAGCAGTAAGGATGGGGAAGGAAAGGAGGGGCATTTACATGGCATCTATTATATGTCAGGCACTGTATGAAATGCTTTTTACAGATGTTATCTTATTTAGTCCTCACAGCAACCCTTTGAGGTAGTTGCTGTTATTATCCCCATTTTTTACAGGTGGGGAAATGGGCAAATAGAAGTTAAATGACTGGCCAGAGTCCCACAGTTAGGAAGTGTCTGAAGCCAGATACAAACTCAGTTCTTCCTGATTCTAGGCCCAGAACTCTATCAACTTTGCCACCAGCATGGGCTTAAAATGTTGGTTTGAGAGCGCTGGTGCTGACAGTTGACAACAACTCTATTTTCCATGTCCAGAACAATTATCTGCATTAGTGATCATTAAGTCCACTGGGATCTGTTTACTGATTTATTTGATGAATCCACAGGTAATTATAGTTTCCTTTACTAATCACTTCAGGGAAATGAGACCTGTTAGCATCTAAATGGCTTGTAATGCATCAGCATATCCTTTTAAAAGATGAAATTGGGGAATGGTAGAACGAATTATGGTGTATGAATGTAATGCAATACTATTGTGCCATAGGAATTGTGAAAGGGACAATTTCAGAGAAGCCTGGGAAGACTTGTATGAAATGGTTTAGGGTGAAATGAGCAGAACTAGGAGAATAACCTATACTAGAGATAGAGAACCTGAGGCCGCGAGGCTGCATGTGACCTTCTAGATCTTACATGAAGCCCTTTGAGTTTGGACTCAGCCAAAGGACCTCACTTTAGGACCTAGAGGGGCACATGTGGCCTTGAGGCTACAGGTTTCCTACCCCAGACTTACACAATAACAACATTGGAAAAGCCAACAGCATTTGAGGGGTTTGATAACTCTAATCAAGGCAATGCCCAACCACGATGCCCACCTAGAAACCTGGTGATAAAACCATGCTAGCCACTGCCTATAAGAGAACAAGCTCAAGAGATAGCAATTTGTTTCGCTCAACTATGTACGTTTGTTATAAGGATTCTCTCTCTTTCTCTCTCTCTCCCACTCTCTCTCTCTCTCTCTCTCTCTCTCTCTCTCTCTCTCTCTCTCTCCTCCTCCCGCTTTTCTCTCTCATCCTCTCCTTCCCTCTCTCTTTTCTAAAGTTGGGTGGGGAGAGGAAAAAAATGATCATTACTTCTGAAAAACTAAAAAAAAGAGAGAAAACAACAAGCGAAGATAAATTTCTAAAATGTTTTACACAGGAAATGAAATGTTAATTCCTTTCTTTTGCTACAGCTTTCTGAATATGAAGGGAACAGATTCTGCCATGGCTTATCTCTTCATTTTGTCCTTAATAAAAATGAATGAGATCCTTAATAAAGATGAACATGTTTAATTTGGCTGCCATGAGTGGTATCTTCAGTGAAGATGGCAGAAATGGAGAGATTTTTATCAGTGGGGTGCTGTTCATCTTCTATGTACAATCCAATTCAATCCAAATATTTATAGGCACCTACTATGTGCAAAACCCAATTTTTGTGCAGAAAATACAAAGAAAAAATGAAAAGCAGTCACAGGTCTCAAGAAACTTACATCTTGCTGGGCCCAGTTAAAATATTGTTGCTATGTCATTCATTCTTACTTAGGGAATGAGGTGTAAACGACAGTTACAAATAGAAGAACTTTTCCCACCACAGTACTAGGTGAGGAATTAAGGATAATGCTGAGATTGTGAACCTGAATGCCTGGAAGGAGAGTGGTACCTTGAATACGAAACTGTTACCTTCCTCACATGTACACATACTCCTCTTGTGCAGGATGCCCTCGCTTATCCTGTCTTCCCTAGGTTCTTTGCCCACCCTTCAAGGTTCATTTCAAAGCCTGTCTTCTCTGTGAATTACCTACCACAGTGATTCTTCTTCCTTGACTGTCTATGCTGCCAGTCATTCATTTAGCACTTTAATCCTACTGTTCTGATCTTTACTGTATTGGTAATTATCTTTTCATAACTATATGCTGTATGCCTCTCGCTAAAGTATGAGCTCATTGAGGACAGAGATCCATGTATTTCTTTTTATCCACAGGTCAAGTCAAAAGCAATTATTAAGCACCTACTATGTGCCAGGTACTGTGCCAGATATTGGAGTTTAGAGTTTACACAGCCAAAATAAGTGTCTTTAAACTTGGTGGCCTTCAAATACTATTGGTTGAATGTTTGGTTGACTACTTATCACATTACAATACTGTAGATGCTTGGGGTATAGGAAGTTGCATTGAATCTGTACTGAGTCCAGACCATAATAGAAGCTGCTTTCTTGAGTCAGTCCTCTCCATTTACTTTTCACTCTTTTGCTGTTGTGCCTTGTCACTAATGACAGCAAAAGTTTAGTCTTAAGGATCACATACTATAGCTAAATCTGGCTTGGAGTCGGGAAAATGCAAGGTCGAATGTAGCCTCAGATATTAGCTGTGTGGGTGCGAGGAGCCAAGATGGGGGAGTAGAAAGACTCACGTATGCTAGCTCCGAACGCACAGCCCATAAATTTTTTGTAAAAAGAACTCCCCACAAATTCTGGAGCAGTGCAAGCTGCGCAGCAATGGAGTGGAGGAGATTTCCATTCCAGAGAGCCCTGAAAAACTGGCACCAAAGGTCCATTGCACACCGGACAGCGGAGCCCAGCCCTGGCCATGTGGCCCTGAGAGGAGCAGACCCGAGCAGGCTTCAGGGACGGAACCTCTGGCAGCTGTGAAGGTCCCTCCACCCACAGTTGCTACAGGTCAGTGAGAGAGACTTCTGGGCTGGCCGAGAGGGGAGAGGGGTGTCTCCATAATTCAGGCCCCCTCGGGAGGCAGCAGCAGAGGCAGTGGCAGCCTGGGACTCCCTGAGCAGACAGGACCTCAGATCCATTACTGAAGTTGTCTGCATAAAGCCCCTGAGGAAACTGAGCCTGGGAGGCAGCCCTGCCCCACCCTGAGAACCTGAATTTAATCTTACCCTGAATAGCAGCCCTGCCCACCACTGAAAGCACTGAGGCTGGGGAGCAGCATTTGAATCTCAGACCCCAAGCACTAGCTAGGCAAATCTCGGTGGGGGTGGAGAGGAATCTCAGAAGTCAAGTAACTGGCTGGGAAAATGCCCAGAAAAGGGAAGAAAAATAAGACCATAGAAGGTTACTTTCTTGGTGAACAGATGTTTCCTCCTTTCATTTCCAATGAGGAGAAACAATGCTTACCATCTGGGAAGTCAAGGCCTCTGTATCCCAAAAAATCCGAAATAGATATCCAATGGGCTCAGGCCATGGAAGAGCTCAAAAAGGATTTTGAAAATCAAGTTAGACAGGTGGGAAGAGAAATGACAGAGATGCAAGAAAAGCATGAAAAACGGGTCAATACCTTGGTAACGGAGACCCAAAAAAATGCTGAAGAAAATAACACCTTGAAAAATAGGCTCACTGAATTGGCAAAAGAGGTTCAAAAAGTCAATGAGGAGAAGAATGCTTTCAAAAGCAGAATTAGCCCAATGGAAAAAGAGGTTCAAAAGCTCACTGAAGAAAATAATTCTCTCAAAATAAGAATGGAACACATGGAGGCTAATAACTTTCTGAGAAACTAAGAAATCACCAAACAAAACCAAAAGAATGAAAAAATGGAAGAGAATGTGAAATACCTCATGGGAAAAACAATTGACCTGGAAAATAGATCCAGGAGGGACAATTTAAAAATTCTGGGACTACCTGAAAGCCATGATCAAAAAAAGAGCCTAGACATCATCTTTCATGAAATTATCAAGGAAAACTGCCCTGAGATTCTACAACCACAGGGCAAAATAAATTTTGAAGGAATCCATTGATCACTGCCTGAAAGAGATCCAGAAAGAGAAACTCCTAGGAACATTGTGGCCAAATTCCAGAATTCCCAGGTCAAGGAGAAAATGTTGCAAGCAGCTAGAAAGAAACAATTCCAATATTGTGGAAATAAAATCAGGATAACTCAAGATCTAGCAGCTTCTACATTAAGGGATGGAAGAGCATAGAATAGGATATTCCAGAAGTCAAAGGAACTAGGACTCAAACCAAGAATCACCTACCCAGCAAAACTGAGTATAATACTTCAGGGGAAAATATAGTCTTTCAATGAAACAGAGGACTTTCAAGCATTCTTGATGAAAAGACCAGAGCTGAAAAGAAAATTTCACTTTCAAACACAAGAATGAGAAGAAGCATGAAAAAGTAAACAGCAAAGAGAAGTCATAAGGGACTTACCAAATGTTCTGTTTACATTTCTGCATGGAAAGACAATATTTGTAACTCTTAAAACTTTTCAGCATCTGGGTAGTTGGTGGGACCACACACACACATGCACACACACACGTACACACATGCACGCACACACACATACACACATACACGCACATACAGAGACAGAGAGCACAGAGTGAATTGAATAAGATGGGACCATATCTTAAAAGAAATTAAGGTAAATGGTGAGAGAGAAATGTAGTGGGAGGAGAGAGGGTGAAATGGAATGGGGTAAATTATCTCTCATTCAAGAGGCAAGCAGGAGACTTTTTAGTGGAGGGAAAAAGAGGAGAGCTGAGAAAAACACATAAAGTTTACCCTCATCATATTCCACTAAAGGAAGGAGTAAAATGCACACTCATTTTGGTATGAAAACCTATCTTACAAGACAGGAAAGTGAGGAAGAAGGAGATAAGCAGTGAGGGAGGGACGATGGAAGGGAGGGCAATTGGAGAAGGGAGCAATTTGAAGTCAATACTTGGGGAGGAACAGGATCAAAAGACAGAATAAAAACAATGGGGGGCAGGATAGGATGGAGGGAAATACAGTTAGTCTTATACAACACGACTGTTATCAAAGTCATTTGCAAAACTACACAGATAGGGCCTATATTGAATTGCCTGCCTTCCCAAAGGGAATGGGTGGGGAGGGAGGGATGGGGAGAATTTGGAACTCAAAGTTTTAGGAACAACTGTTGAGCATTGTTCTTGCTACTAGGAAATAAGAAATACAGTTAATGGGGAATAGAGAGTCATGTGGCCCTACAGGACAAAAGAGAAGATGGGGATAAGAGAAGGGAGGGATGATAGAAGAGAGGGCAGATTGGTGATAGGGAAAATTAGAATGCTTGGTGTATTGGGGTGGGGGGAGGGGATAAATGGGGAGAAAATTTGGAACCCAAAATTTTGTGAAAATGAATGTAAAAAGTTAAATATATATATATATACATATATATATATATATATATATATATATATATATATATATATATATAAAAGATATTAGCTGTCTGAACCTGGGAAAGTAATTTAAATTCTGTCTTTCTCAGTTTCCTCAACTGTAAAATGGTGATGAAACCAGTACTTTCCTCTCAGGGTTGTTGTGAGGACGAAGAGAGCATATTTGTAAAAAAAAAGTATGTGGCATATAGGCACTATATAAACGCTTATTTCTTTTCTCTGTCCTTCCCCTTTGAAGCTGGAAAGTACCCTAAAGGCCATTTAGTACAACTCTCATTTAACAAATGAGGAAACTAGGGCCCAAGGTGGCTAAGATAATATGTCTACAGGTAACAAAGGTATAGTGGAGGCAGGTGGTACTGGAATTGGATCTGGAATAACTGAGTCTAAAGTTCAGACATTTAGCTATGTGATCCTGGGCAAGTCACTTGACCTCTTCCAGCATCAGTTTCCCCTTATGTAAATTGGGGGACAATAATAGCTTTTATCTTACAGGGTTGTTGTGAGGATCAAATTCCTTTGTAAACCTTAAAGGTGCTATATTTGTGCTAGCGATGATGATGATGATGGTGTCATAGGGAAGACTTAATCTTATGCCCTCTGTTTCTAGAGCAAAGCCTCTTTCCCTTGTGTCTTGTTGCCTTAAGTCAGGCAAAAGGAATTAAGACTATAAACAAGATAATAGTATGGTCAAGAAGCCTGGGTTGGTTACCAGGAAGTTGGATAGCAAGGTAATAAAACATTATAGCTATTAGATGAGTCTTTTTTTTAATGAATTTGAGCCTTTTATTCTTTACTATTTCTTGAGGTGAGGAGTGTCCTTTATTTTCCCTAACCCTTTGTCCTCTTATCACTTATATTTCCTCTGGTGGAAGATGAGATTCTTTATTTATTTAATAACTGGCTGCTAGAGAAGCAATCGTAAACCCCAATGAACAAAAGAAAGATTATTGTGGAAAGATTTCCTCTCCAGAACATTTAAACAGATTAATAAAAAGAATATTTACAGCCTGTAGCCATATCACCTTAGCAGGGGAAGAGCTGACTTTAACTTTTTATGAGAGAATAAAATTCATTTTTCACCTCTAAGTCCCCTTAAGTTGTCCCTACTGTACAATGAAATAGCTGAGGGATGAAATGTGCGCAGAATTTGTATGTGTGAATGTTAAGTGTAGGCAGGGAGAGAGGGGAGAAGTGAGGTATTATGAAATGGTTGTAAGTTCCTGACTACTCTATCTCCTTAGTCAATTCTGAATGACGTGGGTAAAAGAATGAAAAAGTGTGGGGTAAAAAACTTCAGATGTTATGTTTGAATCAATGATATTCTAGTTAGTGGGTTATGTACTCAATTTGTTAGCCCTGCAGAAAAAAGGGTTTTGGAAGGGAAAAAGAAACTCTCATACGCACTGTCTTCCCATGAAGGCCTACTAGGTTGAGACCTTAGACAGCCTTTTTTAAGGATGAGGTCAACATAGGACTAGCCAGGATTAATATTGGATGATGGGATCAGGATATAAAAAGGTTTTGATGAGCTAGATCTTTTCACTGAATCTAATGAGATGAAATTTTATATAAATAAATATAAAATACTATATCTAATATAAAAGCAATCAACTTCATGAATATAAGATGGAGGAGGTATGACAAAATAAAACAAAATAAGCTTAAATAGAAATCTCTGACTTATTCATAGATCTTTCATTTGTGAAGTAATTTTTAGCAGAAATTTAACAGTAGCTCTTATTGTTTTCTTAGGCCTAATATCTGAAGACTGGTGGATAGAAAGACATGCATATTACTGGGTAAAGTATACCCTTTATCCATACAGATCTCAATGTTGTCTCTAAACTTTCTTACCCTATGAGATTCTTCCTTCATTATTTCATGAATTTATCATGATTTTTCTAGCTTTCTGATGATTTCATTTAAGTTGATTTTTTTTACAAGAAAATATGTCTTTGACATTAGTGCAACACTCAGACTGTTCATGTGTTATCTCTCTCACTAGAAGACTACTTCACCTCATTTTCTGACCATATATGTCTATGATGATGACTTTTATGAAATTTCATGAATACTAGTCATTTTTCATAATCTGTTTCCATCTACTTATAATCACAATGCATATTTTCCTTGTTCTTTAAGTCACCTGCAATTTTGAGTCAAATAATTCTGGTGCTATATGATTCATAGAGATATAATATCAGCATGGGAATCTTGGTGTTAAAAGGAGTAATTTTGGTGGCAGTTTGAGATCACTGAAAGAAAATTGATTATGTCTCAAAATTCTCTAAATATGAGATTGGCATATTGGTTGAAACTATGTATTCAGATGTTTTTTTCAGGTATCTTCTTTGGTAATAACATTGCTTGTGATCTTTTCCATTTGTTTAGAATCTTTGCTCTTTCATGTATCTTCAATGCAGGTTTTTTGATTATGTAATATCCTGCTGAGATATTGCTCCTTTTTAAGCTTCATCTTTTAATGACATTTCCACATTCTTATGTGGCATATCTGCCACTGAGTTGGTTATTGATGTCCATAGTTGAGATCCACTCAACTATGTTGCAATCATAGTGATTTGCCATTAATGAGGTGCATAAGAAATGACAATGAAATGACAAAACTTATGTCTGTGTATCCATTTAAGTTTTACCAAGCACTTTCCTCACATCAGATCTCTGAAGTGAGCAGATTGTATTATGACTCCTCTGTCACCACTGATAAAAGGCCATTGGAGAAAATGCTGAAATATATGTTCCATGTATTGTTTATTTAATGTTTTCCTTCCAATTTCACTTATAAATGTTCTCAATATGATCAAGCTATTAATTTCTTTCCCCCTCCACTTAATAGTATTTTTTCTAACTACATGTAAAGATAGTTTTCAACATTCATTCCAAATTTTTCTCACTTCTCCCCTCCCCTCTCTCATATTCAAGACAGCAGGCAATCTTGGATAGGTTACGAATGCATATTCATATTAATCATATTTCCATATTAGTCTTGTTGTGAAGGAAAAATCAGAAAAAAGGGAAAAATCATGAGAAAGAAAAAAAAAATCCTCCCAAATGAGATAGTATGTTTTGATTTGCATTCAGACTCTAGTTTTTTCTCTGGATGTGGACAGCATTTTCCATCACAGGTCTTTTGGATTTGTCTTGGATAAATATATTTCTGAGAAGAGTCACATATATCATAATTGATCATTGCACAATGTTGCTATTATTGTATACAATGTTTTGGTTCTGCTCATCTCACTCAGCATCAGTTCATGTAAATCTTTCCAGGTTTTTCTGAAATCTGCCTGCTTATCATTTCATATAGCACAATAGCATTCCATTACATTCATATGCCACAACTTGTTCATCTATTCCACAACTAATGGGCATCCCCTCAATTTCCAATTCTTTGCCATCACAAAAAAAGCTGCTATAAATTTTTTTTTATACATATCTCCTTTCCTTTTTTATGATCTCTTTGGAGAGACAGATCTAGTAGTGGTATTTCTGGGTCAAAGGGTATACACAATTTTATAACTCTTTGGTCACAGTTCCAAATTGCTCTCCAGAATGATCAATTCTCTCTTCCACCAACAATGCACTAGTGTTCTGATTTACCCAAATCTTCTCCAACATTTATCATTTTGCTTTCCTGTCATGTTAACCAATGTATTAGGTGTGAGGTGGTACCTCAGAGTTATTTTAATTTGTATTTCTCTAATCAATAGTGATTTAGAGCATTTTCTCATATTACCATATAGCTTTAACTTCATCTGAAACTGCTTGTTCATATCCTTTGACCATTTGTCGATTGGGGAATGACTTGTATTCTTATAAATTTGACTCAGTTCTCCATATAGTTTAGAAATGAAGCTTTTATTGGAAACATTGGATGTAAAAACGATTTCCCAGCTTTCTGTTTTCCTTCTAATCTTGACTGTATTGGCTTTGTTTGTGCAAAACCTTTTTAATTTAATGTAATAAAAATTATTCATTTTGCATTACATAATGTTCTCTATCGCTTGTTTAGTCATCTTGCCTTCTCCATAGATTTGACAGGTAAACTTTTCCTTGCTTTCCTAATTTATTTATGGTATCATCCTTTAAGTCTAAATCATGTACACATTTTGACTTTGTAAACTATGTGAAATGTTGGTCTATGCCTATTTAATATAATTTTCCAGTTTTCCCAGTATTTTTTTTAATCAAATAGTGAGTTCTTATGGCCGAAGCTGGAATCTTTGGGTATATTAAACAGTAGGTTACTATAGCCATTTACTATGTCTTATGTACCTAACCTACTCCACTGATCCACCACTCTATTTTTTTGGCCACTACAAAATAGTTTTTATGATTGCCACTGTATAATATAGTTTCATATCTGGTATGACTAGGCCACCTTCCTTTCCATTTTTTTCATTAATTCCCATTATATCCATGAACTTTTATTCTTCCAGATGAATTTTCTTATTTCTGTCTATAAAATAATTTTTGGTAGTTTGGTAAGGCACTGAATAAGTAAATTAATTTATGTAGAATTGTCATTTTTATTATATTAACTTGGCCTACCCATGAGCAATTGATATTTTTCACGTTGTTTAGATCTGATTTAATTTCTGTGAAAAGTGTTTTATAATTGTATTTATGTAATTCTTAGGTTTGTCTTGGCAGGTTGACTCCTAAATATTTCATATTTTAAGTGGAATTTCTCTTTCTATAACTTGCTGCTGGGCTTTGTTGGTAATAAATAAAAATGCAGATGATTGGTATGGATTTATTTTATATCCTGCAACTTTGCTAAAGTTGTTAATTATTTAAAGTAATTTTTTAGTTCATTCTTCAAGATTCTCTAAGTATACACCATCATGTCATCTGCAAAGAATGATAGTTTTGTTTCCTCACTGCCTATTCCTAATTCCTTTTATTTCTTTTTCTTCTCTTATTGCTAAAGCTAATATTTCTAGTATAATATTGAATAACAGTGGTGATAATGGGCATCTTTGTTCCACCTCTGATCTTATTGGGAAAGCTTTTAGCTTATCCCCACACATATAATGATAGCTGGTGGTTTTAGAGAGATACTACTTATCATTTTAAAGAAAATTCAATTTCTTCCAATGCTCTCGTGTTTTAATAGGAATGGGTGCTGTATTTTGTTAAAAGCTTTTCCTGTATTTATTGAGATAAACATATGATTTCTGTTAGTTTTGTTGTTGATGTGGTCAATTATGCTGATATCTTTCCTAATAATGAACCAGCCTTGCATTCTTGGTATAAATCTCATCAGCTCATGGTGTATGATCCTTGTGATAAATTGCTATAATCTCTTTGCTAATATTTCATTAAAAATTTTACACCAATATTTGTTAGGGAAATTGGTCTATAATTTTCTTTTTCTGTTTTAGCTCTTCCTGTTTTAGGCATGCAGCACAAAGATTGTGTCATAAAAAGAATGTAGTAGGACTCTGCTTATTTTTCCAAATAGCTTATATAGTGTTGAAATTAATTGTTTTTAAAATGTTTGGTAAAATTGACTGTAAATTTGTCTGGCCTTGGAGATTTTTCCTTAAGTAGTTCATTGATGAGTTGTTCAATTTCTTTTTCTAAAATGAGGTTATTTCAGTCTTTTATTTCCTTCTCTGTTTTGTAAATATTCACTGACTTCATCCTTTTCATTTTTGATACGGGTAATTTGGTTTTCTTCTTTCTTTATTTTAAATCAAATTAACTCAAGGTTTATCTATTTTATTGTTTTTTTCCATAATACTAACTCTTAGTTTTATTTCAGTTCAATAGTTTTCTTTCAGTTTTACTAATCTTTCCTTTGATTTTCAGAATTTCTAATTCAGTATTTAATTGAGAATTTTTAATTTGTTCCTTTTCTAGCTTTTTTTAGTTGATGCCCAATTCATTAATCCCCTCTATTTTATTCATGTAGGCATTTAGAGATATAAAAGTTTTCCTAAGTACTGATTTTGTGGCATCCCATAAATTTTGGTACATTGTCTCATGGCTGTCATTTTCTTTTGTAGAGGGCTAAGGGGAGTGTGAGCCCTGTGATCAAGGCCATAGCATTGGTGAAGCCTGTTCCCATGGGACTTGTGCTTACTCAACCCTAGCAAAAGATCTCCATGACCCTGGAACTTGATATTCTTGCAAAAAGTTGCAAGAGGGCCTGGGAACTCAGGAACTAGCTTTGGGAGGAAGATAAGCTTTGTTACGTGCTTTGGGTACAAGGATGTGGGTAAGTTATGGGATGGTGATGTAATGTCATGAGATGGTGAAGTAATGGGATGAGTTCAGCCTACATGTGATTGTGGGTACAGCCTTTAAATATCCTGACCCTCAGTTGAATAAATGGATTGCTCTCTTGCATTCCCATCGTCATGGTCTTTCTTATCAACTGCTTGCAGAAGCACTCTGTGGACACTGGCCGCCCGTGGCATTCTTTGATGAAATTATTGATTTTTTCTATGATTCGTTGTTTGACCCACTCATTCTTTAGGATTAGATTATGCAATTTCCAATTAATTTTTAATCTGTTTTTTCATGACCCTTTATTACACACAATTCTTTTTACATCATGATCTGAAAAGGATACATATAATATTTATGCCTTTTTGCATTTGAGTGTGAGGTTTTTATTCCCTAATACAGGGTCAACTTTTGTGCACATGCCATGTGCTGCTGCCAAATAGTATATTCTTTGTTATCCCCTTTCAATTTTCTCCAGAGGTCTATCATATCTAACTTTTAAAAAAAAAAGCTATTCACCTCTTTAACTTCTTTCTTGTTTATTTTATGGCATGATTCATCTAGTGCTGAGAGGAGGAGAGTGAGGTCTTCCACTAGTATCATTTTGCTATTTCTTTCTATAACTCCCTTAACTTCTCCTCTAAGAATTTGGATGCTATAACACTTGGTGCACACATGTTTAGTATTGACATTACTTCACTGTCTGTGGTACCTTTTAGTAGGATGTAGTTTTCTTCCTTATGTCTTTTAATTAGACTTATTTTTGCTTTTGCTTTGCATAAGATCAGGGTTGCTTCTTTTCTTTTTTACTTCAGCTGAAGTGTAATATATTCTATCTTTACCTTTACTCTATGTATATCTCTGTTTGAAATGTGTTTTTTGTAAACAATATATTGTAGGAATTCTGGTTTTTAATCCACTCTACTATTTGCTTCCATTTTATGGGAGAATTCATCCCATTCATATTTACAGTTATGCTTACTAACTCTTAATTTCTGTCCACCCTATTCTCCCCCATTTATATCTTTTTCTCTCCTTTCACCCTGTCCCTTCTCATCAGTGTTCTGCTTCTGACCACTATCACCCTCAATCTGCCCTCCCTTCTGTCAGTCCCTTTTCCTTTTCTTTCCCCTTTCCCTTCTTACTTCTCTATAAAATAAGATAAATTTCTACATACAGCTGAATTTGTATGTTCCCTCTTTGAGCCAAATCTGATGAGAGTAATGTTCAAACAATACTAGACCCTTCTTCTTTCCTTCTACTGTAATAGATATAATAATGCCTCTTCTTATGATGTAATTTATCCCCTTCTGCCTCTCTCTTTCCTCCTTTCCCAGTACAGTTCTTTTTTACCTCTTAATTTTTTATATAATTATATTAAAGTCAACTTGTACTAATACCCTCTGTCTATGTATACACATTTTAACTACACTAGTAGAGATACAGTTTTCAAGAGTTATAAGTATCGTCTTCCTGTGTACAGATGCAAACATTTTAACCTTATTGAATAGCAACTTTCTTTTTTAAAAAGTTCTTTCTGGTTTACCTGTTTATGCTTTTACTGAGTCTTGTATTTGAAGATCAAACTTTCTGTTCATCTCTAGTCTTTACATCATGAAAGTTGGAAAGCCCCCTATTTCATTTCAAATCCATCTTTTCTCCTGAAAGATTATGCTCATTTTTTGCTGGGTAATTGATTCTTGGTTGTAACCTAAGCTCCTTTGCCTTTTAGAATATAATATTCCAAGCCCCAAATCCTTTAATGTAGAAACTGCTAAGTCCTGTGTAATCCTGACTGTCTCTTCTTCATGTTTGAATTGTTTCTTTCTGGCTGCTTTCAGTATTTTCCTCCTTTACTTGATAATCCTGGAATTTGGCTACAATATTCCTTGGAGTTTTCATTTTGGGATCTCTTTCAGTAGGTGATTGGTAGATTCTTTCAATGACTATTTTATCCTCTGGTTCTAGGATATCAGTTTTCCCTGATAATGTTTTGAAAGGTGTTGCCCTGGCTCTTTTTGTTTCATTTTGTTTTTAATTTAGTACTTTATTTTCCTGTAGTTACATATAAAAAGAATTTTTAAGATTCATTTTAAAAAATTTGAGTTCCAAATTCTTTCCCTTCCTCCCTTCCTCCCCTCCCTCCCCCACCCCCACTGAGAAGGCAAGCAATTTGATGTAGGATATACATATGTACTCAAGGAAAACATATCCACAATACTGGGGTGTACAGTGTGTACAGGGAAAACTAGTACCTTTGTTGTGATGGTTGCTGAGATCTTATGGGGACTCTTTTCACCTTTGGTTCTGTTCCACCTAACTCTCACCTGTGGCTCCAAGAAGCTGCAGCACATGCAGTGGCCACACCCTGGTAAACTGCTTCGGCAGATAGGCCAAACCAGGTTGAGGGTAAAGAAGGGTTCTCAGACACATTGGTGAGTTGGAGGAGTGTCTATTCCAAGCATGTGAAGATTTCCTTTGGTGGAATGGGCAAATGAGAACAATTTGTTCCAGTGGCCATGAAGGCAGATGAAGCAGGTGATGTGGAGCACTTAGAGCTTTGTTAGACACCCAAGATGCCAAAGTCATCCACTACATCCTGAGCCATCATCAGCTGTCTTTATTCTGTCCTGCCACTGGACTATGATGACTCTGGAGGAGAGAGTAAGGCTAATGACTTCGTGTAACTCTGCCTCACAAATCCAATTTAAGCACCAATCTAGAGACATTACCCATACCATTTCACTATTATGCCTCAAAGTCCTGTGGCAACTGGCAAGTGATAATACAGCAAGTGTGGATACACTGGGAGCTGTAGTCACAACCCTGCACACAGGTGGCCCAGGCCATAGGGTAGTTTCTCACTGGAAGCAGCAATGAGACTTGGCAACCCCCAGGTGTCTGAGCAGCCTTTTAAGGATTGCACTGTTCACCTCCTGATGTGAGGAAGGGGACTAGAAAAGGTGCCCTAAACATTGTCTGCTTACCCAACCCTGGTCTGATTACCACAGCAGGCAGGGAATCCCACTATGTGGTCAAAATACCAAAAAATGTGCAAAATACATGAAAACATCTGCAAAGATGATTCCACTCACCATCAGCACATGGAATATATGCACACTAATAGACAACAGAAAATCCAGTAGATCAGAAAGAACTGCTCTTTCTGCAGGAGAACTCAACAGGTATCCAAATACCAGCCCTGAGTGAAACAAGGTTGGCAAATGAAGACTAGCTTACTGAGGCTGGAGCTGGATCCACCTTTTTCTGGAGTGAGTGCAGTGAAGGGGAGAGTAGTGAAGCTGGAATGAGTTTTGCAATCAAAACTAATCTAATCAGCAAGCTGGTATGCCTGCCAAAAGGAGTGAATGACAGTCTCATGACAATGAAATTGCCACTCACAGGAAAACACCATGCCATCATCATCAGTGCCTATGCTCCCACCATGACACAAACCCTGATGAAATCAAAGAAAAATTTTATGAAGACCTAGAGACCCTTATCATCAATGTGCCAAAAGAGGACAAGTTTATATTACTAGGTGACTTTAATGCTAAAGTAGTCTCAAACTACCAGACCTGGTAGGGAGTCCTAGGGAGGAATGGAGTTGGAAACAGCAACAGCAATGGTCATTCACTGCTGAAGACTTGTGCATCAAATGACCTTCTCATCACCAACACTGTCTCTCATTTACCTAAACAAAATAAAAGTTCATGGATGCACCCTTGCAGCAAACACTGGCAGCTAAGAGACTATGTGATTGTAAGGAGAAGATACAGACAAGATGTCAGAGTGACAAAGGCAATGTGCGGTGCAGAGTGTGTAGTGATCATAGACTTATCCTTTTTTAATGTCTATTTATTTATTTTTAGTTTTCAACATTCAATCCCACAAAATTTTGAGTTCCAAATTTTCTCCCCATCTCTCCCCTTTCCCCACCCCAAAACACTGTACATTCTGATTAACCCTTCCCTCAATATGCCCTCCCTTCTATCACATCCCTCCCTTCTCTTATCCCCATCATCTCTCTTTTCTTGTAGGGCAAGATAGATTTCTATACCCCATTATCTGGATTTCTTATTTCCCGGTTGTATGCAAAAACAATTCTCAACATTTGTTCCTAAAACTTTGAGTTCCAACTTCTCTCCCTTGCTCCCTCACCATCCATCCCCATTGAGAAGGCAAGCAATTCAATATGGGCTATATATGTGTAGTTTTGCCAGAGACTTCCATAATAGTCATGTTGTGTAAGACTAACTATATTTCCCTCCATCCTATCCTGCCCCTCATTTATTCTATTCTCTCTTTTGATCTTGTCCCTCCCCCAAAGGGTTTACTTCTAATTACTTCCTCCTCCCATTTGTTCTCCCTTCTATCATCCCTCCCACCCCACTTGTCCCCTTCTTCCCCACTTTCCTGTAGCATAAGATAGATTTTCATACCAAATTGAGTGAGCATGTTATTCCCTCCTGAAGTCAAATGTGAAGAGAGTAAGCTTCACTTTTTCCCTCTCACCTTCTCCCTTTTCTCCTCTATTGAAAAAGCTTTTTCTTGACTCTTTTATGAGAGATAATTTGCCCCATTCCATTTCTCCCTTTCTCCTTCCAATATATTGTTCTCATATTCCTTAATTTCATTTTTTTAAATATCATTCCTTCATATTCAACTTACTCTGTGCTTGGTCTAATGTGTGTGTGTGTGTGTGTGTGTGTGTGTGTGTGTGTGTGTAATCCGTCCAATTACTCAAATACTGAGAAAAGTCTCAAGAGTTACAAATATTTTCTATCATGTAGGAATGCAAACAGTTCAACTTTGGAACATCCCTTATGATTTCTCTTTCCTGTTTACCTTTTCATGCTTCTCTTGATTCTTGTGTTTGAAAGTCAGATTTTCTCTTCAGTTCTGGTCTTTTCATCAAGAATGCTTGGAAGTCCTCTATTTCATTGAATAGCTATTTTTTCCCCTGATGTATTATACTCAGTTTTGCTAGGTAGGTGATTCTTGGTTTTAATCCTAGTTCCTTTAATTGCTGGAATATCATATTCCAAGCCCTTCTGTCCCTTAATGTAGAAGCTTGTAGATCTTGTATTATCCTGATTGTATTTCCACAATACTCAAATTATTTCTTTCTAACTGCTTGCAATATTTTCTCGACCTGGGAACTTTAGAATTTGGTTATAATTTTCCTAGGATTTTCTTTTGGATTTCTTTCAGGAGGTGATTGGTGGATTCTGTCAATATTTATTTTGCCTTCTGGTTCTAGAATATCAGAACAGTTTTCCTTGATAATTTCATGAAAGATGATATCTCAGCTCTTTTTTTTTTGATCATGACTTTCAGGTAGTCCCATAATTTGAAAACACTGGAGAACACAGGAATAAATGGAACTTTCCATAAAATAATAAGCAGTATATACCTAAAACCTTCAACAAGCATTATATGCAATGGGGATAAACTAGATGCATTTCCAAAAAGATCAGGGGTGAAACAAGGATGTCCATTATCACCACTATTGCTAAATATGTACTAGAAATGTTAGTAGTAACAATAATAGAAGAAAAAGAAATTGAAGGAATTAGAATAGGCAAAGAAGAAACTAGGCTGGACTGGGCTCTTTGGGCTCCGCTCCCCACCCCATGTGTTAGACCTTTCCTGTCAGCCTTTCAGGCTGCCTTGGGCTGGAAATCTCCTTCACTCTGTTGCTTTGTAGTTTCTGCTGCTCTAGAATTTGTTTGAAGTCATTTTTTACAGGTATTTTATGGGCTGTGGGGGAAGAACTAGAGCAGGTGCATCTTTCTACTCCAACGTCTTGGCTCCACCCCCAGAATTCTTCAGTCAATTTTTGTCATTGCTTTTCTAAGTTGTCTACTGTCTCTAGCATGCCTCTCATTTCTTTTCCTATTTGTCTTCAACATAATTTATTTACTTTAAAAAATTAATTTGTTTTCAGTTTTCAACATTCACTTCATAAGTCTTATATTTTCTCCCCTTCCCCACTTCTTCCCTAAGGTGGCATGCAATCTTATATGGGTTCTACACATACATTCTTATTAAGCACAGTTTCACATGAGTTATATTACATAGAAGAATAAAAATGAATGGGAGAAACTATGAGAAAAAACAAAACATAACACAAGAGAAAATAATCTGCTTCACTCTGCATTCCAATTCCGTAGTTCTTTCTCTGGATGTGGATGCCATTTTGCCTCAAGAGTCCTGTGGGAATGTTTTAGTTACTTGCATTGCTGTGAATGTGAAGGACTAAGTCTAACAGAAATAGTCCTCCCATGCCATGGCTGTTACTGTGTATAATGTTCTCCTGGTTCTGCTCATTTCACTGAGCATCAGCTCATATTAGTCCAGGCTTTTCTGAAGTCCTCCTATTCATCATTTCTTATAGCACAATAGTATTCCATTATATTCGTATACCATAAATTGTTCAGCCATTCCCCAATTGAGGGGCATCCCCTTGATTTCCAGTTCTTGGCAACCACAAGGAGAGCTGCTATAAATATTTTTGTACATGTGACTTTTTAATGATCTCTGGGATATAGTCCTATAAGGGATATTGTATGCATACTTTTGTAGCCTTTTGGTTAGCATTCCAAATTACTCTCCAGAATAGTTGGATCAGCTCACAGCTCCACCAACAATGATGGTGTTTTAACTCTCCCATATCTTCTCCAATATTTATCATCTTCTTGTTTTATCATGTTTTCTAATTTGATTGGTGTGATGTGGTACCTCAGAGTTGTTTTGATTTGCATTTCTCCAATCGATATTGATTTTGAGCATTTTTTCATATGACTATAGAGAGCTTTAATTTCTTCCTCTGAAAACCGCCTCTTCATATCCTTTGAGCATTTATCAGTTGGGGAAGTCTTGTAAATTTGACCCAGTTCTTTGTATATTTTAGAAATGAGGCCTTTATCACAGACACTATTTGTAAAAATTCTTTCCAAGTTTTCTGTTTCCCTCCTAATCTTGGTTGCATTGGGGTTTTTTGTGCAAAAACTTTTCAATTTAATGTAATCAAAATTATCCATTCTGCACTTTATGTTCTCTATCTCTTGTTTGGTCATAAATTTCTCCATTCTCCATAAATCTGACAAATACATTAACCCCTTGCTCCCCTAATTTCTCTACAGTATCAGCCTTTATAACTAGATCATGTACCTATTTGGAGTTTATTCTTGTGTATGGTATCTGACATTGATCTATGCCCAGTTTCTGTCACACTATTATCCAGTTTTCCCAGCAGTTTTTGTCAAACAGTGCTATCCCAGAAGCTAGGGCCCTTGGGTTTTTCAAAAAGTAGACTGTTATATTCACTGACTACCATGTCTTGAGTACCTAACCTATTCTACTGACCTATGCCTCTATTTCTTAGAGTTTTGATGATTGCTGCTTTATAATACAATTTGAGATCCGGTAGGGCTAGGCCACCTTCCCTAGTATTACTTTTCATTAATTTCCTTGATATTCTGAAACTTTTGTTCTTCCAGTTGAATTTTGATATTTTTTTTCTAGCTCAATAAAATATTTTTCAGGTGGTGTGATTGGTATGGCACTGAATAAATAAATTAATTTAGGTAGAATAGTCATTTTTATTATATTAGCTCCACCTACCCAAGAGCAGCTGATATTTTTCTAATTACTTAGATCTGACTTTATTTGTGTGAAAATGTTTTGTAATTGTGTTCATATTTGTTTGTTTTGGCAGAAAGATTCCCAGATATTTTATAGTGTCTACTGTAACTTTAAATGGAATTTCTCTTTCTATCTCTCAATGTATTTACTTTTATCTAGGTTTCAGAATTGACAGCTTATTTAAATAGTAGGTTGGAAGTGTTAGAATTGTATTAGAATTGTATTCATTTTACTCTTTGTTCTATTTTTGTTTTATTTTGACCTTTCTACCAATAAGATAATGATCTAGCCACAAAGAGGCAGTGGATGCTGAAAAGAATTCCAGAAAAGGAATCAGTTCTCCTATCTGTCAAGATATGTCTAGTATGATTATGGTCACATGGTACAGACTTGTGCTCTTATTGGAGTAGTAAAAATCCCTCTACCAATCCCAATCAATACTTATTTTGCAATTTAGCATTTTTTGAATTGCTGGGGTCCCTGAAGCATTAAGGGAACTTGCACTGTTTCATACAACCAGGATGTCTCAGAGCTGGGACTTTAGAATTTGGAGGTCAGCTCTTTATCCAGGACAGCAACTGAGAGATCTATACCTTGAAAGCTGTAATGGCAATGAAAGTTGTAAGATTACAAATGTGTGTGTCCACTGTTTGTAGAAAAGAAGTTCTAGTGAATTAGAAGAAATAATGTTTGTATCAGAGTCTGGTTACTGCCAGGCTTCATGATTTTTTTAGTCAGAAATAATAACTGATATTTATATTGTTCTTTGTGTTTTATAAAGTACTTTATATTATCTCATTTTATCCAGTAGAAGACTCTACCATAGTTATATTTTGTCTCTGTGATAGGAGTGATAATACCATTGACTGGATACATCAATAATGATAATGAAATTATTATGATAATCCATATCTTTGTAGCACATTAAGGTTTACTAAGCACTTTCCTCACATCGGATCTGTGAGGTAATGTGATTTTTTTTCTATTTTATATATGCATAGGAGAAATAGCATGGTGCAGTGGATAGAAGCATGACCTTGCAGTCAGGAAGGCTAGGGTCCTGCCTATGGCTCATAATAATTGTGTGACCCTGAGCAAATTTTTTTACCCTTGGTGCCCTAGGGAATTCTCTAAAAATGTGTATTTTAGACAAATTGTCTGTATGCACACATATGAATATACACACACATATATACAAAAACACATATATGTACACACATATATACATACCTATACATACACATCTATCTATCTGTCTGTCCGTCCGTCCGTCCGTCCGTCCGTCCGTCCGTCTGTCTATCTATCTATCTATCTATCTATCTATCTATCTTTCTATCTTTCTATCTATCTATACTAGTGGAGAGATTTTCATACCAGGAATTCCTTGAACTGATTAAAACGACAGTCTTGAATTTGTCCTCCCCAAAAAGACATTATTGCATATAGAAATCTATTCTGTGAGTTTTGTGAGTTCAGTGTGTTTTTACCTTTCTTTTCACTTGTTATTTATTTTAACTCATGAGAGGCATCATGATATAGTGAATAGAGGCTCTACCTAGAGATCAGAATGATCTGAGTTCAAGTTCCATACATTCTGATTGAGTAATTCTGCACCAATCACTTAACCTCTTAGTGCCCTAGGCAATTGATTCTTCAAGCTGCAAAACAGTTGCTGGTGTATTGGTAGAGGGAATGTCCTCACTGGAGACTCCTCTTCCCATCAAAATCTTTGTTCTAGCCAAAACAAACAAACCAACAAACAAAAGACTTGCCTCTTCCCTCCAGGAAATGGAGCCTATGTCTACTCTGGGACTTCCCAGAAGGCAGAATTTACTTCTTTGCACACTGTGCAGAGTGCTGCTACCTGACTGATTAGACTGAACTAGCATTGTCTCTCCTGTGTCCTGCCCAGCAGAATCTAGCACACTGTGAAACTAAAATAATTGTCAAATAATCTGTTCACTAACCTAGACATTCATAAGCTGAGCCTCTCAGAGGTCAGTCATCTCTCAAGACAATGATCATAGGATTTCTTTACCTCTGTTTTATGGGAGGCTTTTCAAGAGACTGAATACCCCTTGCACCAGCAGGCTGTCAAGTGACATGCTCCAAGGGAGACTCAATATCAATCTGTCAGGCATGATTTAGAAATAATGAAATGAATCTGGCTCTGATGTAGGGGGCTGAATGAGGTGATGCACTAGAGGTCCTTTCACTGATTCCTTGACTTGCTAAATAAGGACATTTTCCCCTCTGTGAATTACTTGAAGGCTACTATCCCCTCCTCTCCCTTAAATATGATACAACTCCCATCAAACTCATTTAAGGATTAAAATGAAGCAGATTGAATTGAATTCAAGAAACCAGAGTCATCAGCAAGGGCTGAAATTTTTGACCCTTTTCTCTTAGCATTCCCCACAGCTGTTGCATGGAGGAGGCTAAAGATCTGTGCATGTTGCACGGTTCAAACCTAGGAGGACTTGGACTCTTGAATATACATCATTCTCATGAACAGAATGTGAAACCAGGGGAAATAATTCCCTTAGAATCAGGGCTCATTTGATTTGAATGGAGGAAGATGTCAATGATCACCTTGACAAACAGGAACTGGTAAAACATATGCCTTCATTTGCAACTGAATACATTTCCGAAGCTCTCAAAATGCTAGTTTTAGAAATCTTAAAAACTAAATCAAAACCAAAACTAAAGCCATCGATCCTTTGTGTTCTCTCCCCAGTCTCCTCTATAGAAATCTTCAAGTCATTTTAAGTAACCTGGCCCTTCTCAGCCATTCACCTGTCTCTCCCTCCATTGATGTGGATTTCCTCCCTTCTCCTCCCAGCTGAGTTGGAAGACTCCATGGGAGGAATCCTTTATTAACGCTGAAAGAGACCCAATAGGCTTCCTTCTTTATGGTCAAAGTCTTTTCATTTAGCCATTGATATTTTAAGGGTCTTCAAGACAATTTAATGTGAAAATGGGTTCACTATCTAGACTTGCTAATCTGAGCCTTTAAGTGACTTTGGAAATACGTTTTTATTAAAAAGTTACACCACTACTACACTTTCAGCATCACGACGCAAAATCTATTTAGAAAAGTTATCCCTGAAAGCCAGATTGAGCAGAAAGCTTAATTTTCCCTTAGTAAGTGGATAGGCAGAAATAAATTAAGAGCCTAGTGAATAAACAGGAATCTATAAAATTCACTGAAATCTCAGCTATCCATCTTGTTTTTTACTTCAAATGAATCAAATGTTAACCATGATTAAATGTAAGGTATTTTAAGAATGAATACACACCTATTTCTGAAGTAGTGATTAACAGCACAGAAAAACATGCTTCAGTGAATACTTTCAGTTGAATCGTAAAGTCCTGTCTCCTAAAAGCCACTTGAGACAGCTTCAAAGCAGGATATTTAACAAAACCAAGGCTCTCATCCAGACCATCTCCATTTCCCAGTTTAAACTCCCTTCCACAAACTTTCTGTTGGGCTACATCCATGAAAATATACATACCAAGCGGCTCAGTCAGCTGCCTCTTCTGTTTTGCCTTCTCCTGTGAGTCCATATAAACACAATTTTAGAGCTGGAAGAGTTCTCCCAGCATCTAGTCCATTCTCCCCTCTTATTTTGTAAGTGAGGAAGCTGCAATCCATAGAAGATGAGGAACCTGCTGGATGTCACTTAAATGGCAAGTGGTAAGGTTAGGATTTGAACCAAGATTTTTGAAATCCTAATTCAGTGCTCTTTTCACTGATTCTCAGTATCTAGATTTTTTTCAGGTGGAGTTTTTTCTCCATTTCGCAGAATAAATTTTATGAATCTGAGCTAATTAACTTTTATTAACTATTAATTACAATGTTAACTAGCCAGTAACAATTTAGCTAATTTATTAACTACTAGTTAACAAATAAATTACTAATTTAGTTAACTAAAATAAATTTTCTCTTTGAATGAATTTTCTGAATTTTGATTTTTTTTCTCCTAATTTCTTTCAACATTTTCTCCCTTCATTGAGAAAAGGTTTTTATTGATGTTCATTATTTGAATTTTTCATTTTAATTATCTTAGAATTTCTATTTTCCTCACTGGAAATTCATAATTTCAGCTTAAAATTTGATGTTTGTCTTTCTTATTGAGACTCCCTCTTCTGAATAGCCTGTCCCATAGGATTCCAAATACATACTGTTTTGTGATGCCTGTGTGTTCTTCCTTAAAGCAGTATTGACTGCTCTTAATTAACACTGATTGAAGTTATGTGTTATTGAACACAGTGCTGCTTAATTGCTTGTGGCATTGGATTCATTGCAGCTGCCTGCCTTCTCATATACTAATTGTTGACTTGCAATTTATAGGTCATTTCTCATGACACTTTATAGCTTATTTGCTTTTGCACTCTTGACTTGATAAGGTATGATTTTGCCTAGAGTTTGAACAAAAGAAAGGCTGAAAATTTTAGAAATGTGGGCTATAGTAATGGATACAGTGGAATCAGTTCAAGTTATAGAAATAAGAACATTATAAAATTTTGAAGAGATAGAGGTGAATGTGCAAAAATCATTAATAACTACAATAGAGAAGACAATATTCAGTTTGATTGCGTATTCCAAAGTTCCTGATGATCTCAAGAGATGAATTCCTCTGGGGATTTACTTAGTTTTTAAAGACAACAGGCAGAGAATATTTGCCAAATGGATGAGCTGTAATGCTTGATTAAGCTAGAAAAGGCACTGTACCCATAGATGCCACTGGGGTCAGATCTCTTGAACCTCAGGGAAATCATTGGCCTAAATTAGGAATATTCCCAGGAAAAAAAAAAAAACCCTTGTCTCTTTGGGAAAGAACCAGTAAAAGCGATAATCTATTGTGATACATATTTGCCACACACCCAGTTTAGAAAAAGTTTTAACTGCCAGAAAGTCTTAAAGGGACCAATTATTGGTATCATACAGTCAGAAGGCTTCAAAGTCTAAAAATTACTTGACAAGAATGGTGCCAAAGACAAGAGAGGCACTTTGGAACTTGGGGAATATAATGACAAGTGTATGTTAAAAGAGTCTATGCCCTCATTCAGAATAAATGGGAAAACTCTTTGACTTAGTGATGTGTGTGAATAGTTTTTAATGGGGGCTAGTGGAGAGGAGAAGTAAAACCAGATCAGGTGGACAGGGTCAGACAGGAGCAAGTGTGCAACAAGTACAAGATTTATCAATGAAGTTGGAGAAGAATCTAGCTGGCTTTGGATTAGGAAAAAAAAAATTAATATTTAATATCTGTTACCTCAATGGGTCCCATGGACAGTGGTTACCCTATATTCCATATTCTCAGCATATAAAATTTTAATTGACTTTTTTCATTTCACAGAATAAGTTTTTAATTTTTCCATTTGATTTATTTTCTAAAATTTGAATTTTGATTTTTTTTTTCTCTTCACTATGCTTGTTTTTGTCAAGTTAATAAGAGTGGCAACAGGTAGTATCCAACTTATGCACCATGACCAGTAAGTTGAGGGTATGAATGAAAGTACAACCAGTGCTGGAAAAAGAGGCTAAGGAAGATTTGTCGTCAAGAGAGAGTCAGGTCTCAGTGAAAGTGAGAAGATGGAGGGAGCGAAAAAAGGAAAAAGTTTAAGATGAACTCAACTCTCCCAATTGGGTAAGAGAAGGGTGCCCCCAAGGGGACAAGTCCTGTGCAATTTTAGATGGCTATAAAGGGCACCTTGACCATGATGGAGTGGCATAGGTGAAGCAAGTCTTGTAGATTTATAGATGAACAGAGGATAGGTTGGAGTGGTATCACAGGAGCAACTTGGGTTTGAAGCCTGGCTGTGACATTTACTAGATGTCTGATCCTGAGCAAGTCACTTAACCTGGGTCTCACTCCCCTCATCTGTAAAATGTGGGTAGCAATGCCTATATTACTAACAACCTAAATGTATTGTGAAGAAGAGCTTTGCAAACCTTAAAGGGTTATATAAATGTATTTTTAAGTTATTATCATCATCATCATCATCATTCTACTGTGGATGAAGGGTGGAATCTGAAGAAGATTATTAAGAAAATTAATCCAGTCTCATTATCAGCAATATCTTTCAGAGACTGAACTTTTGAAATGAGGACTTTAGAAAAAGGGAGAATCTGGATCTCCCCAAATCATTGGTTTTTAATAATCACTTCTCTCAGTGGAACCACAGGGGAGGAAATTGATAAACCCTCCTTCCCGGTAGCCAGTGCTGACCATTGTTCCAAAACTATAGAGCTGAGGAGTGGAGGGAGTGGAGAAGAGTAAGGACAAAGCAAGAGAGCAGGTAAGAAGATGGTCAGGGAATAAACTGAGGCATGACTGGATGTGGAACTAGATAGAGTGGGAGAATGAGGCAACCACTAGCCTCATTTTCACCGGTCAGAAGGATTCCTAGGTGGAAGTTCATGTGAGTGAAAAGGTTATGTCCTCTGAGGCATGGATTCTAGTGTAGCTGTCAAGGCGGCTTGAGAAGTTGGCCAAAAAGCCATGATTATTAGTCTTTTTCCCTAGATATTCTCTCACGAATTATGGGCCAAGCAACTGCTATTTTTATTCCTAAATCACAACTGCTGTTCTCTTTGTTATCTAGCTTACTGAATTTTCTTAAGCTTTTACTCCCTCCCTTCTCATTTTCAGTTTAAAACTCTCTTGAACAGATCCACACATCTCCAGGGAAATATAGTCTTTCCAAAACTAATTAGATGAACTCTATTCCTGACCAAAAGTTTGTATATTCTTGTGTCTTAAACACTGGTGAGAAATTCAAATATCCTTACTTACAATGAGTAGAAATGATGAAAATACCACTTACATACCTGTCTGTTCAGTTGTTCAGTCACTTCAGTTGTGTCTGACTCTTTGTGATCCCATTTGGGGTTTTCTTGAGAGAGATGCTGGAGTGAGCTATTTTCTTCTCTGCCTCATTTTACAGCTAAGGAAACTGAGGCAAACAGGGTTGAGTGACTTGCCCAGGATCACACAGCTGGTGTCTGAGGCCATATTTGGACTCAGTGGGATATCTCTTCCTGACTGCTCTCTATCCATGGTGCCATCTAGTTGCCCATATATGTCTAGCACTTTATATTTTTGAGGAATATTTTCTAGATACACAGAGATGGCAATTATTAAAATGACTGGCAAGAAAACTAAGGACAATAAAATAGAGTGGGTTTTGTTTATTTGTTTTTGTAGTTGTGTGTGTTTTAGCTGTATTGGGGAGAAGAGAAACTTCAAAGAAAGGATTGAAATATGGCTTGGAGTCAATAGTGGAAATGAGACTATTAAGAGAAGGTAGAACTACTCAACTCTTATTTTGATTTTGTTTTCTCTGCCAAGGAGAGAGTGGAAAGTACAGAACAGAAATGGTTAATAAAGCATTGCAACCTAATATAAGGAGGAGTGTAGTAAGAGAATTAATATTATACTACTTTTTATGATTATTTTAAGTCACCAGCCTCAAATAAACCATAACACAGAATATTGAAAGAACCAGCAGAAATGATTGCTGAGTCTTTTGTCAGTTATCCTTGAAACGTCTTAGAAAATGGGAGAGATGCTGCAGGACTGAATTAAGACAAATGACTTCATTTTCAAAAACAGGAAGAGAACACAATCTACAAACTCTGTGAGTCTGACCTCAATTCAACTCAGTGATCTTGATGTCAATTTTTCTGGAAAATTTCTACAATTCATTATTAAAAGCATTTTAAGGAATATGTAGACAAAGAAATTGGTCATCTTGTAGAGCCAGCATATTTCATCAACAGTCAGATCAAACCATATTAACCCCATTTCCACATTTAAAAAAATAGTTATTACATTGGTAGATTGTGGAATGCTATAGTTAAAGTTTTTTTTTTTTTAACAAAGGTTTTTACTTGTCCATCATTTCTGAGGGAAAGATGGAGATATGTCGGCTTGCCAATGGTATTGTTAGGAGGACTTGAAACTCCTTGAATGGCCAGATTCAAAGACTATTCATTAATATTTGAAGTGTATTTGGAAGGAAATTTCTAGTGGAGTTCAAATATCCTTTTTAACCCTTTCATCAATGACAGGTAAAATCACATATGGTTTAGCAAATTTGCAGATGAAATACTCATTGTTTCCACATTTTCCCTTCCATTCATAATCTGTCTTTCATTCCTATTACTATACCAAAAAACTATTCTCTCCAAGGTCATGGTCTTCATCATTTTGATTTCTTTGCAGTGTTTGACACTGGAGACCACTGATTTCTTCTGAATTCTCTTTCCTCCCTAGATCTTCATGATATGATATTATTCTGTTATGGTTTTCTCCCTACCTGTCAGACTGACATTTCTTTTTCCCTTCAAAGATTCATCATCCATGTCTTGCCTCTTTTGCAGGGTACTCCTGGTCCTTGTCCTGGATCCTCTTTTCTTTCCTTGTACTCTCTTTCTTGAAGAGTTAACCAGTTTTCATGGATTCAACTGTCATTTATATACAGATGACTCCTATATTTGCATATATATGTACACATACATATATACGTGTGTATGCATGTATGTATGTATATGTATATACATCCCTAATCTCTCTCTTGAGCTCAAGTCCTGAATTTCCCACTTGATATCTTCACCTGGAGAGAAGGCCCCAAAAGAGAAGAAGCCCCTGGAGATAGTCTCAAGAGATCCCTCTCCAACCCACCACAT
The DNA here is from genome assembly GCA_023548195.1 of Bettongia penicillata ogilbyi. Lineage (NCBI taxonomy): Eukaryota > Metazoa > Chordata > Mammalia > Diprotodontia > Potoroidae > Bettongia > Bettongia penicillata. The sequence continues at coordinate 3,235,337 of JAJHZJ010000688.1, read as the reverse complement.
ACCATCAAGGGGGGAGGAAATGGATGATGAATGAACAAAAGAGACCAAACAGGAGTAGTTAGACAGGTAGAACAAGAAACAGGAGAGGACAGCCATGAAAACCCATGAAGGAGTATCCAGGATAAAAGGTTGATCAGCAGCATTAAATGGGAGTACAGCAGCTATGTGCTGTTGGACTGGAGCTCAAGGGAGAAATTAGGGTTGGGTATATTGATGAAGAAATCATCTTCATAGAGATGATAATTAAATCCATACGAGCCGATGAGATTGTCAAGAAAGAGTGTTCTAATTCTGTAGTTCTGTGATTCTGTGGTTTCCTAGTAATTTTCCCTAAGTGCCCAGTCATGGTATCATTCCCATGCATTTCCTCTTCTCTTTCATTTTCATTGTTTGTTCCAGTTCACCAGATCTTGATTTCTGAGCACATTTTTCTTATCACCCCTTGTTTAACTCAGTTCATCCTGCTTCGCTCCTCCATTATTTGTTGTCAGTTCCCACAGCTGCTCCCTTTCTCTTTGCTGTTTTATTTTTTACATGAACAAATTAACTATGAGTCCAAAGAATCATAATTGAGAAGTCATTTTATTCAAAGACCAGAATTTATCATGGAGGAGAAAGGGCTTGCCTCTGGACTATGTCTTGCCAGATGATTGTTTGCATATTGTGGCTTAGCCTAGCCTATTTTAATTCTTTTTTTTAAATCTGGGTTAGTATTATTTCCCAGTTACCTTAGTTCTTATAGTATGTCTTCATGTATTTACATCTACTTCCTTATATTCCCCAATTTTTCTTTTCTTCAGGGATGGAGTGGGTGTTGGTCTTTAACCACTGCCCAACATCAATTCCCTTTACTCAGAACACTGTATGGCATAATTAAAAAAAGACTTGCAGTATGATATAGGGGTCAGTAACCAAACTGGTGACAAAGGGGATTGATTTAACTGAACTTTTGATATCCAAGGAGATATAGGCTTTTGAATAGTACTCAAAACAGGATCAAAACAACAAGTTTTCAGAGAGCAACATCAGACCCCCTAAATATTTTCTCCAGGCTAACTGTCCCAAGTTTCTTTTAGCTGATCTCTTCACACCATGATCTCCAGGTCCTCATTTTTCTGATCTCCCTTTTCTGTATGTGCTCCAACTGGTCAATGTCCTTTCTTAAACTATAATATCCAGAACCAGGCATAATATTTCAGGTGTGATCTGATGCTATAATTTCTCTCCTTCCAGTTTTTTTCCTCATAAACTCCTTCAGGTTTGTGATGGTGACATTGTCATCCACTAAAACCCCTACCTAGATATTTTTACATGTCTCTGAACCTGTAACTCATTTTTTGAACCAAAGTGAGGGAATTTATATTTATTGAATTTCATTTTGTTAGTTTCAGTTACTATTCTGGCATATTAACATTTTTAATATTACTTTGCTATTGAATGAATTTGCTATCTTTGACAGCTATATGTTCTCTATAAATTTAATGTTTGCTATCTATGTCTTTGTCTCTCCACATTACTACTACTACATCACACTACTCACATAGGTACGTGGACACCTATTCACTCTCTGGGTTGGCTCACTCAATTCAGTCTTCCCTCATACCATCAGGTTTAAGCTCCTAGAGAAGGACTCCCCTTTAGTTATACTCATACTCTCTCAGGGTCTTAGGGATAACCTCAGGGATGTGCTGGCAAATGTTTAGCCATCATCTTTCCAGAAAAAAATGAATGCATGGCACATTCTTAAGTTTAATTCGTACTATCAACTTCTTTTCTGTCATTTTTAAAGTCCAGCAAGCAACATAACCATTAATCAAACCCACATTTGTAGCATTGAAAATTTAACAAAAGGCTCTCTGGAGTTGGTTTGAAGTGATTCCCATACTCCGTTGACCCTATTCAGGGAAATAAATCCCTGCTGTCTTCCAACTCTAGCTTTCAAGCCCCAAGAGATGAACTTCTATTTATATAACTAGGAATAGACAACAATGTCATTTTTATATCTTAAATATAATAATTTATATAACAATAAGGAAAAATAAATTATTTTAAGTACAAATGCTCATATATTAAACCAAGTACAAGAATAATGAACCTCATTACAATACACATCTTTATTCTATACTCTTCCTACAATATGCTCAGTTTCTGTGGGAAAAAGTAGGTTTACACTTACAGAAACCTGGCAGGGAAGTATATGAATGAGAAAAATCCATATGCTTAGAATAATTGATAACTCTGGATAACAAGCTTCAATGTCATTGGTTTGTTTAGGAATAACTGCACCATACAAACCAACTTCTTTGCTAGTTGCTTATCAGTCCTCACTGGTCTTTGGATGAGTAACTTCTATATTTGAACGTATCATTCAGAAAAAGGAGTTTAAAAAAGAGTTACTTATTAATGAACATTTTAGTTCCTGAAAGGAGGTGAAGTGGGAATGTATTTCCAGTTTGGAGGAAAGTCTGTGTAAAGGCACAAAAATGGGAGATGGTCCTCCAAGTATGAGGTGGGACCATTGGGCTAGAACATCAAATGCATGGAAGAGGATAAAATATTTAATATACTGGGAAAGGTGAATTATAGGAAGATTGAGAAAGGCTATAAAAGCCAAATAGAGGAATGATTATTTTATCTTAGAGGTGAGAGAGTCACTGTAGTTTCTTAAGAGCAGTACCATGGTCAACCCTGTGCTGTGGGTGTATCATTTTCGCAGCTTTGTCAAGAACAGGTTGGAGAGGCAAGAGACGAGTCAGGGAGACTAATTAGAAGTTTACTACAATATTTCAGGTGATATGTGGGTAATAAAGGTCTGAAGTAGGCATAGTGGAAATGTGAATGGAGAGAATGAGATGCATATGAAATACGTTGAGTAACTTGATAAGACTTGGCAACTGATTGGAGTTGAGGGTTGAAAGAGAGGGACAGAGACAAACTATGGCTTTGATGTGGATATTTTCTAACATTTTTTCCCATGTCACAGATTTATATGTTGCCTACATTCCTGTCATGTCTTTTATAGGATTATAAACAACTCAAAGGAAAGGACTATATATAATTTATACTCAACTCTGTGACATCAATGCAAATGATTGAAAAAGGAAAGATTTATTTAACCGACAAAAATATTTTCTCTATATCCTTCCTACAAGGGTTTTTTCCTGTTGGTTTAAAAACAGACCCCTGCCCTGCTGTTTAACTGGATGTTTGGTACTGTGGAACTCAGTCTAACGTTCGTTGAGAAGAGTGATGTTCAATAATTTTTCTTAAAAAACAGGGACATCCCACTAGTTCAGCCCCTGGAAAACTGGGTTAACAATTTCCTAATTCCAATTCATTCTTAATATAGCTGACAAAACAACCTTCTTATATACATTCCTGACTGTCAATCTTTTGTGCCAAATGTCTTTGCTAGTAAAGGGGTGTGTGCGTGTGTGTGTGTGTGAGAGAGAGAGAGAGAGAGAGAGAGAGAGAGAGAGAGAGAGAGAGGAGAGAGAGAAGGAGAGGAGAGAGAGAGAGAGAGAGAGAGAGAGAGAGAAGAAAGAGAGAGAGAGAGAGAGAGAGAGAGAGAGAGAGAGAGAGAGAGAGAGAGAGAGAGAGAGAGAGAGAGAGAGATCTCACTATCTTGACCCTACTAATACCTTACATCCTTGCCCTTTCATTCCCTTAGGGAGAAAGATGTCACTATTAAACCTATCAACTCATTCTTCTTCTCCCACAATCCAATAATGGGGCACCCACCCACCTACCCACACACACACACACACACACACACACACACACACAGCGCATACATTTCAAACTCTTTCCCATGTATAGATTGATTATCTGGGTTAGGGAGAGAGGTGTCAGCTCTGCTTACATTTGCAGAGATACATCTGTGGAGCTCATATCATGGAACAGAAAAATAAATTCAGGAGAACAGGAATAGTAAATCGCCGAGTGCAGGATTTCCAAACACTATTCTAAGTCCTAGGAGAGTAATGGGAGGAGATGGAAGAAGAAAGGTAAGAGTGACCCATCTATGCCAGTCTCCTCCTTGGCAGTAATAAAACCCTTTCAAGGGAAGATTATAGATTCCAAGCTGGGAAGACTTTTTTTTTATATTTTTTTTTAATATAAATTTATTTATTTAACTTTTTACATTCATTTTCACAAAATTTTGGGTTCCAAATTTTCTCCCCATTTATCCCCTCCCCCCCACCCCAATACACCAAGCATTCTAATTTCCCCTATCACCAATCTGCCCTCTCTTCTATCATCCCTCCCTTCTCTTCTCCCCATCTTCTCTTTTGTCCTGTAGGGCCAGATGACTTTCTATTCCCATTAACTGTATTTCTTATTTCCTAGTAGCAAGAACAATACTCAACAGTTGGTCCTAAAACTTTGAGTTCCAAATTCTCCCCATCCCTCCCTCCCCACCCATTCCCTTTGGGAAGTCAGGCAATTCAGTATGGGCCATATCTGTTAGTTTTGCAAATGAATTCCATAATAGTCGTGTTGTGTAAGACTAACTGTATTTCCCTCCATCCTATCCTGCCCCCCATTGTTTCTATTCTGTCTTTTGATCCTGTCCCTCCCCAAATGTTGACTTCAAATTGCTCCCTCCTCCCATTGCCCTCCATTCCATCATCCCCCCCCCACCCCACTTATCTCCTCTCTCTCCCCCACTTTCCTGTATTGTAAGATAGGTTTTCATACCAAAATGAGTGTGCATTTTATTCCTTCCTTTAGTGGAATATGATGAGGGTAAACTTCTTGTTTTTTTCTCAGCTCTCCTCTCTTTTCCTCCACTAAAAAGTCTCCTGCTTGCCTCTTGAATGAGATATAATTTACCCCATTCCATTTCACCCTCTCACCTCCCACTACATTTCTCTCTCACCATTTACCTTAATTTCTTTTAAGATATGGTCCCATTCTATTCAATTCACTCTGTGCTCTCTGTCTCTGTATGTGCGTGCATGTGTGTATGTGTGTGTGCGCACATGCATATACATGTGTGTGTGCATGTGTGCATGTATGTGTGTGTGTGTGTGTGTGTGTGGTCCCACCAACTACCCAGATACTGAAAAGTTTTAAGAGTTACAAATATTGTCTTTCCATGTAGGAATGTAAACAGTTCACCTTTGGTAAGTCCCTTATGACTTCTCTTTGCTGTTTACTTTTTCATACTTCTTCTCATTCTTGTGTTTGAAAGTCAAATTTTCTTCTCAGCTCTGGTCTTTTCATCAAGAATGCTTGAAAGTCCTCTGTTTCACTGAAAGACCATATTTTCCCCTGAAGTATTATACTCAGTTTTGCTGGGTAGGTGATTCTTGGTTTTAATCCTAGTTCCTTTGACTTTCTGGGAATATCCTATTACATGCCCTTTGATCCCTTAATGTAGAAGCTGCTAGATCTTGTGTTATCCTGATTGTATTTCCACAATACTGGAATTGTTTCTTTCTAGCTGCTTGCAATATTTTCTCCTTGACCTGGAAATTCTGGAATTTGGCCACAATGTTCCTAGGAGTTTCTTTTTCGATCTCTTTCAGGCAGTGATTGATGGATTCCTTAAATACTTATTTTGCCCTCTGGTTCTAGAATCTCAGGGCAGTTTTCCTTGACAATTTCATGAAAGATGATGTCTAGGCTCTTTTTTTGATCATGGCTTTCAGGTAGTCCCATAATTTTTAAATTGTCTCTCCTGGATCTATTCTCCAGGTCAGTTGTTTTTCCAATGAGATATTTCACATTCTCTTCCATTTTTTCATTCTTTTGGTTTTGTTTGGTGATTTCTTGGTTTCTCGTAAAGTCATTAGACTCCATCTGTTCCATTCTAATTTTGAGAGAACTATTTTCTTCAGTGAGCTTTTGAACCTCTTTTTCCATTTGGCTAATTCTGCTTTTGAAAGCATTCTTCTCCTCATTGGCTTTTTGAACCTCTTTTGCCAATTGAGTGAGCCTCTTTTTCAAGGTGTTATTTTTTCAGCATTTTTTTGGGTCTCCTTTACCAAGGTATTGACCCGTTTTTCATGCTTTTCTTGCATCTCTCTCATTTCTCTTCCTAGTTTTTCCTCCACCTGTCTAACTTGATTTTCAAAATCCTTTTTGAGCTCTTCCATGGCCTGAGCCCACCAGACATCCACCTCTGATGTCTGGAATACAGAGGCCCTGACCTCCACATCTTTCCCTGATGGTAAGAATAGTTCCTCGTCATCAGAATTGAAAGGCAGGAACAGCTGTCCTCCAAGAAAGGAGCTTTATATGGTCTTATTTTTCTTCACTTTTCTGGGCATTTTCCCAGCCAGTTACTTGACTTCTGAGATTCCTGTCCACCCCTTCCTAGATCTGCCCAGCTAGTGCTTGGGGTCTGAGATTCAAATGCTGCTCCCCAGCCTCTGGGCTTTCCGTGGTGGGCGTGGCTACTATTCAATGTGAGCTTAAGTTCTGGTGCTCAGGTGGGGGCAGGGCCACCTCCCAGGCTCAGTTCCCTCAGGGGGTTTATGCAGAGACCTTTGGTAATGGCCCTGAGCTCCTGCCTACTTGGGGAGTCCCGGGCTGCTGCTGCCTCTGCTGCTTCCTCCCAAGGGGGCCTGAGTCACGGAGACATCCTGCTCCCCTCTCAGCCAGCCCAGAAGTCTCTCTCACTGACTTGTAGTGCCTGTGGGTGGAGGGACCTTTGCGGCCACTGGAGGTTCTGTCCCTGAAGCCTACTCGGAAATGCTCCTCTCAGGGACACGCAGCCAGGGCAGCACAGGGTTGGGCTCCACTGTCTGGAGTGTGATGGACCCCTGGGGACGGCTTTCCAGGGCTCTCTGGAATGGAAATCTCCTCCACTGCGTTGGTGCATGGCTTACTCTGCTCCAGAATTTGTGGGGAGTTCTTTTTGCAGGAAATTTATGGGCTGTGCATTCGGAGCTAGCATACGTGAGTCTTTCTACTCTGCCATCTTGGCTCCTCCCTCCTGGGAGGGCTTTTGAGGTCATCTAGTCTAAACCTCTCTCATTTTGCAGATGAGGAAACAGATTCAGAGAAGTGATTTGCCCAGGGTTGCACAAGTCACAAAGCAGCAGCCCTGGAACATGAACTCATGTTTTCTGATTTTAAATCCATAAACAGTTCCACTACCACAGTGGGATTTTATCACAACCTCTAAAAATGGGGATGGGGGGCGAGGAGGATAAAGAGTAGTGGAATATAATTGTGTTGCACATATTTTCCTTTCAGAGATTTCATTTTGGGGATGTATATTGGCCCATATTTGAATCTAGGACCATGGCATATACTGGAAATGCTGAGAGGATTAATTAAGGGTTAATGGACTGATCTCAGAAGGGAAGGCTTCTTAAAGGAAAGAAATATTAAAAGGCTAAGAAAAGTAAATGAGAGGCTGACTGTAGCTAATCTCTGAATGGTCGCTTCGCTCTAATTGTAGATGAAGACCTGTGCTACCACAATGAGGAAGGGTCCCCATGGAAATTAGCAGATGAGATATAATGTAAATGTTTTTTAATGACTTTAGAGATCTTATAACTGATGCTCTTATTAATAATGCTAACTGTATGGACTAATACATCTTGTCACATTCAACAAGATTAAAGTTCTACGAGGATTATTCCATTAAGCATTGAGTCTATGTGGAATGAAATGGTTATGAAAATGAAATGTCACGCACTGTGATTTTGGCTTAAGTACCCTGGCTCTGGCACTTACAAAATACCCTCCAAAAAGAAACTATAAAAAAGAATAATCATCCAGCCCTTTGATGGATCTGCATATTTTTAAAGCTGAGCTATGGGGAGATCTCTAGAAGCAATCATCCAACCTAAGTCATGTTTGCAAATGTAGCAGGTTTGACTCAAAGGTAATGAAAAAAATACTTTTACAAATACACCAGAATTTGCATATCCAAATGAACGGTTGTGCTTTAAAGTACTCACCATTGCAGTCCCTGACAACAATTGAAGCAGGCTGTTCAGCAAACCATACCACTGGGTCCTATGACTAACTCTCTTGTAACACTCAAGGTCTCACCTGAACAGGCAACTTGGTCAATCATGGTAGGGGCATGATAGATAAAGTGTCTACTAGGATTTGGGGTTCACCATTTTACCATATAGGCTTTTGAATTCCAATGATAAGCCTACTAATGAGACTTGAATCCCCTAATAGTTGATTCAAGGTCACTCTGTCACCCTGTGTCCTAATATCCCCAACATGGACTAAGTCATGAAAGATTCCTCCTTTGATAAGATTTGCCTGATATAAGAGTCCTCTGTTGTCAAATGGAAGTGTTATATACAAGAAAGAGCTAAACCAGGACCCTCTGGTGTGAATAATCTCCAAAGACGGTTGTTCAAGCCCCTGAAATCTTCCCAAGCAAGGCCGTGACCCAATCTTTCTCTCTAGGGAATTGAACACCCCTGTACTTAGAACTGGAACCTTTCCAGCAAGACAAAGCCTTGTTCACTAATTCGACTCTCAGTAGCACACCAACAGAGAAATGAGAAAGCCCCTACTGTTCAACTGCAACTCTAACAAAATGGTGATGGTCCTCGGGAGAGTCAGCTTAATGAGTGGAAATCAGCTTAATATTGGAGCACTGTCTGCATAGTTTGCTACCACATGACCAAATATCAAATCAGGTTGTGGAGATGGTGAGTTAATGATGTGCTGGTGTCACAAGCAGGGTCTCCTGATTACCAAAGACTGCAAAAACTGACAGAAATTGCCCCACTCACCAACACAAATGGTCACACCTATCACCTGCCTATGGGCTGATTCCATACACTGGTAGCTTATCTATACTTGATGATGATTTATTGTCAATATAGGTATCACATTCTCTGTTTGAGCCAAAGTTACAGTCACACTTAATGCTCTCATTCAACATATTATTGTGCCTTTTGGATACTTTAAGTCCATCTCCTGATCAAGGCACTCATTTCATGTCAAGAAAAGTCTAGGACAAGACTCTGATAAATCACACTCAATGGAAATTTCATATTCCCTACCAATATCAAACTGCTAATGTAGAGAGATAAAACAGTCTTCTCAAGGAGCAACTACTTATTGTCTGTCCTGATGTGACCGGATAGGTAGACAACCTCCATGCTAGTTTTAACCTTCACCCACAGGAACTATATCCAAATAGCCACAACCTCTGGTTCTGAACTTAGATCTGGAATGAGGAGATGGAGAGGTCACTGAATAACAGATATAACTTCTTATGACAATATGCAAATATTTTTCATTTCTAAGACTACTGTGCTAAGGTTGACACAACTCAACCTGACTGCCCACACTTAGCATCAACATTGCCAAGAGAAAACAAAAGAAATTCCCTTTAACTTAAAACTAGAAACTTCTCAGGAAGTTTCAGGCAACTCCAATCCAGGTTTAGACTTGCACCTACCTCTTAGTGTTGTGAGGATAAAATGAGATAATATTTAAAAATTCAATTTTCAAATCACAATTGATTGTGATACTTCACAAATCTTAAAACGCTATTAGTTACTATTATTATTACTTTTATCAAAGACTATAATAATAATGTTAGCCTTTATATAGTGCATTAATGTTTGCAAAGAGTTTTGTTAATATCATCTCATTTTATCCTCACAAAAACTCTGGTAGGGAAGTGCTATTATTATCCCTCCTTTACAAATGAGGAAATGAAAGCAGACAGCAATTAAGTGACTTGTCCAGGTATAAGCCCAAGCAAAGCGGGATTCTTTGTTTTTTTCTTTCTGGAGTTCAGTCTCCCAGCCTCATTGAAAACATCTGAAGGCCCAATCTCCTTTGAACTCAGGTAGTTCATAACTATACTGAATTAAGTGGGTTATGATGCCTTCTAGCTCTGAGCCTATTAGTTGAGAACTATATATACTTGGTATTTTGCTTTGGAGGTTTCGCTTATGAGAAGGACCTTTTGATTCCTTGGATGAAACTCTGAGTTAAGTGCCACCCAAGTACTCAGATGTTGTTGGTGCTTCCCAATCTGGTAGTGTATGTATTTGTCAGACAGTTGGAGACCTGTCTGTTGATCTTTGTGCAAATTTCTCTGTTTGTATTTTCTTTATGTTCAAAGAGTTAACCTTTCCCCTAAACTAATGAATGTTTAATTAAATATGCTTAATTAAAGAAGGATTGTTAACCCCTTTGAAGTTGTCTTCCCTTTATAAAGCAAATCAAAACACCTGTGCTAGCCAGTCATCCTGGTGTGCTAGGGAGCTTGCTATTACACCAAGGTCACACAGTGTAAGAATCAAAAGCCTTTCCTGCCCATTAATAGGCCTCAGGTGGAGCCCATTAAGGGAAGTTTGCTTATGGGGAGGTTTGCTTGTTTGAAGGCTTTCACTCCTGTTGTTAATTAGGCACTGAAGCAAGAGGATTGTGATGCCTTCTGGCTCTGAAAAGTCTATATGTACTCTGTATATATATGGTATGTAAACCTCTGAGGTAAGATTTTGCTTTGGGAGCCTAGTCTTTGGAAGAAGATTAGTGTGCCAGATGAGACTCTGGGCAGCTATTAAGGAGCCACTCCCTTCTTCCCCGCTTTGAAAACCCAGATATTGGTGCTTCTCTCTGATAACTATGTATGTATGTAATGATCAGATAGTTGGATCTCTTTGTTGATCTGTGATGTATGTATTGTTTATGGTCAGACAGAAGCCCTGTTGGTCTTTATTTCTCCACTTATATTTTCTCTCTTGGTATATGTGATTAAAGAAGATTGTAGACCCCTCAAAAGTTACTTTCCTTTAGAAAAGCAGACCTCAAACCTGTGCTAGCAGGTGTAATGCCCATTAGAAAGTTAAAGATCTTCCCCATCTATTGATGGGCTTGCCCATTACAGGAAACTTGATTAGGGAAGGCCTACACCTTTTGTTAATGAGGCACTGGTTTTTAAGGGTTGTGATGACCTCTGGCTCTGAAATATGTGTAAGTACTCTGAGGTGAGTACTTTTACTTTGGGGCTTAGTTTTTGGAAGAATGTTTGTGTACCAGATAAGACTCTGGGAAGCTACTAAGCAGCCCCCTGGCTTTGAAAACCTGGATGTTGGGGCTTCTTTCTCTGGTAACTGTGTATGTATGGTCAGACAGTTGTGTCTGTCTGTTGATCTGTGAGATAGATAGAAGTCCTATCTGTTGGTTGATCTTTGTTTCTCTCTTTGTATTTTCTCTGAAGTTCAGGGTGCTGACTCTTTTCCCCTGGACTGAGTGAATGATATATGTGCTTGATTAAAGTGATTATTGACTCCTTGAAAGTTGCCTTTCCTTTTAGTTAAGCAGATCAAAAACATGTGATAGCAAGACCTCCTGTACATGCGGGGGTCCTTGCTGTTACACACAGTTAGTGCTGGAGATCGCATTTAAACTTAGTTTTTCCTGAATCAAAGTCCAACCTTCTATCTATTGTTCCTTCTTCATGGGAGACTGTGATAGAGGTTTGAGTCATTCTATATTGAGAGGCTATCACTACATGTAGGAATTCAGAGATAGGGAGGCCCAAATTATTGATTCTTTCCAACCAATGGGAGAGGGTGGGACCAGGCGGGCTACTCAGAAAGGGAGGAAGCAGGGTTTTAGGAGCTTGAGCAAGATAGTATTAGTCTGGGGAACCTGAGACCTAGGTGTGAGGGAATTAGTAGCACCTGGACCTTAGATTGCTGAATGGATGATGCATAGAAGGGAGCAAGGAGGATCTTCTTTTCCCTTGAGATAAATGACAAGCAAGAGCTACCCCCTAGTATATGCCTACATATACCAACTGCTATGTTAATGGAATGGGAAGATCTTTCCTGCTCATTAATAGGCTTAGATGAACTACTTTTAGCTCAGGCTCCACTGACTGCTGGGATGGAGCCTGAGTCACATGGAACCCATGGTGAAAGGACCTTGTCAAATGGGTGGAGCAGAACTGGAAGAGAGTGAGGCAGAGCTGGGAGACAGCAAAGCACAGCTGAAGAGAGACAGAAAGAAAGAGAGAGACAGACAGACAGACAGAGATTGATTTATTTATTTTGCCTAAGGGAGCTTGTTTGTGGGGAGGCCTAAAGAAGGGGATGGCCATGTTCCCTCGATTGGTGATGTGTATAAGTTTCTTTGTACTATGGTGGATTTGGCTTTCTTGTATCTGAATAAATATCTTGATTTCATCTTTGAGGAAGACAGTCATTCATATTTTGTGAATTTACCCTGGCAATACTCATGCATATTCATAGTGGCTGCTATGGGCATATCACATTGGTGTTGTACCAACAGTGATGCCATAGCCATTGCTTGCTTTTTTCCTCCTCCTTACCACCTCGCTATCCCAAATTAGTGGGAGCTAATACCCTTTCCATGATGATACTGCTACTTCAAGGTAAGTTTATCTGACCACTAGATTTACCTCTGCTTCCTGGAGAAAGCTGCAGAAGGGATTCTCTGACCCTAAAAGCTTTGAATAGCAATAGTGTGGAGAGGTAGGTAGGAGAGGAGATCTCAGGAGGATGATGATATACTGACTCTGTTTAATCAGTAGAGAAAGAAAAAAAAAGCAAAACCTCTGCATTGCATAAGTAGCATCAAACAAAATATATTTCCACATTATTCAAATTCAAAAATAAATTTCTTGTTTTGTATATGTGTCAATTATTTCTCTTTCATGAAGTGGTAGTATTCTTTATTAGTCTTCTAGAATTATGGTTGATCATTAGTTGATCAGAGTTTTAAAAATTGCTTATTTTTATAATATTGATGTCATAGTATAAATTATTCTGATTCGACTTAATTTGCCCTTAATTAATTCAGCTTAATCAGCTCATATAAGTCTCTCCATGTTTTTTTGAAATCATCTTTTTGCTTCTTTCTTACAGCACAATAGCATCGCATCGCATTGCATTAATGTACCACAATTTTTTCAACCATTCACCAATTGATGGGAATTTCTCTAGTTTATAATTTTTTTTATCCCACTTATTTCTAAATAAGCATTAATATTTCTTAAGTAAATATAACAAAATTTCCACAAACACATCATGAGCTTCACATTTGCAAAATACATAACATAACATAACATCATTCTTCGGGGGTCAGTCTTTGGGGAGTGAGCAATCAGCACCTTCTTCCTCAATCTAAAATAAAATATCCAAATAAAGTCCTCTTGGGGGTGTGTCCTTCTCCCCACACTGCCCTTGCAGAACTTTCAAGTGCAGACTCTAAGAGCCAAGGCCCAGCATTCACTCTGCTCCAGTCCCTACTTACAAGTCCTGAGGGATGGCTGGACAACAAAGTCAACAAGGTGGGGTTCTTGGAGGTACACAGCACTTCCTCCCCTCCCCTATAGACAACTACTCCCTGGCTCCCAAACCATCCCAGGAGAACACTGCAAAAAAGCACACTCAGTACCTTGCCCTGGGGCAGCTAGGTGGTGGAGTGGATAGGGCATTAGTGCAGGAGTCAGGAGGACCTGAGTTCAAATCTCACCTCAGACACTTGACACTCACTAGCTATGTGATCTTGGGCAGGTCACAACCCCAATTGCCTCATCCTGGGTCGTCTCCAGTCATCCTGATGAATATCTCGTCACTGGATTCAGATGGCTCTGGAGGAGAAGTGAGGCTGGTGACCTGCACAGCCTTCCCTCAGTCAAAACAAAGTCAAGTGCAAGGCATGTTGTTATTTCTCTGATGGCATGGTCTTCTTTGGCAACGTAGGACAAACATACACATCTTGCCCCAGGGCTGAATTCCTAGCTCCAGGTTCCTCCTTCTTCTGCAGGAGTTGGTTGCTCCTGTTTCCTGCCTGAGTCCCAGCGTAGAGAGCTCTCCAATTTTGCTTTCACCTCACCAAGGTCACCACACAGGCACTTCTCAGCTTCTACTCCATGGCTCCATTTTAAGCTCTCACAGCTCCTGCGTGGGTTCTGCATACAATACAATCTCAGAGTATTCGCCCCTCCAAGACAGTATAGAGTCCTGGCTAATCCACTTGAGCCCTGGCTCTGGCAATGCCCACCTCCTACAGGGTTGTATTCTGGGCACCTGGGAAACCACTCCCATCACTACTCCTCACCTGTCTCCCCTCAGGTTGCTGCTGTTCATGGGAATCCACAGAACCATAGCCACCACAACTGGGAAGAAAATAAACAATTATCCCATTCCTTATACTTTCTTTTTTATTTGCAGATCCTTCCCAACTATGCCATATGTAGCAGCAAGTACCCTGAAACATACAAGATGGCCTGCTATCACAGGTTCTTACATCTGCTGTTCTAAAAGGAAAACAACTTTTGAGTGGTCAACAATCTTCTTTAATTACATTCACCAACAGAGAAAATAAAAGCAGAGGAAAAAAAAGATAAAAAAACAGGGGTTCCAACTGTCTGACCATAAACAATGCATGCATCAGAGATCAACAGACAGATACAACTGTCTGGCCATTACATACATACATAGTTACCAGAGACATCAATATCTGGGTCTTCAAAGCTGGGGGTGGGGGGAGCTCCTCAACAGCTACTCCATGGAATTATCTGGCACATGAACCTTCTTCCAAAGAGTAAGCCCCAAAAGCAAAACCTCACCTGAGAGTGTGTGTGTGTGTATGTGTGCGTGTGTGCACACACACACATATATATAAGTACACACACATATATAAGTATACACACATACATAAATAAGTATACGCACACACATACATAAGTATACACACATCATATATAACTACACAGACATATATGTAAGTATACACACACACATATAAGTATACACATATATATAAGTACACACACATATATAAGTATACACACATATAAGTATACACACACATATATAAGTACACACACATATATGTAACTCCACACACATATATAAGCACACCCCCACATACATATAAGTACACCTACATATATATATGTACACCCACATATATATATGTAAGTACACCCACATATATATAAGTATACCCACACATATATATTATAAGTACACACACACACACACACATATAAGTACACCCCCTACATATATAAGTATACTCATACCCACACCCACACTCACACACACACACACATATATATATAAGTACACCCATACACACACACATATATAAGTACACCCACACACATATATATAAGTACACCCACATACACCCACACCCACACACACCCACACACACCCACACACACACACACATATAAGTACACCCACACACACCCACACCCACACCCACACACACACAAAGTACACAAACACACACCCACACCCACAGCCATACACACACACACACACACACATATATATGAACACATGCACACACCCACTCACATATAAGTACACACACACACACACACACACACACACACACACACGTGCACACCCACACACCCACACCCACACCCACACACCCACACCCACACCCACACACACACACACACACATCCACACCCATACCCACCCCCCCCCACACATACACACATGCACACACATATATATGTACACATACACACACCCACACACATATAAGTACACACACACACGTACTTTTCAGAGCTGGAGGACATCAGGGACCCTTGTGACCCATTGCCTCATTAATGAACAAAAAGTGTGGGCCTTCCTACAAAACAAGCCTCCCCTAATCAAGTTTCCCTTACTGGGCATCACCCGAGGCCAATTAATGGGTGAGGAAGATCTTGAACTCTTACATGATAAGACTCCCTTAAGGAAGCAACTCTCATTAACATCACAGAGTCCTGACACTTAATATGAACAAATTTCTCTCCAGAGCCCAAGTCCAGAGTAGAACCTAACTAGAACTTCACCTCAGAAAAATTAAGTTGTGTTGCTTTTTCTTTGGAGGGGATTGTTTCCATTGTGGAGGAACAGAACAATGGCTCTGTTTCAGACAAGACTGAACCTTTGTAGGTTCCCAGTTCTTACAAACAGAAGAAGGGAGCAGGAAAAGCAAGCAGGGGAGAAGGGCAATGTAGGGAAGGGACCCAGAGATGGGGAAGGGTAATTATTCCCACTTCCCAGGGCAGACCTGAAGGTAGGAATTACTATGGGAAGTATAGACTTGTCATCACATTGGTGCAAAACCCAATTTGCCTTGTTCTTGCTAGCTAGTGTACTGCTCAAGTGACCCTGGTACTGAGTTATTTGCCACAGGAGGGAAGCTAAGTCTCTTTGGGGACTTCTTAAAACATTAAATCATGAACTGTAGTTGCCATAGCATCTTGGCATTATTTTAGAGGCAGCATCCTATATGCTGGAGCAATGTATTCCCACCCCTGCCCCCTATGCCCTAAAAGAGTGATTATACCTGTCCTTATGAGCCTGGGTACCAGAGAGAAAAGAGCCTGAGATGCTAGAGCCTCCGGGATGCTGCCTTCTAATCTACAGGTGGCCATACTTAAAAACCAGGAGAACTGCTGTTGTTTATCCAGCTCCTCAGAGATTCTGGATTGTTTAGGTTGAAATGAAAAAAATATATATGTAGTGCAGCCTGGGGGCCAGTGTAATTGAAAAAGGAATCCCCATTTAATAGGATTGTCCAAAAGAACTGGCCAAAAATATCCTTCATGTTGATGTTGGCATTAGATATTTAAAGGACTGATTGCAAGCCAACTCAGGACATGGAGATACATTCCCAGAATAGCTGTCCCTTCATAAGGCAAGGTTTTGGGAAAAGCCAATGACACAGTAGGGGAGAGTGGGGGTGTGGGGTAGAAGACCAGACTTCAGTCCTAACTCTAATATTTACTTTAGCTATGTGAGACTTTATTTTCCCATCTGCAAAATAAAGAAAAATTCCCCGATAGCCCAAAGAACTGTGAGAATCAAATGAGGTCTTAGGGCAGTGTTTGCCTGACCATCATTAACGAGGGGGAACCCCACACCTGTCTTAGTCAGCCCCTTCTACTTTGGGGCAATTCAATTGGAAAGATTTTTCTGATATCAAGCCTACATTTGCCTCTTTGCAACTTCTGTCCATTGTTCCAATTTCCCTGCCCCCTCCCCCTATCCAAGTAAAACAAAACAAGTCTATTCTCCTTTCCATATAATATACTTTCAAATACTCGAAGACAGCTATGTCTTCTCTCTTCAGTTGTCTCTTCTCTAAGGAACACTCCTGATTCTTTCAGCTGATCTTCTTATTGCATGAATTTAAGGCCCCTTAGCACCCTCTATTTCCTCCTCTACATCCTCTTGTGATTATTAGTCTTTCCTTCAGTGAAGAGAAACCAATTCTTTCTCCTTTCTCCCCAAAATGGAAAAAAGAAAAATAAGGACAACATCCTTGTAACATATGTGCATAATCAACAAAACATGTTCCCATATTGGTCATGTCTAAATATATCTAAATCTGCCTCTCTATCTATTTGTCTGTCTGTCTGTCTACTTAACTCATACTTCACCCTATTATCTCTCTGTCAGGAGGTAGGTAGCATACATGCTATATATTCATGGAGCCAGAGCTGTAGCATGCACAATGGCCACACCCTGATTAAGCCATCTCAATACACAAGGTAAATCAGGTGGTAGGTAGCCAACAGGCCTCAACCAGTTGGAGAGGTACCCCAAGCATATGAAGACTTCCCCTGGTGGAATGGGTGGATGAGAACAATTTGTTCCAATGGCCATTAAGAAGCACTTAGAGCTTGAGTAAACATCTAAAACTCCAATGTCATGCAGTGCATCCTAGGCCATTGCAGGTTGTCATAACTTTGGTCTTACCACTGGACTTCAATGTCTCTAGAAGAAAGAGTGAGGCTTATGACGATGCAACTCTGCCTCATTTAAATCCCATTCAGGAGCAAGTCAAGATGTCACTCTATAATGTCGTTGGTCCTCTTGGAAAATGAAGCCCTATGGAATCATGGTTAATCACTGAAGCTAATTAAGGTTCTTATGTTTTTCAACTTGGTTTTTTTATGTGCTGTAATTGTATAAACTATTCTTCTTGTTCTGCTCACTTCACTTTGCACCAGTTCTACAAATCCTCCAAGGTAGCAATAAAATAATTGCTTTCAGCAATTCTTATGGGACAGTAGTATTTCATTATATTCATTTTAGTTGTTCAACCAGTTCCCAGGGGGTAAGTGTCCTTAGTTTTCAGTTCTTTCCTACTACAGAAAGATCTGCCGTAAATATTTTTGACAAATGGGTTCTTTTCCTCCTCCTTGATTTCTTTATAGTCCTGTATGTAGTCCTGTATATAGACTATAGTTTATATAGTCCTACAACTAAAGTTAAGGATACTTTTGCTTTTAACTCCATGACAGAGGTTTGGGACAAGGGTTTTTAAACTATTAACAGAAGGAAGTGAAATTCACAAGGCTGATTAAATGCCTATAAACTCTAATTAGCTAATTGACTGGTTTACA
This sequence comes from Bettongia penicillata ogilbyi, assembly GCA_023548195.1. Classification (NCBI taxonomy): domain Eukaryota; kingdom Metazoa; phylum Chordata; class Mammalia; order Diprotodontia; family Potoroidae; genus Bettongia; species Bettongia penicillata. The sequence goes on along the minus strand of JAJHZJ010000688.1, from coordinate 3,216,982 downwards.
TTACAAATGAGTATGTCCCCTGGAGCTAAGCTTCAGGGAACTGATAGACTTTCCTCTCTAAGGAGTGAAAGCCATTTTTTAAAGTATAATAGGGCCTACTGTTCTCACAAAAGATTTTTTTACTTTTTCTTCTGGGCTATAAACAACCACACTAAAGAAGAAGATAAGGCAGAGTTAAGTTTCCCTTCTTTGGGGGAAGTGGTGGAATGTTGGTTGAAAACTCCATTTGAGGTCCTATGGAGGGTGGCAGTTTAGTAATGAGAAAGGCAGGGAACTAGTTTTATTTAATTTAAAAATCCTTTACAAGGGTCCCTGCACATTCTATTTATGTTACGATTACTTCAAACCCGGAAGACCACCCCACTTTCCCTCAGACTTATGCAAAAATACAAATTTGTTCAGAAACAATACTTTTTCTCTTTTTTTTCTAGAAAAGTAGTCTGGGAAGAAGACTATTAATCTCATAGGAATGTTAACCATATGCTAAAAGTAGCTTTAGCCCAGTTGAAACAGTTTGGGAATCATTTGAATGAATTTTTAACATTTGAACCAAATTTGGTATTGTGTAGAATAGTTTTACAGGAATATCTACTTAAAAGTGGTGGAAGAGCTAACTTACAAACATTTCCCCTAATACCTCAGGGGCATTCTTCTAAACTGCCTTAGTTTGGGAGGGGTTGGGGGGTGGGGTGTAGATTAGGCTCATCCTTTAGTTCAGTTCCTAAACAGTAAAAATCCCGGCAAGTTTAAGTCCAAAATTGACAGTTTAGGCAACTACTGGAGTGCCAGACCCATGCTCCTTACTTGCTCTTTGGTCAGCTGTAAAGTCTGCCTGGGCTTCCTGGACTCATGAATCCCCATGACCTGCATTCCCAAACCAGATTGGAGACTCCATACATACCCTGCTATTACAATGATAAGAAGTAAAGAGGCCAAAGACCCAATCTCATTTCTCAAGAAACGGAGAGAGAGAAAAGTGTGAAGAAAGAAGTCCTCAGGCCACCACTGCCATCAGAATGATATGAATGAAGGAGTCTCTTTTACCTTCAGGTGTTAATACAGCCCAAATCCCTTGAAGATGCTGAGTGAGGGTATTTCAAAGACATGGACAGTTCTGGCTATGTGGCCAATAGAAAAAGGCTGTTCTTAGTCATGTGGTAGCTCAATTAGAAAGTCCATAGATGTTCCAGACCTCCAAGCTCCTGAAAGCAGTCCTCAAATCTTCCATATGGGTGATACTTACGCAGACTTAGGTGGTCCAGGCATGTGCCATATCTCCGTTACAATAGTATTATACCATATCCTGCTATAATAAAAATACATGTGAAAAGAAGGAAACAAAGGAAGGTTCCGGCTGAGATATTTGCTCAACAGGGAATAGTACTGTAATGAAATCCTCAGAATACATCACTACTGGGATCGCATTTGCTTCTCCATAATGTACCCTTATATTCTCTGTGTCCCCCATCTGTGAACCTTGTGCATGTAGACTTTTCCCAGTGAGAGTGTGTGTATTTGTGGGAGAGTATATCTCATGTCTGTATTTATTTCTATATGCCTATAATGGAGAATATTCTCTTGCTACTTTACTTGCCATGTTATTTCATTATGACCCTTGGCTTTGAACCAATTGTGTCCTATGGCTGACTAATAATTAACACATCAATTGGAGCTCATGAGTGATGGTTTTAAGTGGATATAGACTCAGGTTGAACCAAGCATAGCTTGTCTTGGGATGGGGGTGGGGGTAGGTGGGAGGGAAATGTGAGAAAGGGAGTGTTCTTGGTGATATATAGCTATATATTGTTTTCTTTAGGAAAACCGACATGTATGATGAGAAGGTGTATGACCTTGAATGAGTTCCTTCATCTCTGTCTACCTCAGTTACCTAATCTGTAACAAGAAAAAATAATCCCAGGATTGTTGTGAGGTTTTCATGATTGTAAAGTGCTTGGCACAGTGCCTAATACATGGCAAGTACTATACAAATGCTAGTAAATGTAAGTACACTGGTCTTGAATACAATCAGCATAATATGCAAAAAGTAAAAAAAAGAATAATTTTCTGTCTAAGATAATTTGGAAATACATTAGACTAGATTGATATCACTTGTCTACGAATAAGTTTGTTTCATGTTTTGCATACATGGCATATACCATCATGATTCTAAATTTGTTGTCTTTTACTGTAAGATTTGGGGGAAACCATTGTATCTGAACTGCTGTTAGGAAAATCAGTGCTCTTTTACTCTGGTTAGTTTATGAATAGAGCCCTTAAAAGAATGTGATAAAATGATTAAATGGAATATATTTAAAGTGGATAATAATAACAACTTATTATTGGAAAAAAGGTAGCACAGATCCTGCAAGTTATCCTTATCTGTGGGGTGCCTTGGGGCTTTCTACTTGGGTAGGGTCATAAGAGCTTATCAGTTTTGTTTTCCCCATGTTGGAAAATTCTAACATTCTGAAGTTTGAGAAACTTTGAGGACCTCTCCCAACCAAAAGTGGGAAATTTATAAGTTTGATTACAGTGAAGAAATAGTTTCATATGAGATTACTTGGCTATCACTTATGAAAATTATTAAATTGTACCCATTAATAATTAGTATATATTAAAATTGCATCTTTGAACCAATTTAGTAACACTCTAGTTTAGACTCAAAGATATTTTGTTTTAATAGGCTAATAGGTATTTTCTTTTAATAGGTTAATAGGCAATATGATTATCTGTTGGTCTGGAGACTTAGAGCAGCCAGAAATTTTCTGTGGGTTCTGAGCCAACTATCAAGTATTCACTGTATGTGTGAAACTCCAAAATGTGATTATTCTTAATTTATAAGTGAAAGATAAATGAACTATTCTTATATTTGCTCATTATTAATGTTAGGGAAACATGAGAAAAACTAATAATATCCTATTTCTAGGTTATGATTAGTGAAATTTTGCTAGTTGAAGTAAAATCTCTTGAAAGGGTAATTTCATATTATTCTATATTATGATTTCAGGTATGATTGTCTGAATTGTCACAAAGCCACCATTGGAGGGAAATGCCATGGGTGCCTCAAAGGGAACATGGTCTGAGAGCTGCTGTAATTGGATGTCTGTCTCTGTGAAAATTGAGGAAATGACCTTGCATAAAAGAAGGTAGGACATTCTTGACTCAGTTTTCCTGTTGTGCCATTTCCTTTCAGAACATTTCTAAAATTTTCCCACCTGCTTAAATCCAAGTCTAGCTTTTGATCCCTTATGAAGAATGTGAAACTTTACTGCATTATTGGTTATTTACTGTAATTCTTGCCTAGACTCAAACTGAGCTAAGGGAGTTTCCCACTGTTATGGTTGGTTATAGTGAGAAAAGAGAGGAGGAGGCAAATGGAAGAAACATTGTGGAAATAGAAATCACAGTCATTACCTAACTAGACATGGACTCTAGGAAACAAAGGAAAGTCAAAGGAGATTTCAAAGTTACAAACTTAGGTACCTGAAAAAAGGGGTAGTACCGATAACCTAAACAAGGAAGTCAAGTGATGGGGTGTTACAGTGCAAGATGGTAACATGAGTTTTTAAACATGTGGAGTCTGAGGTGTGAGCAGGAAATTCAAGTGGCACTCACCAAGTGGCAATTAGAATTACAGACCTGGATGTCTTGGCAGAGGTTGTGGTAGAAGTATAGGTTTAGGAGTGATTAGCTTGGAGGTGATGCTTTCTTTGATCAAAGTAAAACACTATGTTGGCACATTTCATCATTTGTTTCATAATCAGGCTAAAATAAGCTAGAGTTGCACCTTTAAGAAATACACATTGACAATGCCACATGACAGCCTGACAAGTTGAAATAAAATTCCTTTAATAGCCAATTGCTATGGTCACCTAAAGCTGACCTGAAGCTATACTGGGTTTCTTTTTCTACCTGTTGTAACTTTGCTTGTTATGTTGGATGTGTGTGTGTGTGTGTGTGTGTGTGTGTGTGTTATGGACCTGTTTCTTATTTTATAAGGTACTTATCACTTCTTCTTCTTTTAATACTAATGCAGATCTGGGACCCGTGTAGTTCATGTTTTCTAGTCATGGTTTATCCACAGTTTCTTTAGAGTCCCAAGGTCCTTCGTGAGATCTCTACCTCCCTCTTTTGTTAAGAGTCTAACTCTTCATGAAAGGAAGGCTTGTATAAAAGGGGGTGCTCATGAAAGTGGTTACCCTACCATTTGAACATCTGTGGAATTACTATATTGAACAGTCAAACATTAAAGACTACAAATTTATTTTGATGTGCAAATCTTTCATGGCTAAGTTATCTGTGGGTTTTTTCTTGTGTGTCCTCGTAGAGACTGTGTGCAGTTTGTGTGTATTATGCCTCCCTTGGTGCATGCCTCCCTTGATTCCCAAGCCAATTCCCAAATTACACACAACAGAGATTAGAATGATGAAATTGAAGACTAAAGAACAATATAATTCCAATTATGGCACTGCACCATAAAAATGGTTAATATAGTTATTGAATTATATTTCCCATCCCCCTTTAGCAGGTATACATGACAGCCCTCTCTTAGAAGGAGGGCTACACAGTGTATATGATAGTACTCTCATTAAGAAAGACTTCAGTACCTGTCCAGGAAAGAGCAGTCTCAGGTGCTTTGATTCTCTTTAGAGATCAGCATCCTACCTGGGTTCTAAACTCAGTTCTGAAACTCAACTCTGATACAGCACTAGCCCATCTTTTTCAGAAATGTGAACCTATCAAGACTGTCTTCTCTTTTTATGAAAATTCACCTTTAAAAGTAGCCTAGGACTGGAGCTCAGAGCCTGGTCCATATAACATGTATGCCTTGGTTGTTATAATAAACTTCTTTTTCTACCTCACTTTCCTGAGCTTGTCTGATGTGTTGGGACAAAGCCATAACCAAGATTTTTCTCCTAACAATCTTCACAGCAGATCTTTAAGATAATGACTGCTAGGGAGCTACAGACAGCCAAGAACATCTGGTAGGTTTCTTAAAAACTCAAGGACTTCAGCTACTCATTCACTAAACCTTGCAATGAACTCTTCTTTGTGGTAATACAAATGTGGTAATAAAATAGGCTGACATTTAGCCTGTTAGGTAATTGTGGCAGCCTTAAATGCATACTTACCTATATTCTTGTATCTGAAACACACTCATGTAGACTACCTTTGAAAACTTGATGACAAAGATTTAAAAACACTGTAATGAGAGGTTATTATGAGTTTGGATGATTGTCCTTTTAATGCAATGTATGCTCATCACAGTAGTGACATCACTAAAGAGCATCTAATTAAAGAAAAAAAATCAAACCAAACCTAAAGAATCAAATAATAGTGGGACACATAAGGAGAGCCCAATATTTCTTTGCCAGAGTAGGGAAACTTCTCTCTTGCTTTTTTGTTCTGTTTCTCTTGTCCATATTCTCTCTGTCACTTCCTTTTTTCAGCAACATCTGGTCTACTTGACATCTCTGAGACCTCTGGATAGGATGGGACTGGTTGGATTTAGCAGATGATAAAAAAATTCTTAGACTCACAGGCTTTCAGAGAGGTGCAAGAGGAGAACCCTGAGACTCCATGGCAGGCTTCCAAATTTCCACCTCAGCACTTAAAATTCAGAATGATCTAATCTATACAATATCTAGCTACCTAATCAGAAAGACCTATATACACAATTTTCTTTGGATCCTAGTAGGATTTAGGGGGATTTTAATTTTTTTTTTCTTATGAGAATCTTTAGGCATCCCAGAATTGCATTACTGACTGCTTGCTTCTCTAATGTAGCCGATACCCCATTGACTCTAAAGCACTAAAGAACACTTTAGTTCCTATTAGACCCATCTTTACAACTGAAACTTGACTGAAATGAGCCAAAGGCCAGTTTCATAAGATGGCTATTCTTGTACCAAAGGCAAAGCAGAAGATGATTCCTTTTCCTAGTGAAAGCAGGTAAGTGGAGCAAGAGTCTGCCACCTGCTTTCCTATGAATCTGGGCCTGTGAATCTTGATGAGCCTGGGCTGGCAGGATCCCAGCTGGTGGGATGGCCCCGATAGATCTGGAAGCTGACTTCAGGTGCCCTGAAGCTTGTGTCAGTCCTTAAAAGAAGCCCAGTCAGGGCTAAATAGGAGGCAGGCACTCTTCTGGAGGTGCGTTATGCTAATCACCATTGGCAATCAGTTATTTATCATTCTGGCAGGCATTTTCTATTTTCGCTAACAGGGTGGTTGATTGGATTTTGTTCATTAAATGGGCAGAGTCAAACTAGGTCTTAGAAACTGCTGCTGGCAGTAATTGGCAAAGCTTTTAGCTCTCTGAGTCAGAAAACTCAGGTCTAGAATGAAAACCTTTAGCCATCAGACATTCTTTCCCCATTAAGCCAGGCATTCCAGGAGCATAGCTGCGTGAAGAAAAAAACACTGCCTTTTCATTTAATTTTTTTTTTTATTCCTGGGTACCCTGGCCCTCTCTCAAATGTTACTTATTTTCAAGAGTGAGATACCGATCTTGGTAAGCTGCTGTGAGCTTTGATAGGGCAGAAGGCATCTCTGCCTAAATCACTCTCTCTGGAAGAGAAAAAAAGGCTACACACACAGACACCACATACTTGCAGTTAATGATGATGATGGTGATGAAAATGATTTGTTCCAGTGCCAGGCTAATGGCCCGCTGTCACATGATAACAAGCAGTGCCAACCTAAAGAAAGCAGCTTTCTCTACCTAATCCCTTTGTCATGCAATGCCATGCACTGTTCAAGCAGTAGTAACAATAAATAATTGTAATAATTAAATTATTCATGATTATATCTTCATTAAACAGATCAATGTTCCTCAAACTGTGTGGTACAAGGACCCTCAACTCCAGTCAGAGATACATATATATATATATATATATATATATATATATATATATATATATACACACACAATATAATATGACATAATATACTGCCCTGGATTTTGATGTAGACTATGCCCATGGATGCCTAAAGATAGAGAATAGATCAATTACACACTGGCTATGGCTTTATAGCACAGTGCCTGGCACACAGTAGGTGCTTATTAAATATTGATTGATTGGTATAATAATCTGATAAAAAATAGTCAGCTATCCATATGATTCTCCTCAGAAATGAAGTTCGATTAGATTCAAGATTGAGAACTAAAGAGCAATAAGAGAAAACTGAACTGACTTTGGAGTCTGGAAGACCTGGGTTAAAGTCTTATCCCTGATCCTCAATGTTCATTTCACCCTGAGCAAATAATATCTCTCAGTGGGTCAGGCCATTCTCTAAGACTCTAAGTTGTACAGCAGCTGCTGATCTATATTCTTGGAGGGAATTTCCTCATGAAGAGTCCTCTATACCTCCAGAGATATGTACACATATATACATGTCTATTATTTGCGTTCACTTTCAAAAACTAGCTTGTATTGCGCTAGTTGATACCGCTGAATAATAATGGATTAGGAGAAGTTGTATCAGCATCTCCTGTATTATGTGTTGCCGTGGCCAATGGGGCCAGCCAACTGTGGAAAATCTGTCACTTAGTCAATCAATAAGAAGTCACTAAATGCCTTGTATATGTAGGCCATTGTGTTAGGTGATGAGGCACAAATACAAAGAATGGAATTATCCCTTCTCTCAGTTTATAGCCTATTGAGCTTCTAGTCTCCTTTGGAGAGGACAAAGACAAGAATGGCATGGAACAAGAAGGCGTGCATGAGCCCTAGTCTATGCCTACTCCTCCTTGACTCATGAATGCCTGCTACAGCAACATCACTGATGAGTGGCAATATAACCCTCTGTCCAATGGCTTTTAGCCAGAAGTAACTCACTACTTTCTATGGCAGCCTATGCCATTTTTTTTTGTGTGGTATCTCTAATTGATCTGGTAGCAAGCTAAAATCTATCATCATCTCATAACTTTATGATTACAGGAGATGGAAGGGATTTTGGAGGCCATTTAATCTAATTTCATAAATGAGAAAACTGAGTCCCAGAAATGTTACATGATTTGTCGAAGATCACATTGGTAGAGTTGGAATCCAGGCTTATCTAAATTCTATGCTCTTTTCAGGGCTTAGCTTAGTTCCTGGAGTATAGTACAGTTAGATTCCTGCTAGCTCAAATTCCTTGACATAGTTGCATGTATTTGAATCCCTATTATTTAAAGTAATAACATGGTCATTGGCTCCAGTCCAGTGGAAATACGCCAAGTGATTTCAGAGGATTCACTGTTTACCCTAATCAGGACCTAGTTGTAGGCTTGGAAATACACAGTGGAAATACAGAGAATTTTTTATTCATGATAATCAGGACTTAGCTGTAAGTGCTTAATAAATTTTAGTTGACTGACTTACTTTTCTTAACAAGTAGAATGCAAGTAGAATATAGAGTCCCTATTCTACATGAGAACCCGCTAAATAGTTGAAGAAGGTGATTGTGGCTTAAAATTTTATCTGCTTTTTTTATGCTAGATGTACTCAGTTCTTCCAAATGGTTCTTTTCTTATAACTGACACTTAACTTATGGGACATCTGGATGTAATGTAGAATGAAAGTAATACCAAGTTTCATAATTGGAATTTCAGATCAACTTTAGTGTCTATAGCAATGTGCCATTGCAGGAATTTTATTTCAATTTATCAGGATGTCATGTGGCATTATCAATGTGTATTTCTTAAACGTGCAACTCTATTTTAGCAGGATTATGAAACAAATGATGAAATGTGCCAACAAAGTGTTTTGCTTTGATCAAGGAAACCATCACCTCCAAGCTAATGATTCCTAAACCTACACTTCTACCAGAATCTCTCCCAAGACTTGCAGGACTGTAATTCTAACTGCCACTTGGTGAGCTTCACTTGAATTTCTTGCTCACACCTCGAACTCCATATCTAAAATCTCAAGTTGCCATGTTACACTGTAACACCCTTACCCTATTCTTCCTTATTTAGATGATTGGCATTGCCCTCTTTTCAGGTACCTAGGTTTGTAACTTTGAAATCTCCTTTGAATTTCTTTCCTTTTCCATGTCTCCATCTAGTCAGTATTGACTGTGATTTTTTACTTCCATGATATTTCTTGCACTTGACTCCTCCCATCTTTTCTCACTATAACCAGCAATACCTGAATTCCTGACTTCACTTGGGTCCTTATCTCTTCTTGTATAATCTGGTTAGTTGCTTCTTACTATACTCTCTGCCTTTAGCCTATTCCAATTCATCCTCTATATAGTTGCTTAAGAACTCTTCCTAATGAAAGCATGGGTGTGTCATCCTTCTGTTAAAAAAAAACTTAGGTGTCTCCGTATTTTTCACCAAAACAAGTTTAAATTCTGACTCTAGCATTCAAGGTTATCCACTTTTCTGTCATACAACTTTTGCTCTGTGTTCTGTTTTTTTCTGGCTTTTGCTATTTCCAAGTTTTTGTTCATGTGTTGCCCTGCACTGAAATATATTCTTTCCATATCAACATGTTGAAATCTTCCCCAACCCTGGCATTCTCTTTCTTTTAAAAATTGTTTCTTTTTTTATTTTAAGCATCTTTTATTGACCTGTTCTTCCTACTCTCTCCTTCCCTACTGAGCAACATTTTAAAAAATGCACACAATGAAAAATAAATTCTTCGATACATATCTACATAGTAGAGTAAGACAAATTCTCACATTAACCATGTCCTCAAAATCTGTCTCTCTCCTTTTTTTAATCATCTCTTGTCAGGAGGTGTGTGCTTGCCACTTTCTTTCAAGACTCAGTTTTGGTGCTACCCCATTTAGGAAGTTTTTCCAAATCTCCCGGTTGAAAGTGATCTCTCTCTCAAATTTGACTGGGTTTTACCTCTCTCAGACTCAGTTTCCTCAACTGTAAAATGGGGATAAAAATAGCACCTACCTCAAAGAGTTATTGTGAGGATCAAATGAGATAATACACATAAAGTTCTTTGTAAACCTTAAAGGAACATATATATATATATATATATATATACATATATACATATATATAGTTATTGCTATTATGTCTACTTTTATGAAATGAGAAGAAAGCTGAGCTACAAGTTGCTTCAATGGGAAAGGGGGAAGGGAAGGGAAAGACATATGTATTTAGATAGTGCCTAGTATGTGCTAGGCACTGTACTAATGCTTTACAAATATCATCTCATTTGATTTTCATAACAACCCTGGCAGGTAAATATTATTACTATCCCTATTTTAGAGTTGAGGAAACAGAGGTTAAGTGACTTGCCCAGTATCACACATCTGGTAAAGTATTTGAGGCAAGATCTGAACTAAAGCCTTCCTGATTCTGGATCCAGTGCTCTATCCACTGTGATATCTTGCTGCCTCATTGAGATGCAGATTCTACTTGTATGTAGGTTTGTTGCTCTGCTTGTTCTGTTTTTTGACACAATTCAAATACAGAAGTTGAATCACCATGATGCATCTTTCAAGTGAATAAATGAATTAAAGATGATAATGATGTGAAGTTTCTTGTATGAGTCAGAGCTCTCCATCTAACACCAGTATTTCTTTGTGAAAATGTCATAAAAAATGTGTTTATCACTAGTGCGTATGCTGTAATCTATAGGAACACTCTTAAGGTAGTTGACAGGAGAGAAGATAAAAGTCAATAAAAAGAGAATTATTTATTAAAAAGATCTAATGTTACAAGAACAGTACACAGAACTATAATTTGACTGTGCCTTCCACATAGTATATACCATTATATAGTATATATATATATACAGATTGTATACAATATATCTAACAGATTGAAATGGGGCTCTATAGTACTTTTCATTTTGGTATGCAAACACTCGCTTTCACAGAGTTTCAATTGACTATGAGTAGTTTCTCAATATTTTATATGACATTATACAAAAATACAGTCTCTTTTAGTGACATAAGACTGCACTGTTACAATCTCATCCAGGAAAAAGCTCAGTACTGAAGCTGGAAAAAATGTAGGGAGATAGGGACCATTGTCCTGTTTTCTACATACAAAGTAATAAACATAATACATAAATCCATCAACATTTAAAACATGTTTTATTCATAGGTTGTAAATGCAAAATACATATTCTGTTCATGTTGAATAAAAACATCTAATCACTGCTCCCTGCAAGAATAGGACATCATCAGAAACTGAATTCCATGTGTAAATATGATCTATTGCATATGCCCCCTATTTTGGATTAATGGATGTAAAACTCAATTTGATTTTTGTGAGCATGATGTTTCATTAGAACGTTCATTGGTGACAACTTGACCATGGATGTGTCTGATTAGCCAAGACTGGCAAAGAATTCTATGGGAAATAAAGAAAAAAGTTCTTATTATTGCCCTCTTTTTAATCAGCGTGTTCTTGCCATGTGCATGGTGTGTGTGTATATGTTTTTTAAACATAATTTTTTCCTGCAAGCTACCTCATACAGTGGAAAACTCCTGGTCTGCTAGCCAAAGAGTGACTTTTTTTTTTTTTCCATTTGCTTCATCAAGTAATAGCATTGAAACTGATTGTTATTAATGCATCTCCCTGCCCTGTTGTCCTTTCCACCTTAGATGAGCATGAACCTTTCCAGAAAGAGGCCTCCAAGGAAGCCTCTGTACCCTCTGATCACAGAGATCCTCAAAATAAAGCTTGCCATCTGTCTTTCATCCACAAAAGTCTGGTGATTGACATGTATATATATTTAAAAATAACTATTTGCTTGGTTGGGATTGGCTTGAAAACAATCTCCAAAAAAACAAAGTCAAAACTTAACAATGAATGCCTGACACAAAGTTAGACTTTTTTTTTTCTGGAGGGGAAAATGTTCAGTTGGTTTAAGAACACAAGTCCTCTTCTTGTCCCCATCACCTTTTCTGATTCCTTATTGATCTCTTATCTGGCATCACTCAGGAGAGACCAAGCCCTTTTCTGCTTTGTTGTCGTTCATTTCAAGATGTAAGGTGAATGGGCCTGTTATCACTAGGCAAAAGTACCCCAAACTATCATCTTGGGATCTCAAATCCGCATCAGCTATAAAACAGCCAGGCCTGCTCTGGCACATTTACTGAGACTCATTTTCTCTTGTTGAGATGGATGTAATCTCAATGCAGACAAGTGAGCGGGACCACTTTACCATTCTCCCTAACTGAAAAAAAAATATTTTCATCCAGTCTTCCTGTAGAGTTTGGATGAAATGGCTGCTCTCAAATTCTATAATTCTGTGGTCCTATTGTTTACTAAGGAACATTTTTCATTATGACTGAAATGACAGAAATAGGTGAGTTTTCAAATGCAGATTGCTACCCCCTTCGTCATCAGAGACTAAAAATATGCGATTGACTGGAAATGTTGAATTTCCTGATGATAGCAATGGTCAGTGTTTAGAAAAAAGTGGGTGAACTCTAAGAAACAACCCAAGAAATCTTGCTACTTTGAATCATTGGTAGGCCTTGGCAAGTGCTATGTGGAGCACAGGTTTGTCCAAAAATAATCTACATAGAGTTGGAATATTCAAATTATTTTCTTCCACATAAAACATATATGCATCTATATATCTGCATGATAAATTTAGTTGTCCAGGTAAGGATCATCACGGGAAAACACAAATAAACCAAATAAAACAAGAAAAGGGAAGTAATTAGATGGAAAAAGAAAAAGTTATGCTATATTCATTTTAATTTTTTCCAGTTAGAATCTATAGTACCTATCAGTGTCTACAGTTGTTAGCATGTGCATTTTCTGTGAAGTTAAATTATATTTTTACTATTAAAAATAAACTTTGACTTCATTTTCAGTTAAATAATACAGTACTTGATGAAAGACTATAGCACTTAAAACAATCCATTCTTAGGCCCCTTTCAATTTGCCTTGCACTGATGTTGAGGCCCAACCCTGCTGTAAAGCTTGCTCTGGGAATGCTTGCAGAACAACAGATTGACAAATTTGACTATTTCAATATGCAATCATATGCTTTTCCAGAAAATATTTCCTGTACTTATCCTGTAATGGGCAACATAACTGAACTATTTTTCTTCTCTCCCACTGGTTTGTCGATTGCAATAGCCAGCCTTAGGGAAAATGAGAAACACTAGATTCAGAGTCTTTACCACTCACCCTCACTTTTTCTTTCTTTTCCTTGCTTTTTTTTGGAAACAGATGTACTAGACATCACTGCTTTGACAAACAAATGGCACATACTCAGGGTCATTAGATACAAAATCAAATTCAAACCTATTAGAAAAGTAAAGAATACATTTGACAGAAATTACCTTTGCTTACAAAAGTTCATTACATACAATCTGCATATTTTTATTGGGCCAGGAACCGTCCTCCCCTGTTTGAGGACATTTACAAAAAACGAAGAGAAAACCTGATGAATAAGTAACATTTCCCCCCCAACACTCCTCTAAGTGCACCATGGGTAGTTCTAGGGTTTTTAAGCTTAGCTCAGGGTTCCAGCTTCTCCACTCACATAAAGCTCCATTCACAGATGTGATCAAGCTAAAGCAAACAAAACATTGCCTGCAATCTTCACCATGAGGTTGAAGAGACTATCAATGCCAGGAGCAATGTCACTGAGAATGAAGAAGTCCAGAAGGTGTGGAGAGAAGATTGAGCACTTGTGATTTTCCCACCTGTGGAAACAAAGAGGCGTCATTGAAATAGATCATAGAAACGTTTATGGGGAGCAAAGGGGGTTTAATATAGTAAACTCTCTGAGTTCAACCCCAACTCTGATAACTTTTGTGACAGGAAGCTCCATGTTTGTCAGTCAACAGGCATTTATTTAGCACCTACTACCTACCAGCACCCATAGGAGCTGGTACCTTGAGCTCATCCTTGAAGGAAAGAGCTAAGTATTCTGAGGGGTAAAAGTGAGGAGGAGAGCATTCCAGTATTGGAGACAGCCTGGACAAAGGAGCAAATATGGCTAGTATAATTTAGAGCAAGAGGGTTCTCACTTAAAAAAAATCCTATATGTTTTACCTATATTAGATTGCTTACTATCTCAAGGAGATGGGGAGGGGGAGGAGGAAGGAATAGCATTTGAAAATCAAAACTTAATTAAATCAACACAACCAAAGTTAAAAAGGGTTTTTACATGGAATTGGGGAAAACCAAAATATTATTTAAAAAATCCTCACTTCGATTAAAAAAATGTAATTATGACAGTTCAGTGTTTAGGAGTTAAAACAACAAAAACAGTCTTGTCAAAATAACCAGATAATTTGGCCAGTTCAGTTAAGCAATCAGTTTGTGGGAGGATAAATAGATGTTTGAAGGAATGGAATTTTCCAATGCCATCAGCTGAAGTGCTGGGTCTCCAAATCAAATTTTGCAAAAGGGAATCCACTCCTTCAGGAAAAGCATTTTTTTTTCTTTTTTTTTTGGGGGGGGGTTTCAACTGCATGGGGCAGTACTATGTGTTTAATTAACTAATCAATTAAAAATATTTGAATTGCTAATCTGAACAGACGTGACTGTCTCCCTCTCCATTCCACTGTGAGTCACTAAATTCAGGAATATTTTTCAACCTACATATCTGCTGGAGCAGTCACTGGCCTTACTTAAAAGCAGCCTAAGCCCTCAGATCTGATTTACAGACTCTTCCTCTAACAATGGTTAAGCTAACAGACCAGCTCAAGTTTATTGGATTTGGTTAAGTCTTTAATTATACTCACATAGTTTTGATTTATTTTTAGATGCAATCCTTCCCTTTATTTAACTTGAGCAAGAAACAGAAAATCTGGGAAGCTTCTTTTATTTGAAGCATCATTAATCAAAACAGCAAAGAAATGTTATATTTGTTTCAATTGATGTAAAGATAGTGATGCTGTGAAGAGTTTGGCTAACTGTGTGTGAAAAGAAAATCAAGAAAGCAAAGCCTCATAGGAATATTTTTTTTTCTTTTTTTCACAAGTTTAATAAATGAGAAATGTGAAATAGTCATCCCCTATATTTGGCACTGGTGAGGCCCTTAGTAGATCATTTCATGTGATAATTAAAAAAAAAATTCTCTCTGTCTCTCTGAATTTCAAGAACTGAGTGTGTTCTACATACACCCATATATACCTACGTATATAACATACATACATGCATATACATACATCATTATATAGATACACACATACATATCACATGCATGATGTACAGACATATATATACATATACAGATGTATATCTATGTATGTATCTACATATACAACCCCTCCTCTTCATCTATGTGTATGTGAATAGACAGAGGATAGAGAAGAGACAGAGCTGAAGACCCAGTGTCTAGATTAATTGCCTACTCTATGAAAGGCATTGAGAGGCAAGGTTGCGGGGTGGATCAAGAGCTGGCTTGAGAGTTAGGAAGATTCAGGTTCAAGCCACATCTCTGACACAGATAGGCTGTACAAATTAACTGATCTCCCAGTGTCCCAAATGATCTCTATGATTAGTCCCATAGTGTCTCTATGATTAGAAGTTGTTTATGTGCTTTTGTAGAGGCTATTTGTCATTGTGGCTTCGCAACAATGATGAAATAAATCACAAAAAAAAACCAACAAAAAAAAGAAGTGTTGTGTTAGGCATAAGGGATACAAAGATACTATGAAAAATCGCTTAAGGAGCTTATATTCTATTGGTAAAACAACATTTAAATACCTAAGTAAATACAAAATGTAATTTGGGGGCAAGGAAGCACTGACACCTGGAGGGATCAGAACAGGCTTTGTATGGAAAGTGGGGACCTGAGATGAATCTTGAGGAAAGGTAAGAATTCTAAGAAGCAAAGATGTGATGAGGGCACATTTAAGGCAGGCTGGACAGTCTGTGCAAAGGTACCTGGGTGAGAAATGGAATGCCATCTGGTGGAAAAGGTCCCTGGGCCAACTTGACTGGGACTAAGAGTTCCTGAAGTGGGTCAAAGTGAAATAAACATGGAAAGGGAGACCAGTCAGACTGTGAAAGGCTAAAAAGGATGATCAGAACAGTTGGTATTTTATTTTAGAGGCAATAGGGAGCCACTGACAGTTTCTAGAAAATCTGGGTTCCAGTCTCAGTTCTGCCACTAATTTTCTTGTCAAATCACTTAACATCTGTTAAATGAGGCAATTATACTATCACATCTCTAAGGTCCCATTCAGCTTTAAAATTTCATGCTCCTAGGTGATCTAAGATGTTATGAGAGACCACATTTTTGAGAAAAAATTGGAAAGATTCCAGAAGAGAAAATATATGTATAACTTCATTCTTATAATAGAGGGATATTTAATCATTTGCCCTACATAGCTATGCAGTAAAAGGCTCAGTAAATGGACCAGCACAGTCTGCTAAGAGGGTATGACTCAGAGAGTGTTTGAGGTATGCGAACAGCCTAAACTAAAGGACTAAAATTACCTTGAAGGCATAAACTAATACAGTTGGTGGTCATGATTATGAGGATGACCAAAATTTTGTTCTCCAAGATAGGAATTCTATGCCTTTTAAAATACAAGAAAAATATAAGCTATGGAACTTTTTCAAATATTTCCTTAGAATCCCAGAACTGTAGAATCTAGGAGCGGGAAAGGATGTTAAGAGTGGCTAGCCTACTTAATGCAGGTACTTTCACTGAAACATCTTCGATGGGGATGCTTGAACACTCTAGTACTGGTGAACTCGCTCTCATAGAAGGTATCCCCAAATATCCTGGGACTAAATTAAAGGAATGCCTCAGACATTTACTAGCTGGGTGACAATGGGAAAGTCACCTAATCATTCTACGTCTCTATTTCTTCATCTGTAAAATGAGGGGATTGGACATGATCACTTCTAAGGAGCCTTCCAGCTTTAACATAGACCTATGTTCTTATTTTTGAACATTTCTAATCATCTAGAAGCTATTTCTTAGAAAGTCTGGCTTAGCATGTAAAGCCCTTCACAATCTGAATCCCACCTCATTTTTTATCATTCTCCTTTACCAACCAACTCTCCTTTCCATGGGCTACAATGCTGTTTCCCTGTAGGTGCTTAAGAGTACGCAATAGAAGGCACTTAATAAATGCTAGTTGACTGACACAACATTCCATTTCTGGCCTCTGTGCTTTGTTTTGTTTTGTTTTTTCATCTCCATCTCCACAATGTGCAGCTTTCTTACTGTGATCTCTTAGAATCCCAAGCTTCCTGCAAGGAATATAGATTAAGTGCCACCTTCTATATTAGGCCTTTCTGCATCTACCTCCTATCCCTTCCCCCCACATGCAGTTAGTCCTCTCTCCCTTTGGAATTAAATTTGAATTACTTTGTATATACTTTATATTCTTGTATCTGTGCACATATCTTAACCCCCACTGCATCCTAAAATGTCAGTCAGCTGAAGGCAAGAACTATTTGGTTCTTGTTTTCCTACCCAGCATCTGTAGTAGAGTGGTTTGAATTAAATTTGTATGGAAGATGGTAGGTGATTAATAAATATTTGTTGAGTTGAACTGAATGATACTAAGTTAACATTTGGGCTTCCTGTAATTTCTATACCTTGGTTCTAGTTGATACCCTCTGGAACTACACCAAATAACTCCAATCATTCTTTCACATGACAACCTTTCAAATATTTGGATGCAACTACATTTTCCTTAATCTATTTTCCAGGCTAAACATTGCCAGTTTTATATTAATAGTATTATCGGCAGCTATAGCCAGGAGCAAATACCCAGGCTAACCCTAACAAGGTTTGCATAGATCTAAACAAAGAAGTGGAAACATAAATGATAGATTGAGCTCTGGGAATTAACAGTGTTGAACTGACCAGGACAGTACTTACCTGAATATGATGGTACTCTGATTTGGGAGCTAGCTGTTCCATCACCTCCTTCACTGAATGCTCGAACTTCAATGATATAAACCCCGACATCAGGGAGAAGGACCACTGCTTGAGTTTTTTGTGTTTCAATGACCTGACTGTTGCTGTGGCCTTCTTGCCTATAAAACACCTGTAAATATAAACATAGATTTCAACATCTAGAGGCAGCAAGGTGGTTCAGTGGATATAATGTAAGACTTGGAATCAGGAAGATCTGTGTTCAAATACTGACTCAAAAACTCACTGACTGTTTGACCCTGTACAGGTTACTTAACCTCTTTCAGCCTCATTTTCCTTATCTGTAAAATTAGGGGCCTGTATTTCTACAGTCTTTCCCAGTTCTAAATCTATTATGCATTAAGCACCTAAAGGCATTGCTAGATACTGGGGATCCAAAGAAAAAAAATAAAAAATGAAGTAAAAGATGGTCTCTGTTCTCAATAAGGTCACAGGCTAATGGAGAGAAAGCATGCAAACAATTATGTACAAATAAGTTAGATGACTAAATTTGGGATGATCAAGAAGGGACAATTTGGGTATTAAGGGGAATCAGAAAAAGCTTCTTGTAGAAGGTGTGATTTTCGCAGAGACTTGAAGGATGTCAGGGGAGGCAGGAGATAGAGATTAGGAGGAAGAGAATTCCAGGCTTGAGAGACAGTCAGTGAAAGTACACAGACAGATGGATGGTCTTTTTCTAGAAACAGCAAGGAACATAGTGTCACTGTATCATGGAGTAAGGTAGGTGTGTGTGTGTGTGTGTGTGTGTGTGTGTGTGTGTGTGTGTGTGTGTGAAACCAGGTTATGAAAGGTTTTGAATGTTAGGAACTGAAATTGGGGTGTGTGGGAAGTTAGGGAGAGACAGAGGAGATGAAATGTGCACAGATACATAAATGCAAAATGTATACAAAGTAATTTAGGTGGAAATGGAGGAGCACTGAGAAGCAGAAGGATCCAGAAGGACCTGATACATAGTCACACTTGAGTTAAGTGTGGAAAAGAGCTGGGGCCTCCAAGAGGCTCAGGTGCACAAGAGGGTATTCCAGGCAGAGAGGACAGTTTGTGCAAAGGATGTGTGACAGTTTGTGTGACAGCATGGGAGGGGGTGAAGTCTTTCTGAGAAGTGTAGATAACACGTTAGAATGATTAACATCATTTATAAGGCAAAATTTGATTTTAGTTTGCCAATTTTTAAAGGTGAGCTAATTCTTGAACAAAATGAGACCATTTTTCTTCCGAACGTCTCTCTTCTCATTTTTCCCTTCTTTTCTCTCCAACCTCCTTCCCCCTCCAGCCCCCCTTTCTCTTCCCCCACACTGTGGTTATTAAGAAAGTCTAAAGAAAATCACATTTCTCATTTTTTGCTCCTGGAGCTCAAATCAGAGCTGGGTCAGCGGAAGACCTTACAGTGTTCCTAAAGGGAGCCCCAAATCCCCTTTATCTGTTCCTTACCATCACTGCCTTCCTCCCTCCCCGCCCCCTAACACTTGGGAAAGTTTAGCTGGCTGAGTGGGCCCTCCAAATAGCTTTCTTTCAGAAACAATTAGCAGTTGATTATAGACAACAAATACTGAGGGTAGACAATTAGTCTGTCCCCTTTTCCAGCCCATTCTTTTCTCACAAAGCAATGTGACTGAAGTTTTTATGTGAGCAGTCTTAGGAGGTTACCTCCAAAGCCTGAAGGGGAAAAAAGTCTTCTTACTGTGGAAGTGTTTCTCCACAACAAACAGCAATTTTTATTATAGAAAGCTTTTCTTTCTATCTGTCCTACCCTGGAGGAAAAAAAATAACTTTTTTGGGGTTTTTTTTTGAGAAGCTGTAATGCATGAGGCCTGTAATGCTGGAAACACCAATGAGCTCAGGGGAGGCTGGTTTAGCAGGTGAAGGGACCTGGGAAGGCACTGGGAGCAAGAGGGCTGGGGAGCAGCCACAAAGAGCCTGCATGTAGAGCAACTGTGGGAAGAAAACAGAGCCACCTTTTCGTCTAGTTCAGTTTTCCACTGTTTACCCAGCATTTGGTTGCTACTGCCTGAGCCCTGGATCTTAAATCTCACTAATCCCTTCCTAAATTGTGTCGTAATTTCTGGTTCTAATCCCAGCCTGATTTCTGATATCCCCTCCCACCTGTGGTCCTCTCAACGGGCATGAGAACTGGAAAGCACTTAAGGAGCCAAGAATCCAACCATTTCATTTGATAGATGAGGAAACTGAGGCCCTGGGAGGGCACAGAAGTAGTTAGCATCAGAGGCAGAATCTGAACCAGTCCTCTGACTCAAAGCCAGTGCTTTTTTCTTCCCCCTTTACCAATCTGCCTCTCTCCTTGTCTCCCTCATTCTTTAGAAGTCAGCTAAAAATATTAAAAATTTAACATTAAGCCTTGAAACACCATGCTTTATAACTATTTACATTTAAATAAAGTAGTTTCAAAGGGGAAGGTAAATGGTGCGGTAAACACAGTGCTGAGGTTGGAGGCAGGAAGACTCATTTTCCAGACTTCAAATTTAGCCTCAGACACCTATTAACTGTGTGACCCTGGGCAAGTCACTTTATTCTATTTGCCTCAATTTCCTCATCTGTAAAATGAGCTGGAAAAGGAAATGGCAAACTATTTCGGTATCTTTGTCAAGAAAACCCTAAATAGGGTAATGAAGATCGGATGCCACTGAAAACAATTGAATAAATTAGCTTTAATGCATACAATGGCATAACTTTTCTCTAAACAAGTATTAGGATTCTTTCTTTGTTAATTTATTCCCATTCATTTCCCCTTTAAGTGGTCTTGGTGGGAATTATGTGCTTTTTTTTTGACTTCTCATTACTTAATAAAAATTTTTTTTCTGGATTTCTTTATATTCTGCATACTTTTTGGTCTTACTTCAATTATAGTATTCTATTACATGAACATTTTACAATTTATTAACCAATTCTCTATTTTTGATATTTATTTAGATTGCTTTTAGCCTTTTTCTTTTTCAAAAATGCTGTTCTAAAAATCTTCAAGTCAGCCTTTTTCTTAATATTGCTTCTAAATGGCTAGGAACTGATTGCTCATGTGCAATCCTCTTCTCTGAACCTTCATGTAAGGAATGTTCCATCAGCTCCTTGGAACTTGTTCCATATTTGCTCTTGATGGGACTCAACCTCTGCCCTGACTAGGGGTGGGGTTGGGCAAAAGCTTCCAAAGCCTTCTACAGGTAACAAAGCCTTGCACATAGCAGATATTTCGTAAGAGATTCACTGAATTGATTGTTTCCCCAATGCCAGCAAGAGGGGAAGACCCTTAAATCCAAGCCACTCAACAGATGTGCTGAAGGCAAAAAATACAGAATTTCTCAAAACAGAACAGAGTTGTCTTGGTATGGCATTTTGATTTCATGAATTGTCAGTGTTAAATTGAATTTGAGGGCAAAAGAAAAGGGATTAAGCATTTATTGAGCACTGAATGCATGCCAGGCACTTTACAAATATCCCTGTGAATCCTTACAATGACCCATTTTAGAATGAAGAAACTATGGCCGATAGTTAAGTGATTTGTTCAGGGTTTACATAGTTAGTAGGTGTTTGAAGTTATGTTTCAGTTCAGGTTTTCTGAACTCTCCATTGAATCACCTAGTTTCAAAGGAAGATAGTGTGGAGCCACAAACTAGCTTATAATAATAAAAAATTAATCAAATGCAAAAAATATACAAAATAGATACTAAGCAATTTATTAATGGAGGACTGTAGCAACTTGGGAAAGTGCAACAGGCTTCCTTTTGGGGCTGGCATTTGATCTGAGCTTAGAATAAAGCTAGAGATTCTATAAGGAGAGAGTGAATTCCAGGCATAGGGGGCAGTCTGCACAAAGGAACAGAAAAGAAGGAATATGGTGACTATGGATACTCTAACGCTGCATATCACAACCTGTATACTTCTCATCTTGTGTCATTCTTGTCTGTATCCTCCCCTAATCTCCCAAGCAGAGTCCATGAAACATTTGTTTTACCATCACATGGGTACTAATGAACTATCTACTCATTTTCCATCTGCTATCCCTCATTCTTGTTACTCCTTTCCCGACATATCCCTCTTCAATGTATTTTGTCTATAGTTTTTCCATGTAATCTATTGTTACTAAAATGCTGCTCATTTTTGCCTACCATGTGTTACTAATTGCCTTGTGGATGACTCACAATTTTGATTCCTCAGAAATTATGTTATTCTATGATTCAGTTTTATTGGAAGAATCCTCAAATACTCAAATCTGTGATTTCATTGATGTGGGCTTTTCCCTCCAACAATGCAATTCACAATCCATCCATGTGTGTCCATCTTATGCGACTCTGGTCTACTGCTTCCCCCATCCATGTGTTCCATCTTGTGTGACTCTGGTGTACTACTTCCCACATGTTGGATGAGCTTTCCCCACTTTCTCCCAATACTGTGAGGCAACCAGTTAAATAGATGTGCTTTCCATTGGTCATCTCTTGCTTTTTTTTTTTTTAGTTCATACATTTCTTTTGTGACATCCTTTCCTTTGCCTCCTCTTTGTGATGTCTTATTTGTAATGCATTGCACCTCTCCACTGCCCTCTGCACAATCTTCATTTTTAAGTCTTAACCATTTTTAATACTTCAGAGACTGTGTGTTCTAAATTGCAGTCTTTCCCTTTAAAATGACATTGGGATAATATTGGCAATAAACAGTTGAGCCTTTTGTCAGGGAGATACTTGGGTTCACAGAAAGGACTTTGAAGTTCAGCAAAGCTGAGCTGGCTATCTAACTCTTCTGTTAAATCTTGACCCAACTCATTGTCCATTTTCTACGTATGTATATATGTATGTATATTTTAAATTGAGATTGCTCATGGCTGTCATATCTCTTATTTTTAGTCTCTTTTGATCTTGTATTTATGGCAATTAATGTTTAACCCTTCATATGATATTATTGTAATTGATGTTGATGCCCTTTTCTCCAACTAGATCTCATTTTTGGTAGCATCAGCAACTTATTTAAAGTTTTCTGATCATATGTCATGAATAATTTTCATTTTTATTCATTCTTTTATCTTTATATTATTTAGATTTTTTTCTCTGACAAAGTGGTGGTCTGGTCAGAAACAGCTGATTCAGGAATGACTGACATTAACAGGGAATAATTTTCTATTTGTTATCAATTTCATTTTTTTGTGATACTGTTTTGTCTCTACATGTCTAGAATATGAATATTTTCTTGATGACAGTATTCATAATGTATGGGCCTTTAGTCTCTAAGTCTTATGGTTGAACTTGATTTTTAAAAACATATAGACCCCATGACTTTACTAACTTATAGACACAGGAGAATTCAGACTCCAGAGTTGAAACTATTTTGTAGGAACATATTCTTAAATCTGTAACCCATGAGCTCTCACAGATATATTTACCTTTGTATAGGCAGCCAGAGAACCTAGTTAGCTTAGAGCAAAGGCATTTACTGGAGAAGCATAATGAGAAGAATTCCATTCTCTCACTGTCCCATAAACTTAGAGCATACCCTTCATGACCTAGGGCATACACACTATCAGTAAGGAAAGTGAGCAATTATAGAGGTCATATAGCTTCTCTCTTGGATGTATCACTCTGGGGAGGTCCCTGGGTCTTTTCCAGGGCCATTAGATTATGAGCTCCTTGAGGGTGGGGCTATCTTTTGCTTCTCTCTGTAGCTCCAGTGCTTAGCATAGTGCCTGGCATACAGTAGATACTTACTGAGTGATATATAATTCATGTATAATTCATGAGTTGAGTGGGTATGTGTCTCCACTATTTGTGCATTGTCCTCTCTGGCTCCAGCTTTAGACCTGGTTGAAATTTTGGCCCAGGGTAATGTTATATTCATTTGGAAAGGGTTGTAATTCTTACCCTAGAATGAGTAGGATCAGCCTAGAATGAGAACTAGCTTTTCTAATTCCATTCCCTTACAGTCTTGCCTTTAAGCCTTACTTTAAGCCTTGATGAGCAGGTTCTAGTCCCATTCCTCAGACATTGGCTGTGTGAGCCTGAGCAAATTTTTTTGACCTCTGTATTTCTGTTTTCTCATCTCTAAAATGAGGGAGTTGGATTCTGTGGCTTGTAAGGTCCCTTCCTGTACTAAATAAATAAATAAATAAATAAATCTTAGAGTTGACAAGGGTTAATTGAGTTTCCTACCAAACTTTCAGTAAACTTGTTTTTTCCTTCATTGATTCTCGATTTTTTTATGAGCGATATTGTTCATAATCTTTCTCTATCCTTCATAAGATTTTGCAAATGAGTTTATATTAGAAACAGTGTATAATGTTATGCTTTTAAAAATAGGCTTGATCCTACTGCTGGAACAAATTCCTTATTCCATGAAGCTATGTTAACTCTTTCAGTCCTCAGGAGGTATCTTTAGTGTAATCTGATAATTGTTTACCCCATTGCCACCAAGAAGTCTGCATACATTTATTTAAAAAAGGACTTTTATTGTACATCATACACAGAAGAGATTCAGTATTGGGCAAGGAGATGAACTCTAAGCTCTCTTTCAGGTGTAGGAATCTGTAAGGGAATTAACATGGTATAGTCAGCAGGGGTAGGGAACTTGCAACCTTGAGACCATATGTGGCCTTCTATATTCTCAAATGTGGTCCTTTGACTGAATCCAAACTTCACAGAACAAAGTGAAAGAGCCTCACTTCAGGACCTAGTGGGTCACATGTGTTGAGGACTCAAGCTCCCCATCCCTGGATGGTGAAAAGGACCTCAGGGTCTGAGCCTCTGATTGTGAGCTCAAATAAATCAGTTGAACTGTCTGAGGTATAATTCCCTTATCAATTAAATGAAAACAATGATATTTTGTATTATCTACCTCACAGGGTGGTTGTGATGGTTAAAGTATAACATAATACTTATACTACTTATCTCACAAGATTGTTAGGAGATTAAGTGAGAAAATTTTTGTAAAATACTTTGCAAACCTTCAAGAACTATATAAATGAGTTATTTACATACAAGTGATTTACAAAAGTAACATGTTACACAAAGGGAAGGAATTTTAGAATAGTGGAAAAATCCATCTTTCACGCAGATGCCAAAGGGATTTTCCTAAGGTGCAAATATGACCATGTCCTTTTTTTATTCGATAAACTCCAATGGTTCCCTACTGCCTCCAGGATCAAATATAAGCTCTTCTGTTTATAGTAGCTATTGAAACCCTTTCCAATTCAGTCCCAATTTACTATTCCAACCTCATGATATACATCACTCCACTTTGGATAATCTATGACACAGTCAAACTGACCTTGCTAATCCTCACACAAGACATTCATAGACTATCTCTGTGTCTTTGCAGTGGTTGACCCCTATGCCTGTGATATTCTGCTGCTTCATCTATAACTATTCAAATCCCCTTGTTTTCTTTAAAACTGTTCAAACAATAGCTTGTCATTCAGTTGCTCAGTTGTATTGGGCTCTATGTGACCCATGGGATTTTCTTGGCAAAGATACTAGAGTGGTTTGCCATTTTCTTCTGCAGCATGTTCCTATTTTACCCCTTACAAGTAGGGGTAAAGTGACTTAGGCTTACGGAGATAGTAAGTGCCTGAGGTCAGATTTGAACTCAGACTGACTCCAGGCCTGGTGCTCTATCGGATACACTGCATCATTTAGGTGCCCTGAAACAACTACACAAAGCTTTTCTGGATCCCTCAAGATCCTAGTGCCCTCTCCAACAGCATTTATCTTGTATTTCTTCTATATATGTACTTACATTGAGATATAGTATATATAAGTATATATATTATATGCAATATATACTTATATAATAATATAAAGAGATTATATATGTTGTTATATATTACATTATATTATGTATCATGTATATATTCTGCACATATTTATATACATATTGTCTTTTTCCATAGGAGTTCTTGAAGGCAGGCGTCATCTGAATTTAGTCTCTGTATATCCAGTACCTAACAGAGTACCTGGCATTCTATGATCCAACAATGTGGGCCTGAAACACAACACACTTCCCCTCCCATCTTAACTATCATTGCACTGGCTGTCCCCCATACCTGGACTGCTCTATCTCCTCACTTCCACTTCTAGGTTTCTCTTACTTGAAGACTCAGCTCAAATTCCATTCTCCACAGGAAACTTTTTTGGATTCCCTCAGCTACCAATGTCTTTTCCTCTCACCCAGCCTTCCATTTATACTGTATACATCTTCTATGTTGCTAATTTTCTACACATTGTCAATGCCATTAAAATAGAAGCTCTTTGAATAAAGGGACTTTTTGCCTTTTTTGTTTCTTTAGCACAGAGCCTGGCACAAATTCTTAAAAAATGCTTAATTGAACTGAATAGGCATTTAATAAACACTTGTAGACTGAAAA
Organism: Bettongia penicillata ogilbyi; assembly: GCA_023548195.1. Lineage (NCBI taxonomy): Eukaryota > Metazoa > Chordata > Mammalia > Diprotodontia > Potoroidae > Bettongia > Bettongia penicillata. The sequence goes on along the minus strand of JAJHZJ010000688.1, from coordinate 3,190,792 downwards.
CAAACCAAGGCTTGATTCAAAAACCTGCCTGATACTGACTAGTCACAAATCCATGGGAGACCCTTCAGTCTGTTTCTTTATCTGTAAATGGAGGATAATACTACTTATAACAGCTATCTTACTGGATGGTTGTGAGGCTCCCAAGAGGCAATTAATGTATGCAGAATGTTCTGAGAAGCCTAAAGTGCTATAGAAGTCTAATTTATTACTGTTGATTATTTTTTCACCTCAAAATGGATTTCAACTGTATTATAACTTAAATAGGCTTTGTGTACAAGCTTGTCATCTAACTAGTATTTATAAAATTATTCCATTGGGGAAAAGTTGTTGAGTCACAACCAACTTACAAAGAAACGTTTGGAACACGTTCTGTTTAGGACCATTTGTACTTGTTTTCCCCCTTTTCCTGAGATTAGCTCTCCTCTTAGCCCTTTGTTCTTCCTTTTTGTCTCTTGAATTTGAACTTGCATTGGCTCTAGGGAGAGAACCATCTCTCCAAGACAATATCAATCAAGCACACAAGAATTTTATCCGTTTCGATCCTTATTAGGAAGGAATAGAGCTAAACATTCAGCTTCAACGAGACTTTTAAACTACAGAACACCTCTCCTCCACCTTCAAAGCATACAGGAAGCATTAGCAGTTCTTTTTACTAAAAGGAGGAGTTGTTTAAACAATGATCGCTGTCACAAGGTTGGGGTTTCTGAGATTTTGAACTGCATCTGGATAAGGAATTAGAATTTTGATGATCTACAATAAGAGGATGAGAAAGCACATTTGCAAGAACTAGAAAGTATGCAAATCTAAGCAGTGTTGACATGGAAGTGACTGTTTCAGAGGACAGCGTCATTATGGTTCAATAAATTACAATTCTTATGACAGAAAAAATGCAGCCATCAATGCATAACTAATGCTGCTCTGGGATAACTGCTGTGAAATCTCAGACTAAAGACAACTGTGGCTAAAATGGAAATTTTGGAAGACAAGGCAAGGGCAGGAAAAAAACCACACACACACACACACACATACCATAAAACCCCACAACACATGAATAAATGACATCATAAAGAGTAGGTGATTATATAAACCCTTTATAAATTTATTCAGGGAGAAGAGTTAAGAATTAATGAGTTGGCTAGTTAATGAATGAGGAGCTTTGGAATTAATAGTCACTCAAAAGTGACTTTGGACACAATACTAATTTCGAACTTCTGTCCTAAAGAGGATGAGGAAGATAATTATGAAAAAGATCACAGATTTAGAGTTAGAAAGGGATTTAGAGGGCATTTAGCATAATTCCTTCATTCGCCCCCCTCCCTCTGTCTCTCTCTCTATCTCTTTCTCATTCTCTCTTTGAGACTATGTCTCCCTATTTTGCAAAGGCTGGAAATGCATTGACCGCCCATGGACAGACTCTACTACTGATCTGCCCTGAAGTTTTGACCTGATTTGTTTCCAACCCAGGCCAGATCTAAGCTCTTTAGGCATCCTGGCTCCAAAATCCTGGAAGTTCCAAACTCCTGGAGTCTCAACATATTGGTACTGAACTTAGTGTGGATGTCTGATTTTAGCCCTTCTGCAGCTCAAAACTCCCAAGATCAAGTGATTTCCCAGTCTCTTTTTCCTCCATAGTAGTAGGTGTTACAAGTGTTCATCACCATCTACCCTTATTTAATGTTGGAGGAGTCTGGAATCTGAGGCCTGAAGACATGAAGCAACTTGCCCATGAGTGTGCAGTGGTAAGTGGGCAGAACTGGACTTGAACGTGATTCTATGACTACACGTAAAGGCTTTTTGTGCTGAAGAACAAAACAAGACCTGTTGAAAATAACTATTGACAGAAGGCAGGCAAGGGAAGTCTTTGAAAATCTGAATGTAGAAAAACTGACAGGTTTACACGACAGTTATCTTGGGGCATGAAGGGAATTTTTCTGATGGATTGTCTGGCTTGTTTTCAATTACAATAAAAATGAAGAAAAAAAAGAAATGGAGCTTTGCTCTTCTTGAAAGTGTAATCTGAAAATGATTGTTACAATATTGCTACTTCAACACATTCAATTAAGCAAATATTTAACTGTCACCTACCATGGGCAAGGCACTTATTCTAGGCGCTGGAGACTGATACAAAGATGAAAACATGACTCAGTTTTTGACCTCTAGAGAGGCATGGAATATACATAGAAAAATATAATACAAGGTTCATTGTAATAGGGGCAAGAATCATAAATTATAGAGAGACTGAGTAGTGCAGTGGAAAGAACACTGAACTTGGGTGTACTGAGTACTGAGTCATGGGACTTGAGCTCAAATCCAAGTTCTTTTACTTGTCTATATGTCCTTGGTTGTTTAACACTTGGCCTCAGTTTCCTCATCTGTAAAATGAGCGGCATGGACTACACAACCTCTAGTTCCCTTCCTAGTATAGATACATGATCCTGTAACCTCAAAGTCAAAGGCAGAAGGAAAGATCTAGAGGCCAAGTACTCAAGGAGGGAGAAATTACTTTCACCTGGTTATATTGTGGAGGTTTGTATGGAAGAGGTGACACATTAGTCTCCTCAAAGTAAGAAATGGTGGAGGTGAGGAGTGATTGTATTCCAGTTATGGAGCAAGGTCTCTGAAATGCAGATGGCAAGACAGGATTGGGGATAGTGAGCAGTTCTGTTTGACTAGAACATGAGGTATAAATATGGTATTGATATGTCTGAAAAGGTGAGTCGGAATCAGACTATATAAAGACTTAAATACCTGAACAAAGAGATTGTATTTTAGCCTAGAGGTCACAAATACATAACACAGAAGAATGAGAAAAGTGGTGTGTGTATGTGTGTGTGTGTGTGTGTGTGTGTGTGTGTGTGTATCAGTATTGATACAGAATCTGGATGCACCATCCTTTCCTTGTCAAAATTGGATGGGATGAGGACAGTCTCCAGGTCCTAAAGTACGGGGAATATACTCAAGAAAAGGGTCTTCACCACTTTAAGTATTTATTTGAATGAAATATATCAGATCAAGTACTTTTATTTGATGCTCTCATTCTATCCTCATGATCATTTATAAGCATGGCATTAATAAAATATGTAGTTGGTTCTAATTTGGGAGTTGCAAAAAAGAGCAATAAGGGATAGGACTTAATATTAATTGACCTGCACAGTTTATAAATATGCACAGCAAATTGCCAAATATGATTCAGCTTCTAAAAATGAAAGCTATTAAATTTTGAGAAAAGCAATCTGAGACCATGGTCTACACACCAGGCATGCCATTTGCATTCCTAACTGTTGCTACTTGTTGGCAGGGGATGGGTGTATGTGTGGGAGTTCTTGCTGATAAAAGTGGAATTTTTAATAAATACTGCAGAAAGCCCAGGGTCTCCCAAATAGCATATGAATTTAAGTGAGGGAAGAGAAATACTTCCTTTTAGGGAATGCCCTGGAAAAATTAGATAGAACCTACTCATCTTAATGGGGTGTAGACCTTTCTCCCAAGATTTTCTCTGGCCCTTTCAAGGAAGCAGATCTGATTGGGTGAGCAAGAAAGCTCCCCTTGTCTCTTAAGAGTTCTTTAGAAGAATTTCTGTTTTTGTCAATTTATTTTTACTCCATTGATTACTTGTGCTTTTATAGTTTTAGGGTCCCTTTGTCCTTTCTTAATCCAGATAAGAATGGAAACTTTGTACTTCTTGTTTTAAGATAAAGCAGATTTACTCACAATTGAAATTCTGTTCCTTTATCTTGTATAACTAAAGCTTCTATTTCTTTTTTGGTGTTGATTAATTCAAGATTGGTTTATTGCCTTTATACATCTTCTCAATTTTGCCCAAAAAGAAGCAAAAGTTTGTCACTCTAGAGCAGCTCCCTTCTATTCCATGAAATTTATCATTCTTCTCAAATATCATCTAGAAGAGAGATGTCTGAATTGCCTCACTTAAAGAGTTATGTGGTTCTTCCATTCTTGGTGTTAATGCTTAAGATCCCCAGATTTCAGCTCTGAACTTGTGACTCTTAGTTCTTTGTAATCTCAATGTCACAGAAAGTTCTTCTCTTTTCTTCCCCGTAACTCATACTCTCCAGTGAAGGAGAATAGGCAATAGTCCTGACTAACTGGGTCTTTAGTTTGTAAGTGTAATAGAATGACAACATTTTGACCAAATTTCTCCCTTTAATTTTACAACATATGCTGGTTGGAAGGAAATGTTTACACATGAATGGTTTTGTGGAGATGAAGATGCCCATGGAGAAAGAAAAGACTGTAGAAGGAGATGTGTTCCGAGAATTACCTTATCTTCCTAACATAGAGTGAAGAAATCAGGGCATTCAGATGATCAGAGATTTAGAAGCCAGAAAGTCCAACCCTCTCATTTAAGAAATGAGGAAACTTGGACCCTGGGATGTTGAAATATGATGTGCTCAAGGTCATGCAGGTAGTAGTGTCTGAATTCAAATACAGGTATTCTAACTCCAAATCCAATGCTCTTTCCACCGAACCATGTTGCTTCCCTATCCTGGCTCAAGGGAATACTAAAATCAGTCAGTCAATAAATAGCCATTAATTTTTTACTATGTGCCAGGAGCTGTGCTATGTGCTGAGCATTCAGAGAAAGGTCAAAGATAATCTGTACTCTCACGGAGCTCATAGTCTAATGGGGGAGACAGTATGCAGACAACTATGTATGAACAAGCCAAATACAAAGAAAATTTCTCCATAATGGAAATAAACAACCAATGGAAGGCAATAGAATTGAGGGAGATCAAGAAGGCTTCCTGTAGAAGGTGGCATTTTAGTTGGAATTTAAAGGAAATGAGGGGAGTCAGGAAGCAGAGCTGAAGAAGAATATTACCATCAAATAGAGTCAATGAGAATGCCTGGTATTTTAGGATTGACAGTCTTGTTCAAGGAATAATAATGAGGTGAAGTGCTAGTGGATGACTGAGTGTGAGTGGTTGGGGGAGACTGAGGGATGAGGAGATTGGAAATGTGTGTATGTGGGGTGGAGGCAGATTATGAAAGGCTTTGAAGCCCAAAAGAAGATTTTTATATTCGTTCCTGAAAGTGATAGGCCACCACCAGAATTTATTGTTCTAGTCGAATTATGAGACATGAAGAATCTCTATTAAATGAATACCGATAAGGAGTTCCTTCAGAATTTAGTCCTTAAAATTTCATTCCTTAGACCCAAATTGTTGCATTATACTCTGTGATAATTTAACACTGCCTAGTCTCTTTACTCATGTATATGTCTAATTAAAAAAGATTGTCAAAGAATTTTATGATGATGGATTCACCAACACTTTTATAAACCTTATGCTACACAATATTAAACCGATGCTGCAGTATTGACTTTTAAGGTATGATAGTCTTACTAATGGTCAGGAATAATAAAAAAAATTTTGAATACTTTTTGTTGAATTCTCTCTCTCTCTGTCTCTCCTCTTGATCCACACACACATATGTATGTATGTATGCATATACGTATAAGACAGGGGAAGTTAGAGGTTATTAGAAGTATTCCAAGTTGAAATTTGTAAGCATTTTTATGCTTACACATGTCATACTGCTACTTGAGATGGCAGCATATGAAGACGCTGCTCAAGGGAAGTTATTTTTGCACATGAAATGAAGAAAAAAACTGAAGCCATACAGTTGCTTTCTCATGAACAGTCCACTAATTTGGGGGATACCTGTCACTGCTTTTAATTGGCTCTTCTAAAATTCACCAAGAAAGCAACAATTTTGTTGAAATAAAACCATCTCCTGTCTGAGTGCCACGTGCTGCCATCATTTGTTCCTTGCTGTGACATCCTAGTAACTGGTGATCATGTTTCATTGGCCATGAAGATGTCTTTCACTACCTCTTCTTCCATCCAGGATGTGGCAGCTTTTTCTTTGCTCTTTCTTCCTCTGACCCAACCACTTTATATGATCTACTCAGTGAAGTTGATTTGGACAGCATTGGCTTCCCTGCTTAAGAGAAAGATATCTTTCTCATACATAATTTGAAAAAAGGCTGAGAAGGAACAGAAGTGTGGTTTCTTTGTGAAAACTAAAGTTGAAGTAAAAGAAACATTTTGAGAAGTAATCTCCAAGGAGAATAGAGAAGACACTAACCTTGTAGCCCACTACTTCTGATTCATTTGCTAATGGCCTGACAGGTTCCCAACCAAGAGAAACTTGAGAGCCTTGCTGCTCCCACATAATGTTGCTTGGTGCTTGGCTAGGAGCTGAAAAATAAAAGTAAAAATAAGTTGACAGGATGCATTTAAATACATTTCTTCATTTTAATTTTGGTATTTCAGTGTTTTATTGTGCTTATGGTTGGATGACATTATAGGCTTTTTTCCAGCTGGAGTTGGATAAGGTGGTTTTTTTTTTGCTCCAGAGTGTCATTTTAATAGCTACTCTGCTGAGCTTATGAACCTGAATCCTTTTATCTCCCTTCTGTGTCAGAACCGCTTAGCCTTGTTTCACAGGAAGATAACCTTTGTCTATTGTGAATGCGAAATTTCTTGTTATTCTTTTGGAATTCAGATCTAAGCATCGAGGCAAGACTATGAATCAATATGACCCTTCAAGCCTGTTTAGTATGTATCCCATGTATAATACAGAACTGCGGAAGATGTTTTCTCCTTTTCTGAAAAGAACAAGGAACCCAGGTCACTTACGAGATTTCTTGGTGGCTGCCCGCACTTCATTACTAGGTGGTCCATATCCAGCACCATTGTATGCCCTCACTGTCAAATGATACAGCGTATTTCCTTCTAATCCTGTCAGAATGATAGATGACTCATTCCCCCCAGTTTTGACTGTTTCGGCTGCTTCTTCTTGCTCCATATCTTTCCAGTAACCCACCTGTTGACAAGTCATAATGAGACAGATTAATTTATAACATTCCCCTATGCTCTGGAGGACTTGCACCTTTCTTAGATATTGCTGAATATCTATATATTATAAAATCTCTTCTGTCACCACAGACACACATATACATGCACACACACAAACTCTGAGAAAAATCATGAAATCATAGCCTTTGCTGTTCCTTTTCTGGCAGCACTCATACCTGTCTGTCTCACACATGTGAGAGTCATTATGTCACATGAGTACTGAGCAGATCAATGCAATATACTGCCCAGTAGCCTGCTGGTATGAGGTGCTGAGACCAGCTATGTGGAACAGCAAAGGATAAATGCTTACAGGAAATCAAAAGCACTTCAAAGAAACTGAAGGCAAGCTCACCTCTCATAGGTCATTGGGACCATTTACCATGCAAAGCCAAGAAACTGAATGAATCAGCTGGGCAAGTGGCATAAGCAATGTTTTCTTTCTGCTCTGACTAAGGAACAGTTCCCAAATCTGTGTCAGGATAATGAATAAGAACTGACAGAATACCTAAGGATACCCCATATCAGATTAGGCTTATAGAAATAGCAATGCTACCCAATAGAAAAAGGGAAGGATATATACTTGCTAGTCTTCTGGAACATGTTTCTGTCAAGTACAATTTGTCATAAGCACCTTGTTCTTTTCATCACCCCAAAGTCAAGATGACCTCTCTGGGGGAACAAATAGGTGCCTGATTGCTGGTGCTGTACTAAATTTGCTTATTTTGTGACACTAAATTACTGGTCTCTAGTGAACAAAGTCTAATTCTTGTTCAGATAAAAAAAAAAGTTTACCTCATAAAGAGAGATTATTTTTCTAGCTGACCTGCCAAAGCACTGAACCTGAACCAATGCAAATGAGACAACCTAATTCATATGTGAATGACTCCCAAGGCTAAATTGAGAGCTCTGCCCTTTCCTGTGAACCAAGACCTGTTTTTCCTAGCTACTTGCTGGACAGTTCCACCTGGAAGTCCCAAAATGGTAACTCACATTTCCTCTTTCAGATAAAGACATTTCAAACTCAGCAGGTCTAAAGTCAAACTGTTCAGTACCATTCTCCCAGCCCCCAACCTGCTCCTCTCCTTGACTCCGTAATTAATGGTACTACCACTGACTCAGTCCTAGAATCAAGTCTTCTGAAGCACCTTGGATTCCTGTGTTTCCGTCTTTTGTCCCACTGGAGTATGTGATATCATGGAATGAGCTCATGGAATTAACAGAGACCTGATTTGTAATCCTGGCTTTGATACTTACTAGTTGTGTGATTTTTGCAAGTCTTTTACCTTCTCTAAGTATTAGTTTCCTCATCTATAAAATGGGAATAATAGTACCTTTCTTCTAGGATTGTCCAGAAAAAAATGCTTTGCAAGCCTTAAAGAACATTATAACAGCGACAAGAGCATGTTATCATTACCACAATCCTTCTTATTTTTATTGATGGTATAGCAATCACAAAATCCTACTGATTTTTATTTTTCCACTTGCATACATCTCTTATTTTTCATGTCTCCAGTCAAAAACCTCAGTTAAGGTTCTTATTACCTCTTCCCTGGATAATTATAGCTCCTGACTGGGCTCTCCACTACAACCTGTCATAAACACTGTTACCCAGATTAAACTTTCTAAAGTGTAATTTCTAAATGGATCATTTCTTTGCTCAAAAACATTCCTTGGTTGCCAATTTTCCTACTTAGCTAAAGTACATACTCCTTATCTCATCACTAAAGTTGCTTTATAATCTAGTTACAATGTCCTTTCTATATATTGTCTGCTGTCATTAACATATCTTATACTTCAGCCAAGTTTGTCTGTTTCCTCAAATATATCCATGCCTTACTGCTTGCACTCATTTGCTCATATTCTTTCCTATGAAATTCTTCTTACCTTTTAAGGGCTACCTTCAAATCCGCCTACTTCATTAAACCTCCCCTGATTTTTCTTTTCTTTATATTCTCATGGAATGATGGTGTATGAAATCCTTTTGCAAAATTATGGCACTTTCTTTAGAGATTATCTTATTTATCTGTTTTCTGCTACAGGTGCTAAAAATACTTAGAGCAGGTATTCAATAAGTGTTTGTCAAGTGCATAAATTTGTCTGAATCCTATCACTGCTTTGAATAGAAGGGGACTACAGTTAGGCAGTCACTCAACCAGCAAGCTTACTTGTATGCTAGACACTGCCCCACTGGAGATATAAAGAACAAACCAAAATAAAATATTCACTGCTCACAAGGAGCCTACACTCGAAAGTGTGAGATATCATGAATGTAAGTAGGCACCTACAAAGTACATAAAGAGTGAACAGTGAATTGTGAATCGTTTCCTTCATTGAAGGTCATTGATTTCTAGACAAATCATTAACTAGGAAAAAATTCGACCAAAAGTAAGTTCATAGATGCTGGGCAGTATGAGAATTCACTTGGTCCAGGAACAAACTCATTATTTCTTTCCTCAGTGGCATGCTCTATTTCCTCTGCTGCTTACTTGTTTCTTTTTAAATGGGTCAGGCTATCTGTAAAATAATTAAATATATATTTTGGATGGCTAGAACATGATTAAATATAATATTCAACAGTCTGTATTTAGACTTTTGCCTTCTGGCCTTTTAATATTAAACATTTAATACACTGATTAATCACTATAAATCTAAGCCTCTTAAGCTAAAGAAAAATGTTTTCTAATATCCGATTTTCATGGGATAAAAATCCAGGTTACAGGAGAGGAAACTCAGGGGGAAAACTCTAGAAGTTGCAAATCATTTCTCTTTGTTTTATGGTGGACTGAAATATGAGAAACTTCTACTTTAGTGCTAAATGATGAACTATTTTTTTTTTTAAATGTGGATTCAGCCTTGGAATTGTTTAGTCTATGATACATACTGGCTTTGACGTCTCTGGCAAGTCCCTAATTTCTCATTTCCCCAGGCAATTCTCTGAGACTATAAGTTACATGTGAGTTGCCTATTGATAAAGAGAGTTTACTTATATCAATGAAATAACAGAAATGCTCTTCTCCCATTCCCTCATCCCACAAAAAAAAATATGAATTTCCAGGGGGGAGGATATTAGTAACTGAGAAGATGGGTTGTATAGGAGAGAGATAAGCAAAAGTCTTGAAGAAAGCAATGATTTTCATGAAGCAACTGAGAAATAGATTCTAGGCTTTGTGGAAAGGCACAAAGACAGGAGGTAGAGAAAGTAAGCTAGTTTGGTGGAAACATAGCATGTCCCCACTAAGTGTTCTATAGCCATAAAGTCCCCAGTTCCTTCATATGGGAATTGAACTTCCTCTTAGAATGGGTTCTCTTTCAGACCAAGCTTCCTCTTCCTGTTCAAACACATGCCTCATGGTGATTACTCAACAAATTTCTTTGTGTTTTAGAAGTCCTTGTTACCCAGGTTATTGGCATAGCTGAGGAAACACATCCCCTGGAGTTAATAGCAATAGACAGCTTTTCATGTTGGTTCCTTCAGCTGCATTCTATTGCTCCATCTGCGTTCTAGTTGCAGAGTCATCCCTGTGGGTCCTTATCCCTCCTCTGGTACTTGGGGAGGAAGGTTAATATTTAGATTTCAGATTTCACAATTGACCAATCCTTTCTGCCCAACAAAACTGACTATTTTGGTACATTATATAAATAATAAGCAATCTTCCCTTCCTTTCCCTAAAGGTCTTTACCACCATGAATAATTTATGTAAACCCTATGTTGTCTAACCTATACACTTCTTGTAAATTTTCCTTTCTGCTTCAGAACTCATCATCACCATGTATTGTTCTGCCCTTTCAGTTCAATTATTCTAGTGAACTTTAGATGGAGGTGACTTTGAAAATATTCCGGGATCACTAGAATATAAACTCCTTGAGGGCAAGGACTGTGTTAGTTTTTTCTGTATATTCTCAACGCTTAGCTCAGTGCACTTTGGGGCTATTCTAAGAAGTTGGAACCCCAAGTTACCTCTGCTCTAGCCTCTCTATTCATATAACATCTAAGATCAGACAGATTCTCTTGTTGAGGATTTGAAAATATGATCATCATTTGAAGGCAGGGCATTTTATTACTGAGGGCATTGTCTGCTTGTTTGAATTTGGCAGAACACCAGTCTTCAGACCTGAATGCTGTGTTAGGCACAATTATTCAATTTGCACTTCCTGATTGGTATTTGCTGGCGTACTCCAATATAATGTTTCACTTAAAATTGTTTTGTATCTTGTAGACATTCATACTCTGAAGAGTAGAATTACAAAAAAAATCAAATTAGGTAAATAAACAATGCTTAGTCATTCTTTTTAATATTGATGAGACTGTTGAACATGGGGTTGGGGGGGTTGAGATAAAAACAATTTACAGTGGAGTAAGAATATCATGATGAGAATAATTTATTGAAGTGCTTGTATTTATTTATCCCAGAAGATGTCACTACTGTCCAAAGAAGATAATATTGAAGAGGGCTAGAAATAGAATGGGGTTTCTAATTTTGATTTAGGGTTCATTCCTGCCTTTTCCCTAGATATCCCATGGGATTTTACATCTAGAGGGAGAAAGTTATGGGAGTATATTTTGTATTTAATATGCATGAATATGTGAGGTTTAATAGAAAAAGGAATTCTTTTAATTAGAAGAATAAATGCAGAGTTTCAGGATAGAGCATCAATAGCTCATGGAAGCTCTTTCAGCTTAAAAAATAGGTATTTTGTCCCCTGATATGATAATATAGTGATTGAAGAAGAGAGAAATTCTAATTTGAGATGATGACTCTAAAGTGATTTAGCCTTTAGTGAAGTGAAAATGTGGAAGCAACATGGCATAGAGGGTAGCATGCTAGACTTAGACTCAGAAAGACCTTAGCTGAAATCCCACCTTTGACATTTTTTAGCTGTGTAACCCTGGACAACTCAATTAATCTCTAGGTGTTTCAAGAATTTTCCTAGAATTTATCTATTATACCACAAACTGGTTTTAAGTTGGTAGAGGTAATTCTACATGCAAAAAAGAATGCATAGATCCTTTGAGAATTCATGCAGAACAAATATAATACAAACATCCCTGGAAAACCATGCTCCAAAATGAGTGTAGTATGGAGGATGAGAAATGAACTTTTGAGATTTCTTAATGGGATAGAGTGTTGTAATGGTGTGCTTTTTTTTGATATGAGGAAAAGTAGTTTATTTTTTAAAAAACACATTGCTTTAATTTTAATTGAAATTAAAATAAAAGGGAAAGTTGACAATGACTTTATCACTATAGATCAGACCATTATTATAATCCACGACTGTGTGGTCTTACCTCTATTGGAAATGAATAGAATAGTGTGTACCTGGGGACCTGTAATCATAGTAGCTTGAAATTCATCTATTGCTGTAACCCAGTGGAACTTTAAAACTCATTTAAGGGTAGAGATACTGTACTTTATAACCATTCATATAATTTCTGTAACTAGGGAAATAGGATACATGTCTCCTTACATACAGAAAACTAAGTGAAGACAAAGACTTGGAATTATTGACCACCAAGTCACCAGGAGGGGCATGTATTTAATAACTAGATTCAGCCAGGCATTTATTTTTGTGCTGTAAGAAATGTTGGAAAATTGTGCTCCCTATATATTATTGACCACTGGAGGCTTTAAGTCTTCATTGTAACACACATAATGATAGTAATAACATTTATATAATGTTTTAAGGTTTTTCAAAGCAATTGATATGCATTATCCCATTTTATAGATGAGAAAACTGAGTCTGAAAGGATATTGCACAACTAGCAAGTGTTAGAAGCAGGTTTAAAACCCTTTCCTGACTCCGTGTTAATTTATCTTAAATGATGGCATCTTAAAATAAATAAATTATTTAGCCATTTTTCCACATTGCTATGACCTCATTTTGAGGTTTTCTTGGCAGAGATATTGGACTGGTTTACAAGTTCCTTCTCCAATCCATTTTACAGATGAGGAAACTGAGGCAAACAGGATTAAGTCTAGTCTGAGGTTAGATTTTGAATTCAGGAAGATGAGTCTCCTTGACTCCAGGCCTGGCACTCTATCCACTGTGCCACCTAGCTGCCCCAAAGTCAATACTATAAAGAATTAATATTGTAGAATTAGAATACATACTACATGTGAATTTATTAAAAAACATATATATTTTTTCATTGTATCCCTCATCCCCCTAACCTAAATGACTGCCTAACTTCCTTAATTCTAGTTTCTGGTCATGGTCTTGATTACCCTACCTGTTAGGGTACCTCCCTTTTATATGTGTGTGTGTGTGTGTGTGTATATATATATATATATAATTTGTGTATTTATGTATATAGATATACATGTGCATATCTATACATAATTATATATTATATGCTAAGTGCTATGGATTATATATAACTTCATAGTACTATATAATACTCTACATATATATGTGTATATACATACACACATACACATATACATACATTATTATTATTATTTAGATTCTGAACTCTGAGAATATGATTTCTAGCAACAGTTATTTCTAACCAATTTTGATTATAGAGGAAAAATGTATATACTCTTTGGAGTTCAATATAAAAATTTTTTACTTGTAACTCCTATGTAGGAGAGTTCAAACTTGGAAGGTTGCACACACACACAGAAACATGTGGGCACACACACACACACACACACACACACACACACACACACACACACACACACAGGAATTTGGGACAGAAGGGTAGAAAACAATGTCCTTGTCCTTGTCTTGGTTTTTCGGCTTGCATAGCTTCATTTACATGACAAGACCCAAAGGATCTCAGGGTGGAGAATGCAGAATTAAACAATGTTTGCAATTTGTTGGAAGGTAGCCCTTAAAACGATTTAAAGAACATACAGGTTGGAAAATTAAAAATTTTGCAGAATTAAAGAATTAAAGCTCTAAGTGGGGTGGTACCCTGTCACAAAGAGGCTGATGCTGCTAGGAGAAAGAAGTAGATTCAAAGACAGACTAAATGATATTTTTGGGTTCTAATTATCTTAGATGATCTATTTTATAAAAGAGCCTCGTCCTTGGAAGTGAGGTCTGCAACTAGACACATCTCACTACTTATGGAGAGAATCAACTACATAGCTGCTTGTGTGAAACCTCTGCTTATTTTTTCTTTTCCCACAAATTTTATTAATTTCTTCTTTTTTTGGCATCATTAAAATTTTCCCCAGTATTTTACCCCTTCTCCCTCCCAGAGAGCCATCCCATAGGCCTTTTTCACTAAAAGAGCTAAAACTTAGACTATGGGCTCTAAGCAGAGAAAGATGAGAAAACTCAGATGATCCCAGGTAAAAGTCCTGCACAGCTGAAGAGGAAGATAAAGGAGAGAAAGAGACAAAGAAAAATATCAGAATACATGCCCAGTAGAATTATTAGACCAGAGAGGATCAATACCTAGCTGAAATTGCTCACCAGGCCCATCAGGAAGCAGGCCTAACCTAATAATATCACCAGAAGATACTGGTGATCCTTCCACATAGGTGGTTGCCCTTCTACATCCATGCCTAAGTCAGACATTATTTCTACCTGCAGATTGCTCATGTGTAGTTCTTCTACATAATCTTCTTGCTTGTGGTCCTTCACTAAATATGGTCAGTATTCCCAGGTAAAGTGTGTGGATTTGTGGGAGACTGTGCCCAGGGTTTATGAGAGGGCAGAATATTCTATTACTATTTTCTTTATTTTGCTATTTCATTAAATGCTTCTGCTTTGAACTAATCATATTCTCTGAATGCCTAATAAAAGGGTGGAACTCAAGCTGTGGGTTTGAGTGGATTGCAGACTCACAAAATACTTTGAACCTAGGGTAGATTTTCTAGGAATTCTATGTGTGAGAAGGAGTATCCCCTTGGGCTACAAATAATAGGCAGAAAATTTTTGGAACTTGTTATTGCTATGAGATGGTATAAGCTTAAGATAAAATAGGCTCAAAGAAACTTTTAAGTCATGAAAGAGAAGTAATAATATACAGATATTTTTATTACAAAATACTTTCTTGGCAATAATACTGAGAGCTAGATAATAATAATTATTAATAACAAAAAAATCATATTTAATACTATAAAATAAATTCTGATATATCACAATGTGTTATATTAAATATAAAATAATATATAGAAACAATGATATAGAAAATGTATTATAAAATATAAAACTATATTAGTATATAATACAATGTAACAATATGATATATGTAATAGTATAGTATTATACTATAACAATGTTAAGTAACATTTTTCTAGTGCTTCAAGGTTTACAAAGCACTTTAAAAATATCTCATTTTATCATCACAACAAACATGGAAGGAAAGTGCTGTAATTATCCTCATTTTATAGATGAAGAAACTGAGGTAGACAAAGGCTAACTGACTTACCCAGAGTCACACAGTAATCTGAGGCATAATTTGAACACAGGCCTTTCTGACTTGAAGTCTACATCATTCTAACCAATATGCCACATAGCTGCCAGATATGCCCATGTTCTCATAGATAAGTAAAATGAGAACCAGATAGGTTAAATGGCTACAGATGTAGCAAGTAACAGAAACAGAACTTGAACCGACATCTTCTGATTCTTAGCACAATGTTCTCCCCACGCTATCGTGCTGGCTAACTATGATAAGTTGTTATTAGTGGAAGTGACAACTGTTTGAGACAGTTGTCTAACTTTTGAGGTTGGGGTCCTAAAAAGGCTCTGACTGCCACTGGTTCCCTTTCCCAAAGGGGTTAATACAGGGGTGGGTATGTTTATTTCCCAAAGTTCTATTACAGTTGAAAGCATCCCTAACCCAGTATCTGGGAGCCCTGTGTTTCCATCCCGCTTCCCCACTAATTAAGGACATGCTCTTGAACAAGTCATCTTAACATCTTTAGTTTTCAGTTGTCTCATCTACAAAAGGAGAGGACTGGACCAAGTGATCTTTAAAGTCCCTCCAAGGTGTTAAAAAATCTAAAGCAGCCTCCACTGTTGGTCCTTTGCTGCATTCTGTTCAATCAGAACAGGAGTGGGCATGAGGAGGAAATGTTGAGTCCCCATCACATCTCCAGCATGTCTCCCTTGTATTCCCTAACTCGGGATCTGCTGATTTAGTACATGACAGGAGTCACCTAGACCTCCCTACCTTTTCTGCCACAGGCCAATTTAACACACAAAAGGAACCATTTACTCCCTTTTGCTTCTGCTATAAGGAACCTTAGCTGTCAATCAACCTGCCTGCTACTGACAGTAATTGCTTTTTAAAGAAGCTAAAGCCCCTTATAGACAATTTCAGATTTGGTTTGAACATAAGGCAAGATTAAAAAAAAATTATAAGACCTTATTTTCTACACTCCATGGTCACTAGGGCTGCCTTCATTTTAATAATGTTTCTCAGAGTTAAATGAGCAATTAGTTTTCTGATGCAACCCAGCGTGTCTTTTTTCTTTCAAAGTTCCTTTTCCTTTTTGTTTTTTCAAATACTAAGCATCAGTCTGCATGAAAACAGCTAGCTTCTTGGGAAATTATACAACAATAATTACAGCTGTCTGCTTTAGTTTTTTTTAAATTTTTAAGTGACCCACCCAAGGAATATTCATTGAAAAAATATTAGTTTCAATTTAGTATGTTCTGGCAGAAAGATAACAATACCTATATCATCTGTACAGAATTTTGTAGTTTACATAGCACTAGACTGTAAATCATTTAATTTGATCCTTACAATAAAACTATGAGGTAAGGAAGCAGGGTATATATTATTACATGAATTTTACAGATGAGGAAATAGAATCTCAGAGAGATTAAAAAGACTTGTTTACATAGTAAAAAAATGGAAGCACCTATGTTAGAATCCATACCTTCTAATTCCTGGTTTTATAAATAAATAAATTATATATATGATATACATTTCATGTCTTTTGTTTTTAAGATCAACTATATTTCCAAATATGTCCCACCTTTTTTCCCTACACAGTGAGTCATTCCAATAACAATGATTAGAAAACAAAGAGGAAATGTCATTGAGAAAAATCTAACCAATAATCCATTTACCCTGTACATATCCTGGATGTACATAGTTATTTACATGTTGTTTCCTATTAGGATTTGAGCTCCTTGAGGGCCGGAATGATGTTTTTGACTTTCGGTGTTTCCCCAGTACTTACCACAGGACCTGTATAACATAGTAAAGGACTTGTTGATTGCCTGACACCAAGAGAATGTAACATTTCTCTAATCTATTTCTGTGAAAGGGTTTCTTTAATGATCATGACAGTCTGATGAACTAATAGCAACATGGCATTCTATAAAGAACAGCTTCCTACCAGAGTTCTAATCCAGACTTTTGAATCAAATGGGTACATGACCTTTGACAAGTTCTTTCTTGTTAGTGCTTTTTCCTTATTTGTAAAGTAAGTGAATTAAACAGGATTATTTTGAAGATCACTTTAGATACTACCTCACTTCTCTAATGCATCTTACCTCTCTCTAGTCAAGAGGAAGGATGTCATAGGAGTTAGGAAGACCTGAGTTCAACTCTGACCTCAGACACCTACTAGCTGTGTGACCCTGGGCAAGTCATTTAACCTCTATTTGCCTCAATCTACTGGAGGAGGAAATGGCAAACCACCCTAGTATCATTGCCAAGAAAACTCCTTGGACAACAGAGTCCTGGGGTCACAAAGAGTTAGACATGAGAGAACAACACAACAGGAAGAACGAAGGGTGAAAAGGATTGTAGTAGAAAGAGAATAATTGGCTTTTTTAAAAAAATTATGAAATGTGGTTACATGTGAAAGTGTCATTAGAAATGAGTAGACTAAGGCTTATCTGGATGCATATGGCACACAAGGCAAGGCTAGTAGCAGGAAGAGCCAATAGGCATGTTTCCCTTTAGGGAAAGAACTAATGAAAATGCTCCTTTAATATGTGTTGACACAGATGACTCTTCCATTCATACCTATAGCAATGAGTGAGAGATCCCACTTAAGAAAGTGTATTCCAGTAAATTTACAGTTGTTTCATGTCTTGAGCAAAGTTGGGGAATATTGCTGTAAATGATTAACATAATGAACTGGTCCTGATTCTGGTCAGGTTATACTTAAAGGGAACATTTGACTCAAATAAAACTGTAGAATTGACAATGATATGACATATTTAAAATTTTGGGAAAGAAAAATAATGGTTTAGCTAAGGGAATATAATATATCTTTTCATACATGTTATATAAAAATTCAATTCACTCAGGCATACTTGTCTAAGAACAGTAAGGAAAGATTCCTGACAAGACAAGGGAATGAATAGTTAATAATCTTTCAAAGATAAAAGGTTCTAAAAATGGTAATTCCTTAACTTTTTTGCATGATGAGTTGATCTCTGAAAAGCTGAAATTGTTTCTGTTAGCTTCATAATCATATGGAAAAACACCCATGAAATAAATCTAATGAAACTGACATAATAGCCATTTGATTTAAATGAGAATCCATAGCCTCTCAGAAGGAAAAGGATAGAACTGGCATCTTATTCTGATCTTACTAGTTTAGCTTTTGATATTTAAGCTTTTATGTAGCTACATGGGAAATAAAGTGGTTTTGTACAACCGCTGTTATCCACACACCATATGGAAAATAAAATAGGCTTTGTTCTATCTAACCTTTTGGTTATTCTGGCTATATTTACTTTTTCCCTTTTAATTTCTGTCTGAGTTTCTCTATAACACAGACACACATTTTTTAAAAAGCTCCCTGGAATGTCATGAAATTATTGTGGGAGACACTTGTATACTCACTGGTTTTTGCGTTTTCAACCCTGGTTTGTCAGTTCATAAAGTAAAATTCAATAATTATCTCCTCTTTTTCCTTTTCCCACTCTAAGTTTTCCTTAAAAAATCCTTAATAGGACTTGCTTAATTTCTCTAAATAAGATTGAGGGCAATCAAATGACAGGCAGAATTCTGGCGACATGTAAAATGGAGTTCCAAGAAAACTGTACCTTTGGAAGGTACAAAATGAACAACTGAAAACTTTACACAAAGCTTGAGAAACAGAGCTGTTAGGGCAGCCTTTTAAGTGATGAGTGGAAAATGGAACAAGTTGTTTTGACTTTTATCACACCTCAGAATAAGTGCTAACAAGTCTAAGATTGAAACTGGGACATTGCTGTCCACTTGTCTGTTGCTATAAAAATACCTTGTCACTTACAGTTGACGTGAGACCAGGCCATCAAAAAGTAAAAAAAGAAAAAAAAATATATATGTAGTTAATAACATGGTTACAAAAAAGGCCAGAAAAATGCAAGGACCATATAACTGACTGTCATTGTGACATTATTCTAGGAACAGAATTGAAATTGTGATATTGAAAAGTTAACATCTAGTAAAGAGTTTTCCTTCTTTTGCTAAATTCTTCTTATTGGTAGTTTAGCAGAATTGGAGACATTACATAGACAAGAAAGAGAAATAGATATTCACAACACTAAAATAGATTTAGTAGCTTTTTCTCAAAGAATTAGAATAATAATAGCTGACATCTATATAGTGATATAAGGTTAACCTACTATTTTGCTTTCAATTCATTTAATTCCCCAGAAACTCAGTGATACTGATACTAGAGAAATTATACTCATTTTGCAGTTGAGGAAACTGAGAATTAGAGAGGGTAAATGAGTTGCCTTGGGATCTTACATCTATAGGAAGTTGTAGTTTTTAAAATTTTTTTTAACATTCTTTTAGTTTTATATTTTCAGTTAAAAATTGTCTTCCTCTCTCCCATCATGCCCTGACCCACTGAGAAGAAAAGCAAAATATCAATTATGCATGTGAGGTCATGCAAAACATATTCCCATATTAGTCATTTTGCAAGAAAAAGACAAAAATAAAGCAAAATAATTGTACTATAATTTGTACTAAGAGTTCATCAGTTCTTTCTCTGGAGGTAGTATTTTTTTCATTAAGTCCTTTGAAATTGTCTTAGATGATTGCATTGATTAGAGTAGTTGTCTTTCTCAGTTTATTGTCATTACAACATCGCTGTTACTGTGCACAGCGATCTCCTAATTCTCACTTCACTTTGCATCTGTTCATATAGGTCTTGCCATGTTTTTTTTCCTCTGAAACCACTCCCCTTGTTATTTCTTGTGGCACGATAGTATTCCATCACAATCATATGCCACAGTTTGTTTAGCCATTCCCCAATTCCAAACTCTTTTCCAGAATGATTGAACTCATTGACAATTCCACCAACAGTTTGTTAGTATGCCTATTTTGCCTCATCTCCTCCAGCATTTGTCATTTCTGATAAGTAGGAGGTATTATCTCAGAGTTGTGTTAATATGTATAGTGATTTAGTGCATTTTTTTATATGACTAGCTTTCTGAAGATTACCTATTCATATCCTTTGACCATTTACCAATTGGGAAGTGGCTTTTTTTTTTTTTTTAATAAATTTCACTCAGTTCTTTCTATATTTGAAAAAGTGAAATTTTTATCAGAGAAATTTGCTATAAATTTTTTTGGTAGTACTTCATTCTCTAGGTACCTTTTAGCAAAATATAGTTTCCTTGATTATCTCTTTTAATCAGGTCTATTTTTTGCTTTGTCTCATATTGTGATTGCTCCTTCTACCTTTTTTTTAACTTTCACTGAAGCACAATAGATTCTGCTTCAGCCCTTTATTTTAACTCTGTGTGACTTTCTGTTTCAAGTATATCTCTTGTAAACAACCTATTTTTGGATTTTGGTTTCTAATACATTCTACTATCTGTTTTTCTTTTATGGGTGAGCTTGTCCCATTCACATTCACAGTTATGATTAATAATCATGTATTTCTCTTCATACTCTTTTCTTCTGTTTATCTTTTTCTCTTTTTATCCTGTTCCACCTCAAAAGTCTGTTTTGCTTCTGACCACTGCCTCCCTTAATCTGCCTTCCCTTTTATCATGCCCTCCTCTTATCTTTTGTCCCCTCTCCTCCTATTTCCCTAATTGCTAAGATAGATTTCTATACCCAATTGCACGTGTGTGTGTGTGTATGTGTGTATGAGTGTGTGTTTAAGACACACACACATTCTTTCCTCTTTTAATGAATTCTGATGAGAGTGATTGCTTGCCTCCCCCATTTTCACCTCCACTATGAAAGTTTTTTCTTGTATACTTCTGTTACGAGAGATCATTTTCCTCCTTCCATGTCTCCCTTCCCTTTTCCCCAGTGCATGTCTCTTTCTCACTCCTTCAATTTCTTTGAGATCTTCCTAACATAATCAACTCATACCTATGCCTTCTGTCAATGTAGACTCTTTCTAACTGCCCTAATAATAATAAAGCTTTTGGAAGCTACTAGTGTCATTTTCCCATATAAGGAAATAAACAGCTTAACTTTATTGAATCCTTATGATTTCTCTTTCCTGTTTACCTTTTTATGTTTCTTGAGTCTTGTATACAAAAGTCAAATTTTCTAGCCAGTCTTGGTCTTTTCATAAGGAATTCTTAATATCCATTTCCTCCCTGAAGGTTTCTACTCAGTTGCTGGGTAGGTTATTCTTGGTTGTAATCTTAGCTACTTTTCTTTCCAGAATAACATATTCCAAGTCTCTTTCCTTTAAGCTGCTAAATCTGATATGATGCTAAATCTGATGTGATCCTGACTATGACTCCATGATATTTGAATTGTTTTTTTTTTTTTTTCTGGATGCTTGCAATATTCTCCTTTATCTGAGAATATTGGAATTTGGTAATAATACTCCTAGGAGTTTTCATTTTGAGATCTCTTTCAGGAGATGATTGGTGGATTCTTTCAATTTCTATTCTACCCTCTGCACCTAAGATATTAGGTTGATAATTTATAGAAACATGATTTCTAGGCTCTTTCTTTGATCTTCAGTGATTTTTTTCAGCCTTTTAATTTGGTCTATTTAACTTTCTAAGCATTTTTTTCTTTTGTGAATTTTTGTGCCCTTTTAACCATTAGGCCAATTAAGGTATTATTTTCTTCAGTATTTTTTGCACCTCTTTTACCAAGATGTTAATTTTCTTTTCATAGTTTTCTTTCATCAGTTATATTCCTTTCCCCAATTTGTCTTCTACCACTCTTAACTCTTCTAGGAATACTTGTTTGACTTGGATCCAATTAGAATTTTTCTTTGAGGTTTTGCTTATAAGCTGTTTTCATATTTTTGTCTTTTAAGTTTGTGTTTTGGTCTTCTCTGCCAGTGTAGTAGTTTTTTATGTCAAGCTCTTTTTATGTTGTTTGCTCATTTTCCCTTCAAGACTTTGAACTTTATGTTAAAGCTGGGCTCTTCTTATTTGGAGTTGGGAAGGCACTGTGTCAAGTTTTAGGTTTTTTTCATGCTGTGGTTTTCAGAACTAGCTCTGGAGTCATAAAATTTTCAGTGCTTCCAAGATGGTATTTTCTGGGGAGAAGTGTGGTCTCTGCTCCTCTGGGCTGTGCTCTGGCCTTTATCATGGAAGGATACCTGCTCCCTTGCAGCCACAAGCTCTAGCACTCCTCTTCCTCTTGAATTGTCACTATGTCCCCTGCTCTCCTGCAGCCACAAGTGCTAGTACTCCTCTCTGCCTTGTGACCAACTAGAAGTGCTGCTTTCTACCTTGGAATTGTGATCCAGAACTGCAAATGAGCAATAGAGTTGCCAGTTGCATCCAGTATCACGAAAGGGTCCACTGTAATCTCTTTCTGACAATTTGTTCAACCCCCCTTACTATCTCCAGTCTAATAACTCTCAAAACTGCAGCTGTTCCCTATACTCTAAGCCAGCCCCCACCTCAGTGTTACAGACCTTTCCTACTGACCTTTTAAACTACCTTAGGCTGTAAGAATACTTCATTTTCCTTTTGGCTGCACCAAAATTTGATTTTAGGAACTGTTTTTAAAGGTTTTTTATTTGGGGGGAATGGAGATGGTATAGAACCAAGATGGCAGAATTAAAAGGAGGGATTTACTTGAGCTCTCCCAAATTTTCCTCTAAACAACTTTAAAATAAAGCCTGAAAACAAATTCTAAAGTGGCAGAACCAACAAAAGGATGGGGCAAAACAATTTTCCATCCCAAGATAACTTAGAAGGTCAGCAAGAAAGAGTTCACTCATGAGAGTGAGAGTGGGGCCCAGTCTAGCACAGGCTGCACCTCTGCAAGTCAGCAGCAGACCGTGGGAGAGTGGGATAACTGAATCAGCTCTGGTATGGACTCTGGAATTCTTAGCCCACGATGGCAGGGTTAGAAAACTGGTGAGAAGGAGATTACAGGAGACCCTTTGCTAACACTGGGTATAGGACTGTGTTGAATTGCCCATGGGTAGTTCTGGGTGCCCATATGGGTCCCCATAGGTATTCAGTCCCAGAGTGAGGAGGGGGACTAGTAGGAGCAGGGACTCTGGTCACAGTTCCAGGGTGGAAAAGAGTACTCACTCAAATATTAGAACGCACGGCAGGAGAACAGTAGCCACACCTCTCCTTAGATCATACCACTTGGAAGAACTGAAACTGAATGAATTCTGAACACAACAGCATGAAATACCAGAAACTTGGGACAGACAGTGCCACCTCAACCCCAGGAGTGGAGCCAAATTTAACATAAAGTTAAAAGTCTAGGAAAAAAAAGCTGGGAAAAAATGAATAAACAGCAAAAAAAGAAAAAAAAAAGAAAAAGGAACCTAACCACCAAAAAGTACAGAGACATGGGAGATTAAGATACATACTAAGAAGAAGACAATGAGATCAAAGCTGTTGCTTATAAGGCTACAAAGAAAAGTGTAATTTAGTCTTAGGGCCTAGAAGAGCTCAAAATAGATTTAAAAATCAAATAAGAGAGGCAGAGGAAAAATGGAAAAAAGAAGTAAGGGTATTGCAATAAAGAGTCAATAGCGTGGTAAATGAGGCACAAAAAATACTGAAGAAAATAACACCTTAAAAATGAATAATTTTTAAATATTAGAATTGGAAAGTTCAAAGCTAATGACTCTATGAGATATCAAGAAACCAGAAAACAAAATCAAAAAATGAAAAAAATAGAAGACAGCATGAAATATCCCATTGGAAAAACAACTGACCTAGAAAATAAATCAAGGAAAGAAAATTCAAGAATTATTAGACTACATGAAAGCCATGATCAAAAAAAGTCTAGACATCATCTTTCAAGGAAAACTACCCTGATATTCTAGAATCAGAGGGTAAAATGGAAAAAAAAAAATCAACCAATCACTTCCTAAAAGAGATTTCAAAATGAAAACTCTCAGAAAAATTATCACCAAATTCAAGAGCTCCCAGGTCAAATAGAAAATATTGCAAGGATCCAGAAAGAGTCAGCTCAAATCTGATGGAGTCACAGTCAAAATAACAAAAAATTTAGCAGCTTCTACATTAAAGGATCAGAGGACTTGGAATATGATATTCTGGAGGGCAAATGAGCTAGGATTAAAACCAAGGATCATCTACTCAGTAAAACTGAATATAATCTTTCAGGGAAAAAATGAATATTTAATGAAATTGAGGACTTTCAAGAAATTTTGATGAAAAGACAAGAGTTGAACAGCAAATTTGACTTTCAAATACAAGAATCAAGAGAAGAATAAAAAGGTAAACTGAAAAGAGAAATCATAAGGGATTCAATGAGGTTGAACTATTTATATCCTACATAGGAAGATAATACTTGTAAGTCCTAAGAACTTTTTATTTCTTAAAGCAGTGAGGAGTGTACATATACAAAGAGTATAGATGTTAAATGACTATAGGAAAATGATATCCAAATAAATAAATAAAGGGTAAGGAAAAGATATGCTGGGAGAAGATGGAAGGGAGCAGTAGAATATGATTAATTATTTCACATAAAAGAGGCATTCAAGAGCTTTGAAAGTGGAAGGGAAGATGGGGTGGGTGACTGACAAAGGTTGAATCACTCTCATTGGAATTGATTCAAAGATGGAATAACATATATATTTGGTTGAGTGTAGAAATCTGTCTTACCCTACAAAGAAGCAGGAGGGGAAGGGAATGAGAGAAGTACGTATGGGGGATCTGATAAAAGAGTGGGCAGTCTGGGGGTGTTGGTTAGAAGAAAAACAAGTTTGAGAAGGGACAGAGTGAAAGAAGAAAAAGTATAAAAAAGTGACAAAATTAGGATGGAGGGAAATAAATTAATCATAACAGTGAATGTGAATAGGATTAACTCAACTATAAAACAGATTTAAATAGCAGAGTGGTTTAAAAAACAGAATCCTACTATATATTGTTTCATTCTTGAAGCAGAGAGACATAGAGTAAAGGTAAAGGGTTGGAGGAAAACTATTATATAGCTTCAGCTAAAGTGAACAAAAAGCAGGTGTAGCAATCACGATCTCAGACAAAATGAAAGCAAATAAGGAGGGAAACTATATTTTATTAAAAGGTACATAGACAATGAAGTAATATCAATACTAAGCATATATGCCCCCAATGGTTTAGCATAGAAATTCTTGAAAGAAAGTTAAATGAGTTACTGGAGGAATTAGCAAAAACAAACTAGTCGGGGACCTCAACTTGTGTCATTTGTGACTAAATAAATCTAACAAAAAAAAAAGAAGTTAAGGAAATAAAATCATAGAAAGGCTAGATATGATAGAATTCTGGAGAAATTGAATGGGAATAGAGAGGAATATACCTTTATTCTTCAGTACATGGCACCTACACAAAAGTTGGTCATATACTAGGCTATAAAAACCTCACAATAATTGCAAAAAAGTATGAATATTGGATGCATCCTGCTCATAGCATTATGCAATAAAATACATTCAATAAAGGACTATGGAAGGATAGATTAAAATTTATTGGAAATTTAGTGATTAAATCCTAAAGAATGGATAGGTCAAAAAATCATAGAAAAAAATTTCACCAAAGAGAATTGGAACAATGAGACAACATACCAAAGCATGGGATGCAGCCAAAGCAGTACACAGGAGAAAATGTGTATATCTAAATGCTTATGCTAATAAAATAGAGAAAAAATACAGATCAAAGAATTTTGCATGCATCTAAAAAAACCTAGAAAAAGAACAAATTAAAAATCCTCACTTAAACACCAAATTGGGAATTTTAAAAGTCAAAAGAGAGATTAATGAAATGGAAAGTAAGAAAATTATTGAACTCATCATATTATGTGAGGAATATAATTCTGTTGAAGTTTGACAAAAACAGCAGTTTTAGGAGAATGCTATACCAGTAAAAACAACAAAGCTTATCGTTCTGGTGTTGTGTTCATACCTCAAATCCCTGCGGTCTTCCTAGACTTTCTTTAATATGTTTCCATGCAACAAGAATCTCTGATACAGACAAACTTGTAGCTTTGACATCTGTAGGAGCAGCAGTGGGTTCTGTATTAAGAAAAAGGAAATAATAAACTTCCATTGGAACAAGTCATCTCTATTATGATACTGCAAGAGAACCTGTGTCATAGACTTACTACATTTTACTGTACTGCATGAAATGACATCATACTTATTACAAAACAACAGCAACCCAGCAATAAAACCAACAAAAAACCAGTCATGAGATTAAAAGAATGATCTTTACTGGTTTGCTACATCTGTGTCATATTTCATCAATAGCTTCTTATTAGCAAGTTTAGGAAAGTAAATAAAAGTCTCATTTCCTTGGATTGGCCAATGAATCACTCACTGGACAAATCAAATTAATTGTTGAACTCATCTGTATCAGGGAAATTGTATTTTTGCCAGCAGACTTCTCTCATTGCAGGGAATAGGATTCTCCCTGTGGTCTTTAATTTACACATACAGTTCATTATTTGGCACCTGAAATCATCAGTAGAGAGGTATTGTTATTAGAGCATCAAAATGGTGCCATGTTTTTATGCTTGTTTATTTTTTTACTTGGAGAATTTCATATGGGCATCAATAGGAAGATTTTGAAAGCTTTAATTAATTACTTCAACAACTTTGTGAAGTAAGGAGCATGGAAAATTATCTCTTTCTTTATAGGTAGAGTAGAGAACCTGAGACTCAGGTTGTGTCTTTACGAACTTAAATCTTTTAATGAAACTCACTAGTAAAATAACTGGTCAGGTCAGTTACATAACCAGTTTGAATGATACTTTTGAATTGATAGGACCAATTCTTTGATGTTTCGCTGTTCTAAAATTCATTGATTTACATATAATTGCAATATAGGGATTTAGATAGATACTGAACACGAATTAGGCATTAATAAAGGTGAAGAATCATAAGATTACAGACGTACAGGTGGAGGGAACATTAGAGGTCATTTGAGCTAACTTTATCACATTAGCAGGCACATCACAGCTCACTGAGGGGAAGTGACTGGATAAAGTTCACAGAAGTAGGGAGGAATAGATCCAGGATTAAAATCCAGGACCTCTGAATTCAAATCAGCATAGAAGTATCCAATATTTAACAAAATGACTCACAACATATTTTATTAAATAGAAAAATTGTCTAATATATTTATCTGATCTACTTTGTAAAATTACTTATTTCATAAGAAAAGTAATGCACAATCCCCAACCTTTTTTTTTCAGGAATATATTTATGCTATGAAATAACATCTCTGTTTTCAAGTTGTACATGTCAGCACAGTCATCCAGAGGATGCCAAATTCAGGAAGTTGCATCACTCATTGAAGGAAATTAAATGCTCATGGAATTGAATTGTATCAAGCAGTGATTCAGCTGGTTGAAAGCAAACAATTCAGTCATCAGTTGATTGTTTTCTCTACATAATAGGAGGGGGAAAAGTTTGACTTTATCCATCAATTAGCTGGCTACCTTTGGCATGGTATAACACACAACCTTGTAGCAAGGCCCACATTTAAATTACTTGTTGTTTTTCAATGTCTTACCCAGTAAAATATTTCTTCTCCATCAGATGCAAAGAAATATGTCATGAATCATGGAATTTTAAAGCTTGGCGCTGACTTTTCAGACATTATCTATGATGAGTAGGAAATAATCTCAAAGATCTCAGTTCTGCTACACAGACCCATCCTTTCATTCTTTCTTATATTTTGTGACCTTTTTCAATAATTTCAGAAGGAGAATGATGATTTCTGATTCTGAGTGCATTTTGGTTTTGGCTATATTCTCTAAGAAGAACATTGAATTTGTGGCTCTGCCACTGTTACAGTGAGTGCCAAGTACATAGCAAACATGGGTCAGACTGAAATGAGAGAATAAAGGCCAAATTTCAGTTCTGTCAACAGAATCAAAAATAATTCAAAAATGTGTGACAACCCAATAACCAGTGAAAATGTTGATGATGCCCAGACACCACTGACAAGAGCTCAGTCTGCTCTGTGGAAAGTCAGTGTGGTCTACAGAAAACCTCCAGGCATGAGTGATCTCTAAATTAGATGGTAGCACTTCATCCCAATCCTCAAACCACATCAAACAACAGTTTCCTGTGATTGTTCTTTTTTTTACAGGAGGGTAGTAACAGATTGATTTGGAAGGCCTGGGAAAAACCTTCTGTAGTTTTCTATATGAGCATTGTCATCAATTTAGACAGCTTTGGTACAGAGAACTCCTGATAAAGACCTCCTTCCACCAATAGATTGGCACCTACTCTGCCATTTGTTAGAGAGTTGTCAGTCAGCTCAAGTGACTTGTTCAGGACCACACAGCCTATATCTATATCTATATCTATCTATCTATCTATCTATAGATATAGATATGTATATCCATATATCTAGACATATCTATAAGTAGATATATCTATAGCTATCTGTATATATAGATCTATCTATCTATCTATCTATCTATCTATCTATCTATCTATCTATCTGTCTGTCTGTCTGTCTGTCTGTCTGTCTGTCTGTCTGTCCGTCCGTCCGTCCGTCCATCTATCTATCTATGTATCCATCTATCTATCCATCTATCCATCTATCTATCCGTCCGTCCGTCGGTCCGTCCATCCGTCCATCCATCTATCTATCTATCTATCTATCTATCTATCTATCTATCTATCTATCTATCTATCTAATCAGTTGTTTCTGAAGTTCTATGTGAACTCAGGTCTTCCTGACCCTGAGGTTGACTCATCCTCCACTACTCTACCCTGTGACTCTTGGTTTCTTCCTTATTTATCTAAAAAAAATGTATGACATGAAGTTAGGCCACACTCAAAGAAGCTAATTAAAGAGCTTTTTCAAAAGTAGATATTAGGGAGCTTGTTTTATATGATTACTATATATGGCTTTCCTTGTGGCGAAGTCTGGAATAAAGCTGCATTGTATGACGAATCAGAATTTTTTGGCAAACGTATTTATCTAGTTATCATTTGTCCTGTGCCTTCGATATTTGGCATAATTGTGATTGCCCTTTCTTGCATTCTCTGAATGTGTTACTTAACACGGTTAGAATTTTCATGCTCCCCCCACCCCCACATTTTTTGTGCATCTTTTGACAGAAAAAGCATCTTCTACTTGTGGTCCATGTTTAAAACTCTGATCAGGAGACCTACAACATTCCTTTAAGACAAACAAACAAACAAACCTGTTATTTAATTGCTAGATTGTGGCATGTCATTAGTCAGTGAAAGACAATGAGGGAGTTTTAAAGGAAGTATATCCTGATTCACAATTTAAGATCTGATTCCTTCTAATAGGAATCCTATTTTGAATATGATCTTCTATTCCATAATTATACTGTCTTTCCTTAGATCGCAGTGCTAACATGTGTGTATTAAACGCATCTTCTTATTTTTATATTTTAAAAGCAGTGTCCTTGTTGGAGAAGATTAAAGCGGGATTAATAATTTCAGAAGTACAAAATGAGTGCCTAGGTAGCTGGCTTTTTTTCTCTTTTCTTATAAAGGTAGGAATTGTTTCTTAGAGTTTTCACTAAGGAAGGTTTAAATAATTCTTAAACAGAAATAAGGCGTGTGTGCATGTGTGTGTGTGTGTGTGTGTGCACGTGCGCATACATGTATGTGTTTTAAATAAACTATTTTCAGAAAAAGCAGTCATTTAGTTTAGGACTGCTGAACTCCCTGTTTGGACCAGACACTGCTAATCAGTTCTCCCCAAAGCAGCTTCTACTGTCCTGCAAGCTTCCTGGCAGGATCCCAATGGACTGAAGCTCAGTTGAAGTAATAGAAATGTAGTTATTTGTTCAGCCTTTCCTCAGTCCACAGGCTTATGTTTGCCCAAATGAGAATCTTCACTATGTTACAAATGGCACCAATCATGTTGCTTCCTGAAATTTCTCTTGTGCTACTTTGGTAAGTGGGTAAAATTCCTACCTGAATAGAACTCACCAAAGAGCACCTAAACTTTGGCTATTGCTTAGGCTTGGATTTATTTGTTCTGTATAGTTGCACAAAATGGATGATGAGTTCTTTCACCCTTTCCCCCTGCCCCACCCTCCATTCTCAATCTTCTTTATCTGAAGACAGGGGAAGCATGTTGAACATTTTTTACTCTTATTGCCCAGTCTCTTCTCAATAATTGACAAAAGAGTAGCAAGATGGAGGGAGGAAGGAGAAAGAATGCCCCAGACATATAACGCTTTCTTTCCTCTTTTTCCTTTTTTTCTTTTTCTTTTTCATTCAGCCTTCATTGTCTGATCCCTTGAGATCTCGTAGCCTTCTGAACAACACTTTCTATATTGTGCTGGGAATTGTCCAAACAAAAGGAGTCTGGGTCAGTAGTCTAACTTGAATGAATTGTTTGTATATCTTGGGGAATCCCATCAATTTTTTTTGCTGCTATTTTCTGGTCTACTTCATCATTCTGTAACAACTTGGCATGCTGTAGTTTCCTTCAGGCTCCCTCACATAAGTTTCCTTCTATTCATAGAATCAGCTTCAAAGCTGGAAGGGACTTCATAGGATGTCAAATCTATTTTGGGACCTGAAGACAGAGGCCACTCTCTCATATTACAGAAGAGGAAGCTGAGGCTCAAAGAAGCCCAGTGGCTTCTTTACCACACAGGTAAGTGTTTAGAGGTGGTATTTAAACTCAGGTCCTTTGACTCCAAAGATACCCTGGGTTCTATTGCACCATGTTGCTTTCCTGAATTACTGTCTCTTAAGTATCATGGGTCCCACCTGCCCTATTGCTCTCAGTGTGAATAGAAAACATCATGGCATGTTGGTACAAGTTGGGGAGCATATTTCTTAGATTACATTGGGCAAGACTATTCTAAATAGAAAAAAGTCTACCTTTTGCTTCTGCTTATGAAGATCTCAGTCTATTAAAGTCTTACACGTAACTCTCATCTTGATTTAGAAAGAAAAAAATCTAGATTTTGCATTTTAAAAGGCTGACAGAACAAGTTCTGATTGGTCTCCTCAAGTTGAAAATGCTTTGAGTGTGAACTGCGTAACAAGATTTCTTTGTTGACCAAAGAGCTAGCTAACTTTAGAGAGGCTTATCATGCATAGTTTGGTCACTAGGTGATGAAATATTGGCTGTAGCAATTCATGATACTATCTACAAAGGAATGAAAGGGTTGCTATTTGCATGAGGAGAGGTACTGCTCAAAATGATGAAATCAGGTTTTTTTTAAATACTGAAGTATGAAGATATTAATTAACTGATAGATGGCTCCTCTACATTTTAGGACTTAGAGTGGACAGACTGATTGATAGAATTCAGATTCTGTTAGATTAAAAGTTTTAAACAGCATTACCATGTTCATGAATATAAATGATACATTTGTAATAAGTGACCTAGCAGCTGGAGTTCTCCAAATAATATGGGGGGATGTGCTTGCAATATTGATTACACATCTGACTTCCCAGGGGGGTTAGCAGCATTAATCAAAGGAGAGTTTAATAAACTTCTTAGTAGAAGGGTTATGATTTCATTATTTAAAAATTCAGTGAAGACAGATGTAGTTGAACTTTTACAGGCACTAATCCAGATGGATCATCTGGCAAAGACAGAAAATTTATTCCTTGTATTTTACAACTAATATGCCAATTTATTAATTTTCAGGTTCACATAAATCCCACTGAGCCTAGTTTGAGCTAAAAACTGATCCAGAGAATAACACCTCATGAATGTGTAGTTTTAATTTGAGCTGCAGAGGCTCTATTTATGAGGATGTAATTGCATACCATTTTTCCTAAATGAAGAACTAGGCTTTTTAGTTTAAATAAAAAGAAAAGCAAGCACACACTCCTATGTATCAGAAAAAAATAAACATAAAACTAAGAATGTCAGAAATAAATTCAGAGCATTAGAAGATATTTCAATCTATGGTACCCTCAGTTCCCTGAAATCTCTTTTTCCTCTCTTTTCTCATCAACCATGGTCTGATCCTGTGCTGTTTTACCTTGTGAAAGGAAGTTCCTTGTAAACTATGTAAAAACTGTGACTTAAGTTTGACTTTCATGTATTCCAAAAACAAGAAGTATATGAGAGTTTGACTTTCTACCTTAAAATACAGATCTCTTTTGGGTTACTCAACCATCTTGACTATTTGAAAACAGAGCTTTTGCTATTAGAAAAAGAAAATGAAGGGAAAAGATCAGTTCTTCTCCTTTGATTCCTCTCTGGAATCAAAATCTAGGTACTATATGTTGGCATTAAATATGTTTAGTTTTGGCTTGGTATGGTTCAATGTGTTTAAATCATTTGTTCCAAAGTAGAGAAAGCAAGCTGTGGTAAAGGTTGTGGGTTAGAATGTCCCTTTTGATACACTTGGGTATGATACTCCTGGAGAGTAATATGATCTAACATGAAAGTATAACTTTGTTTTTCTCACCACCCTAGGGTGTGGTGAACAGGTTTTGCAGTGTCTATCTAAGATCTATACCTATATCTTACACATACACACACACGCACATACTATGCACACATGTGTGTGCATGTGTGTGTGTGTACTGATGGATTAGCTTTTCAGCTGTTCATCTGCATGCATGTTATAATATGAATAATAGGCAATCTTCAGCTATTTGGTTTTTCCTATGTGGATAATTAGGTTGAGCTCTTTTTGTTGCTTATAGATCGTCAGAATTTAGGATGTTCAAGGTTTTGAAGAGATCAGAACAATTATTTACAAAGAGGAACATTTGGAAGTTGTCATCAACTGTAAGGAAGCCCTTTTCCTTTTGGACTTTGTTTTAGACATCCTCCTTACTGCCAATAAACACATTTAGAAATCATACATCTCCCCATTTTATGATTTGTTTGGTGTTAATAATCAAAGTTGTTGCTTCTTTCAAGGAAGTTTGTATGATTTCAAAATACACAAGGGAGACATCTTGGTGGAGAAAAGTAAAATGATTTTTGTTCCATTGAATATTTGCTTTCCCATAGTCAAAAAACCATGACAGTTCTGGGAGCTTTTATTTCTGTATCTCTTAGTCAACTGCATGTTTATAAAGATGTGGTCTGCTGGAGAATATCTCTTGCAAAAGTCTATGTTTTCACATCTTGTGCCTTAGTTAAGAATTCCCTCAATATGTTTAAATTATTTTCATAAAAATTTTGTAGTAAAATAGTTATGGTGGTTGGTAGTTGTTGATAAATATTTTTCTCAAACTTTTTTCACTAGAAAAAATGAATGAATGAATTTTTGAATGTCTTCGAAATTGATTTTTCAAGCTTAAAATTATGTTGTACATAACATGAACCTCATTTATATATTCTTCTGTTATGGATCCTCTTCCTGTCTTTGATTTTCTTCAGTGATATTTCTACTTCTTGGTGTAGAAAATTGGGTATTATGCTATTAAGTTCAAATGTTGACTTTTCTGATAGAAACATAATTTATTGGTTTTACAAATTTTTCCAAATTTCCATCTATTTTTTCCTTCTAGTTTCATCCTTAAATGTCCTTAAGATGATTCAATTTAATAAGGTCTCCTGTTATGCTTTCTGTAACCTTGATCTTCCTTTCACCACTGTTTGTTATTTAATAATTACACAATGTTCATAATCCTCCACCATCCTTCTCTGGAAGATTTCTGGCCTTAGAGCCATGCCTTTATATTTGGCAAAAGGTATCCTAGGCTGAGGTATCAATCACTTCTCTTGGTTTCTTTGTGGTGAGGATTGATTTATATTCATTAAACATCATTGAAAATGATAATCCATGTCAATATACGTACTTTTAACTATTTATCATTTGGGGGCATCAATTGCTTGTTAAGATGGTTCAGGTTGGAATCTGTTTAATTGCTCAACTTATTTAATATCTCATTTTAATTTTTTAAAAAAACGATATTAATTTTGATCTTTGCACTAATAAGATGATAGTCAAACTGTATTCAGGAGGCCTATTTGAAAGTACTTCCCACATTATTAACCAGTCTTTTCCTGTTTCTATTTCTTTATTTTTGGCTATTCAATTTTAAGTATCATTGCAAGATCGTAGGTTTAGTTTGACATGGACCTCAGGGGTCATCTAGTCTAGCTCCCTCATTTGGCTTGGCCACTGTCACAGAAAAGTGATTTTAACTTATGATCTCTGACTCTGAGTCCAGCTTGCATAATAATTTGTGTGTGTATGTGTGTGTGTGTGTGTGTGAGTGTGTGTATGTATTTGAGATGTCAAGCACCTGCCAACTCTTTTCTTAAAACAAAAAAAAAAGTTCATAAAACAGAGGTATGAGGCTTCTATGCAACCTAAATGTATTTGGTGTGTTTCATTTCTTTTCTTCTGAAACTTATCTTCAGATTCACTTTTACTGACTTTCCTGTGTCCAAATTGATATAAAAATCACCAGATATTAAAATATATGTTGACTTAAATTAGAGGATTTTATTGAATTTTCATAGAATTTATCTAACTCATTATCTTCTGTAGTGGATATTGGTGCCACATGGTCATTATCTTCGGGTTCTTTTTTTTTTTTTTTAACAAAAGGTTGTCATATGCAGAGAAAGGCAAAATGACCAAATACCCCTTGACACAAAGTTTATTGTGCCTTTGCACATACAACACAGCCAACTCTGTCAATGACTAAGGGTCATTTTGAATTTTTGTAATTTGTTTCATGAGTATTCATGACTAAAGAATTCATCCCCTACTGGTAAGTCAGATGACTGATGAAAATCCTCTCTGTGCTTCACTAGGCTGGTTCTTAAAAAGTAGACCTAATTTGTTGCCAGGATCAGAAGTTACATTACTCTCTGAAGATCACATGGGTCATAAGTAGCAGAACATCCATTTTGAACCCAGGTTCTCATGTTCCAAATCCATCAAAGCACTCCATGTCTTGAACATAATGATTGAGATGAAGCTTAACTCTAACCAGAGTGACTGAAAAATGTGTGGACTGTGAGCATTAGAGAATTGTTTATGTGAATATCACAGTATAAAAACATTAGGAAAATACTGTTTGCCTACTCAGTACCATATTAGTGAATGCAATTACTGATCAAAGAACATCAATTTGAGTTTCATTGCCAGAATAGAATAAAATCATGGCCCAACACCATAATTTTCCTATATTCTTCTATGTGGGTGGAGTTGATAAATCAGCTTATGCATTATGCTGAAATAAGCTCTAACCAAAAGGGAAGTCTTTTGGGTTGGAAGTGTACATGCTTTCCACAGAGATTTGCAAAGAATTCTCCAAAGGCCAGTTGTTTCCAGCTTAAGGAGAAATGATATTGAAAATCAAGACTTTTGAAGTCATTCAGTTAAAAGTAAAGGTTGACAAGGAATTTGTAATTCTAGAATTTCATAATGGCACTAGAGGAACCACGCTAAGCATGTTGAACAAAGTCCCCGACTTCATCTTATATGGCCCTAGGTGGTGTAAGTGTGATAAGTAAGAAACAATATGCTACTTGGGGAAAACACAGACCTCAAGCAAATATGTTTTTTTTCTTTGAATTTTGACAAGCTAAACAATATTACATATTATTGATGTATTTCTACCTTGGAGATCTCTGGATTATATAACTGTAATACTACTTTTTTGGACTTTCCTTTTAAGCTACCTAAAAATCCAAAGAGGTGAAAAGTGCAAGGCAATAGGACATCTAATGGGCATGTCTCCCTTATGTCCCATATCCTTCAGATGCAAATCAAACTGATTAAGTCCACAGCGGTTCTTGGCCCTGATTATTCCACTTCCCATCTTTTCATGTAGCTTCACAGCAGCAGTGCTCCTATTAATAAGCTTTCTGTTTCTGCCTCTAAGTGTTGCCATATTTTATGAAAATGAAAGACAAAACTTAAATAGATGAAAAACTGCATTTGACCCAAAACTGAAACTAGTTTTGTTTCCAAAAATAAGCTCATTTGGTCTGGGAAATTCACAGTGTGGTTCTCTTTTCTATTTTCTATTACAGGAAAAAATACTTTTGTTGAAGACAAATAATTCTCTTGAGCAACTCAAGTTGCATTCGTGTGCATTTATGTTCTGTGATTGGAGAGGTAAATAAATTTAAATAGTGTTTTCTATTCACACATGAACAGATAATGGCTAAAACTAACTTTCAAAGGTATTCATTTTTTTATTCTCTCTCACAAGTAGGGCAGGTATGGGTAAAATTAAATTTACATTTTATCTCTAACCTATTTATAAGAGCCTGAGTGTCCCTTTTTAATCTTATAGACTGATACCACTGTGGCTTCCTGGAATAGAAAGGAATCAACTTTCTCTTTGATGGTCTCCCAAATGCTCTGACGTAAAAGTTGAAGTCCCAGACATGCTTTTACTATTTCCTCTTCACCCCACCCACCTGAAAAAAAATTTACACAGGTTTTAGTCACATAAAAAGGAAAGTTGTGAATGGAGAAGTGGAAATCATTCCACCTATGCCGAGAAAAGGCAGAGGAGGGAAGTATCAAATTTGTCTTCCATCCATTTTATCAATTAAGAAATACTTATTGAAAGCTTACTGATATGCTAGACAGAAGTGTAACCTCATGGAAATAATACCCTGACTCACCCATTCCTTTTAATTTACTATGTCATATTCATGGGCTCAAATGTGTGGGCAGATGACATTATATGAAGATGGGGGAAGTACCCAGACCAAGGAATCATGGATCATTCTAAGTCCTCTGAATATAGATATTTCATAATTATATTCCATACCAAGAAAACTGGTGTGATCTATGACTGTTCTTTTCTGCACTATTTATGATCAGTCACTAAGCTATATTCATTCTTTCTTTGT
Source organism: Bettongia penicillata ogilbyi (assembly GCA_023548195.1). NCBI lineage: Eukaryota > Metazoa > Chordata > Mammalia > Diprotodontia > Potoroidae > Bettongia > Bettongia penicillata. Next base: position 3,153,824 of record JAJHZJ010000688.1, on the reverse strand, counting down.
AATCTCTTCTATCTGCTTCTCTTTGACATCTCTCTAATTCAGTCTTTTATCATCTTAGGGTCATGTTTCTCCACTTTCAGTGATACTGCAGGTCCCAGGGAGTAACATTCAAATAATCTGGCATTCAAGGACTTCCAAAATCTGGTGACAGTTTGCCATTCCATACCTTTCCTACTACCTACCTTTATGGCTGATTGCTTTGATTCAAATTATTCTATTCATTGCCTTTTCTAATGGTCTTGAACATTCTTGCTTTGGTGACTTTGTGTGTGACATTTCCTTAGACTAATGTGGTCTCCTCACTTGTCTTACTGAGCTAAATCCCATCTATCACTTTAAGGGCCCAGTTCATGCTCCACCCATTCCAAGAAGGTTTCTGTGAGCAGTAGAACCTGAAGGACTCTTAATTAGGGACTTCTACAGTACTTAGCAACTGTTACACTCACCTGACACTAATTTTATATTGCATTTTACTATTCGTTACTTTTGGGGAGGAAGTTATCTTAGTTATACTATTGGCTTCTTAAGGACAAAGATTATCTTATACTTCTGTGTATTCCCCACTGATTCTAGGACAGTATTTTGAATAAAGTAGTATTCAGTAAAGCTTTAAGATTTGCAAAGCCTTTTACATATATTATTCCATGAAATCCTTCAAACAACTCTGAGAGGTAGCTGCAATTATTATCCTCATTTTGAAGATGAGAAAACTGAAGTTCAGAAGGGTTAAATAACCTGTCCAGGGTCCCACAGATAGAAAGTGTCTGAGTCCAGATTTGAATTTAGAGTATACTAACTCTACGCTCAGCACTTTGCTCACCTAGGTGTCACTGGGGTGGTCTGTCAAATTCTCGGTTGTAGAAGTTGCAGTTCTAGCTATGCTCTTGCTTTATTTAATTGATTACCTGAACAGAGAATTTATTTTTGACAGATTTTAGGAAGTATATGGTACAAAAAAACTGCAAGAGAAATTTGGAAACTGACCTCCCTCTGCTGAACAGATGACCACAATATTGCTGAAAGGTCCATCCCCTTTGTTATTGTATACTCCAACTTTCACCTCAAAGGGAGTAAGTGGAGGTACACTTTCATCTCTGTAGATGAACTTGGAAGCATCTGATGAAGTGACCATTTTTTCTTTCCACCCACGGGTTCCATTGGGTCTAAATGCCACAATGTAGCCAAATCCTTCTCCATTCTGAAACTCTTCAGATACTGGCTGAAGAAGAAAAGTGCAATTAGTGATCAGTAACTTTAAATATTTTCACCTACTTGAGATTTACCATGAATCTCTTTAAATTTTGACTTTCTAAAGAGAGAACCTAGTACCTTGTAGCCCCACAGACACCTAGCACAATGCAATGTACAAATCACACAGTAATAAATATGTGTAAAATGAATGAGAAAAAATAACTTTTGAATATAAATAGCGCATTGAAAAACATGATGGCATAATTGCTCCAAAGTGTTCTGCAAAATCAAAGGATTTGAAAATAACATCTGCAAAGTCAAATTAAAATATATTTATTAATCCTCCACAATCCTGGGTAATGACAATACTTGGTTCTTTCTTTTTTCATTTTAACTGTCTAGTACTGACACCCCTTAAATTAAAATATTATTTTCTCTCGCTTAGTTGTATCATAAAATGAATGTTACCAGGGTCCCAAGTTCCAGTGGGTAAAATTAAATAAATGGTCATTAAACTGGGAAAAATCTGTTCTACTCAGTAGGTCTATGTGGTCACTCTCAGGAATTTTAGGATTAGATGTCAACATAATATTTTATAATCTATTCTTTCTGGGGCTCAGCTCTGTAAGTTCTAGGGAATGGGAAGGGAATTGCATTAGATTTATTTTAAAACTTTTGTTTATATCCATGTCATATGTAAATGTGTTCAAATAGGGTTTTGTCATCCAAAATAAATAAATAAATGAAAATAGATGATTCAATCAGCCAGAAAACTGAGATTTCGTCAAAAGTGAAGGCCTATGGTAGAAAAGAAATTATAAAAAAACCTGATGGCCTAGTTAAGATAGGAGAGGTACTTTATATATGGAGAGGTTAATTCTTATTGTGATTGGAAAAATAACATCTTATTCACTTTTTCAGTGGCAAATAGGCCTTGATCAGTTTTGTTTAGATATAGAGTCCAAATACCCAGTTGGTTAAGAAGTTTACATTTTGATAAGTTTCAGAGGCAAACTTTAAAGCTTCCAAGCTCAAAGAAAGAAAAGACAGAAATGCTGAAAAAGGAAGGTGCTTTGTGAAAAGATTCTTTAAGAGGGAAGATCTTCTAGTGTAAGATGTACCAAACACTTTGAGAGACTATTCGGGGATGAGATCAATTAACTTCTTTAGAAAACTCTCATGCTTCTAAAGCCTGGGTTTTGATGTTCCCTTTTGTTTTACTTCCCAAAGAAACAAAATATATGTTTATTAATAATTATTTCTGTTATCTATTTATATTTTGATAATAAATTACTTTTTCATAAAAGCGAATGAATGAAAAGTAGATATCTGCTCTTTCCTGTAAGGGGTACTTGAAGATACATAGATCTCAGATTTTAGCTGTGAAAGGATGCATGTGGAGGGGTTAGATTAGCAAAATCAATGAACACCAGACACCATAAACCAAGGGTCTGGACAAACCTCTGCGAAGTTTTGCCCAACTAACCCCAAGTGAAAGTGTATCACAATACTGGAGAAAAGTCACCTGGGTAGCTGCTGTGAAAAACAAAATGAAAAGCTCATTCTGGGCATCATAATTGAGAAGAAGCCTCCAAATTGGGGCACACCCTCATTTGAAAGGAAAAAAACAAACTTGAAGTACTTTGTATGGGTCATATTTTGGTGGGGAAAAATGTCTTTGTCCTCAACTTCAAGATAAAGTCTAATGATAGAGAAACAAGTTTTCTTACCTCCCAGGCTATCACTAATTCATGCCTTCTTCCACTTCTGCCACTTACATTAGCAGGAGCTGTCTTTGGAACTATAAGTAAAAAAATGGTGGGGTGGGGAGAAAGAATATTCCTTATTTAAACTTGTCCGCAATAAAGATCTCGCAGTTCTGTTCAAGTTGAGCTCAGATAACAAAAAGAATAACATGCATTTCTATTTCTACTTCAAATGCTTTAAAGTTTACAATCAATTAACGAACATTCATTAAGCACCCACTCTGTGCAGATGCCATGCTAGGTGTTAGGAAAAAGAGAGAGTTAGATGAGACTGTTCTCTGACATCAAGGAGCTTACAATCCACTGAAGTTATAAGATACCAACAGAGATAACTCAGAGTGGTGTAAGATAAGGACATTAAAAATATTACAAATTGCCATCAGGGAAGAATGTTATTAACAATCTAGTAGCTTTCTGGAGGCTTTCTGAGGAAGGTAAGTAGGAATTCCACAAATGAAGATGGTTATTAAGCCTCTTCTACACAACTCTAAAAGGTAAGTAGTGCAAGTAATATTATCTACATTTTAAAGAAATCAGTTCAGAGAGGTCTGGTTTATTTTCTATAATTACACAGCTGATGTGTGATTGAGCTGAAATTCAAGCTAAAATCACCATTATGCTGTTGCCTATCAAATGCAAAATATACTTTTCCGAATTTACAGTAAATATAGTTGATATTACAGCATATATATCTGTTTACATCACTTTGCTAATGAGACAAAAGCCGTATTATAATCTTCACATGGACACGTCTGCTTGAGTCCTTTCCAAAATCATGCCTAAAGCCGCCGTCTTGCAAATGAATGACCCCAGGAAGAACTGGGTGAGACAATGTGTAGCATGACACTAATCCATACCCATACTCCTCACTCCTCATCATCAGTAGGTTAACAATTTCAACTTCACATATGAAGGGTGTTAAATGTATATATACTTTATACCCCCCAAATAATGAAGAAACATGTGGCACTTGTAAGGAGGCTATAGTACACCAGCACATACTCCAACGTATGAAATAGAGAAAAGGGTCTAGTTAGAGCCATCTATGATCTGAAAAGACGGTGAACTGATCATGCTGCAAGAGTAAGGGATAAAAGCTAGCTAGTCTGCGTGTTGTCTTGGCATCCTTGAAATATTGAAAGGTATACAGAAGATTTCTAGTACATAAGCTTAGATGCATTATGGAAAATTTATAAAAAATATAGGCATAGATTACACAGAATGGGTTACAATCTGCTTCTGTGGAGGGAGTACTCACACAGCTGAAATCACAGACCCATTGAAACAATAAAGGATACATCATGCATAAATGTAATGAACAAAAATATAAAATCCTTATGCTTTTATGTTAGATACTCCCACTGATTCATTTAATATTTCAGTCTATGACTTTGGGAATAAAGATTAGTAACAGAAATTGATCAATGCTGTTTTAGAATGATGGAAAGAGTCTTCTTTAGCATTTGCTAGGGCTTTAGCATTATTAGAGAGGGAAAGTATAGGAGGAAATCTCCCTTTCCATTGCAGAGCAAAAATATGACCAATATTAAATAGCTGATACAATATAAAGGTAGGAAATATGCATTTATTAAGGACCCTCTATGTGCCAGGAACTGTGCTGGTACTTTAGAAATAACCTTTTTTTGATTCTCATAGCAGCTCTGGGAGGTATGAGCTGTAATTATTCCCATTGTACAGTTGAGGCAGACCAAGGTTAAATAACTTGTCCAGGGTCCCAAAGCTAGGAAGTGTCTGAAGTTATATTTGAATTTCCTTACTTCAGGCCGAGCGCTCTGTCCAATGTACCATCTACGTTCCTCATTTTAAGAGATGTTATACAGCTTATAATTTTTCTGAGATTAACCATTGTAGAAATTTGTTTAAGATGTTCTATTGAGCATAAACTAATAGAATACTTGATTTTCTATCTAGCATGTTTGTATTGTATTTTATCTTGTGTATTCACTAAAGAAACAATTTAAGGTACATGTGTATATGAACACATATACCTATATTTGCACTATGTTTATATAGACATGTATATACCTATTCATAACCATATATACCCTATACATATGTGTATGTGTATATCTGTGATTTTATCTAAGTAGGAAATACCAGGAATGGCAACCCCTTTTTAACTTTTAGTCTTAGAAATGTTGCCTAAGTCTTAGAAATGTCTAAGCAGTGGAAGGTAAATGACTTGCTAATAATTACAAAAGTAGTATGTCCCAAAGGCTAGGCTTCCCAGACCAAAGGCTCAGATCCTTCCGCCATTGAGATGGGCCTCTGTAACACCTGCTCCCTATACCCCATATGTAAAGCAACACCCGACCTGATGAGGTCGCATGAGTAAAAAATCTATACAGAAATCTTTAAGTGGATTTCCAGTGAAAATTAAAATAGAATGTTCAGTTTAAAATCTTTTCTTTTTGTTGGCATTGCAATTCATTTAATTAATTCTAAATTATTCATGCTTAAAACATGCCTTTCAGTAATAAATGTGTCATGGTAAAAGATTTTTTTTACAGTGTTGGTATTCATACCAACATTTCCCATGGCATTTGCTTGAGTAAGAGTTTGTGCCTTGATTAGAACCTGTAATAAATTAAAATACTTTAAAATTTTCTACAAATTTTACATTTTACCCAGGGAGTTAGGCCCATCATACATTTTTGTGTGTTAAACTCTCTAATCAAGGTGTAATGCTTTACATAAGCAAATAATTATCCTTAAAATAGAAATGTAAATAGAATCATAATTTCTAAATCTGTTACTTGTGCTTCCCTTATTTGGATGTTAAGTAGTAATCAATCATTACTGGTAAAACATATGAGGCAAAATTTGATTTCTTTTACTTTCAGTTTTACCTATAATGATAGGGTTTTTTAATATTATAGGAAGGAAAGGATTAAGTATCTGCCTAAATTACTTAGGTTTCCCTGATTCTTGCAAAATTAGTTGAAAATTTGGAGATGAAATTAATTCTTGTATTGTAGCATATTACTAACAATTGTAGGAACCCCCTTTCCCCTAAAAAAAGACATCACCAAGAATGTGTAGGACTGGAAATCAAAGTGAACCAATTATGTATCAAGAACACAGGAAAATAAATGGTTAGCTCAAGTGCAACACAGAATTGGAACAGAAGGACCAAAGGTTTCCCCTGTGGTGGTAAAGGGAGCTCTTCTATCAAAGATACATTGAGACACTGATGCTTAGTTTTGTTCAGTGTATTTCCCCCTTTCTTCCTTCTCTTTCAGTAATCATAGTCTTTTGTCATAGCTCTCACAATCTAGTGTCAGACTTCTCCTCATTTCCCATCTTGCTCACTCATTTTGGACTTCTTTGGCTTCTCCAGCATCCCCCATCCTCCCTACCCCTGCGGGGTATCTCCTCCTCAAATACCTCATCCCCTCTCTTACTTCACCTTTCTTTTTTGTCTTGTCTAGGCTTAAAGCTTGGTAAAGGCAGGGACTGTTTTTCTTTTCCACATTTCTATCCCCAGTGTTTACCACAATGTAGACACATAGAAAGTGCTTAAGAAATGCTTACTGAATATTGACTATTATCCCCCCTCTTGATTTCTTATGTTTATGTGTGAGTCAGAGACAGAGATAAAGAGAGAGATAGAGACACAGAGAGACAGAGAAAGAGAGAGAGACAGAGAGAGAGGAGAAGGTAAGTCAGCTAGTGAGTAAGTCTTTATGAAGCATCATTAAGTGCCATGGATATAAAGAAAGGCAAAAGACAGTCCCTTCTCTCAAGGAATTCATAGGCTACATGGAAGGGAGCTATAGAGTTACTGGAGCACTGAGGAGAGGGAGACAGTAATTGCAGATAATTGTGTGAAAGTGACCCTCCTTACAGAGAAACTAAGATAGAAATGTATTTATATGGATCACTGTGTCTCACATAATATTATCAGGGAATGTTTTTGAAGGGACATTGAAGAGTTCTGAAAAATCAAAACAAAACAAAGCAGCATCTGTTTCATGATTATGATATTTTAAAAATGAATTTAGAATTACTTTTTTAGAGGTAGCTGAACATATGGGATCATGAGGAAGGAGTCATCAAAAGATAACAATACAATATTTAGATAGTTTAGATACTAAAAAACTAAATGGTATATTGGAATAAAATCACTTTAGAAAAAAAAGAAACAATTCCCTTACAAGTGTGCTTCTATAGGTGAGCACATAGGATAAAGTTTTAGGGCAGGAGTCAAGTAAGACTTTTCTTCCTGAGTTCAAATCTGGCCATGTGACCTTGGGCATCATTTGCCATAGTTTTCTCTTGTAAAATGAGGTAGAAAAGGAAATGGCAAACCACTCCAGTATCTTTGCCAAGAAAGAGGTCACAAAGAGTTGGACAAGACTAAAAAATGACTAAACCAAAACAACAAATATATGGCATATAACAAGTTTAAATTAATCATTGAATTAGGTTCATTTATTTTTTCTCTTGTACAAGATCACCTACATTTATGTATGATCTTCCTATATAACTCCACATAAGGGCAATGTGGTCAAGTGGAGTACTAGTCTTAGAGTCAGGAAAACCTGACCTCAAATTCCATTTCTGAACTTTACCATTAGTTTAACATCCCTTAACCTTTTTGTGCCTCAGACATCTGCTTGGGACTTATCTGAGAGAATAAGCTCTTTCACTATTTTTCACCAGGCAGATGGTACCAAATGCTTGTTAAGTGATTGACCTATTAAAATCACGGACCAATAGTCAATTTGTATTGGCTCCACACATGTACATAATCATTCATAGCTGTGTATGTGAATGGTGACCTCTTCTTATGTCCCATCATAACACGGAAGGACGTTGCCTTCTCAAAGACTGTGCCAGTGAGCACAAGCAGAGAAGCGTAATTTTCATCTGAGAGCTATTCTAGCTTAATATGGAGAGGTTTATCATCAGAGTGTTGGTGACTGGATGAAGAATATTTTTTACTTTTGGCAACATCAATTCAAGACATTATCTACTTTGGCTAGAGAAATTTGTAATCCATTTTAATAGAGGGAAGAGTCACACAAATGATTACGCATAGATCCTTAAAATAGTAGAGTAGGTAAGAATTACATTTCAAGTGAGAGAAGAGGAAGGATGATTGAAGGTTGGGTTAGCATCATTTAGATTTTCATGGACATTCAGAAACTATTTGCTAAGGTACGGTCAATTTAATTAGATTCAATTTCACTAACATTTATCAAGTATCTCCATGTTTTCCAAGGACCTTACAACCCAGTAGGCTATAACAAGCCATGTAGCAAATGTATGGTAATTTGAAGGGCCTTTAGGAGACAATATATACTTAGGGTTCACTAATATTGAATTTGATTTTGGTATATATATGAAAAATTAAGGTACAATAATTCTAACAAATTAATCCATAGTACATTTTGTTGTTGAGTCATTTCAGTCGTGTCTGACTCTTTGTGACCCTATTTGGGGTTTTCTGGGCAAAGATATTGAATTGGTTTGCCATTCCCTTCTCCAGCTCACTTTTCAGATGAAGAAACTGAGGCAAACAGGGTTAAGTGACTTGCCCAGGGTCACACAGCTAGTAAGTATCTGAGACTGGCTTTGAACTCAGGTACTCTTGTCTCCAGGACTGGCTCTCTATTCATTGAGCCTCCTAGCTGCCTCTAAATACACCTGTTGATTCAGTCATTTTCAGTTGTGTCCAACTCTTAGTGTCCATCTAGTAATGGCTGATTTTAAAATCACGCTATAGCTTGTTCTTTGCCGTTTTGCTGAACATGGCCCACTTCTCTCTGTTCTGACAGAATGCTGCCATCTGACTGTGGGGCCCCAATGAAGCTACAGGTGAAACTATTATTCCTTTCTTATTGAAACAGCCTGGCAACTTCATTTTAGAAGAGTTTTCCTAACAGCATCATGGAGTAAGAACCTACTTAAAAGAACAAATGTTTAAAAAAATAAACCTGTCAAAGGAGTGAATCTCTTTAGCAAACTGTAAAATATATAGTCACACAATGAAACTTTTTCAAATGAATAACTATTAAAAGAATAAGTGTGTCAAGGAATAAATTTCCTTTCCACTGCATGAAACCACAGAATGTACAGCTGAAAGGGAACATTTTCAAATGAAAGACTGTTAAATGAAGAAAACTATTAAAAGGAATCATGTTCCGGGCTCTGCAGCTAGTCTAGCAATTTTACACTTCAGCATTGCCTTTATATCACAGCATATCATTTTAAAATGATATTGATATGCTCATAAAGAATAAATTCACTCTTACATATGATCTACCTGGATGAATGACTATTAATTACTGGTAGAGAGGCACATGGCTATTTAGTATGAAAAACACAGAGGAGTATTATTTACATTCTACCAGAGCAAGAGTTCTTAACTCTTTTTGTGTCAGATCCCTTTAGCAATGTAGGGAAGCCTATGGGACTTTTTCTCAGAATATTCTAAATGTATGAAATAAAATACATAGGATTACAAAAAGAAACCAATATGTTGAAAAACAATTTTAACAACATTGAAAAAATTCATGGATCTCAAGTTAAGAGCCCCTAGGATATCTATGGAATATGGAACTTCGCAATAAGGTAGGTATTCTTATCACCAGGAGAAAGAGCCCTAATGGAATGAATGACCTAATTTTCCAAAGTCCTTGTGGTGGAAGTTGGTTGGCCAATGGAAAAGATACTTCCCTACCTGTGCCTGAATATGGTACCAAAAGGGTCATTACTAGCTAAATGAATCTGGGGATTGGATGGGGTCATTTCTGAGGAAGAGCTATAAGCCCAATCTCTTCCTAATGGAAAGAACTCTTCTCTCTGATTTAAAAAAAAATGTTATACTTCCTCTAGCGTTGTGTACAGTGCAACAGAGTCATTCACAATGATATTCACCTTCCCACTTATCATCTAATCATACTGATGCCTTTGACTTTAGAGGTTTTAGTTATTTAATAACCTTCATATTTATTAGCAAAAAATTTGAACTCTTTTTATGAGGGAGTGAGACAAGCCTGTCTTGCAGGTTCTTTCTAGTTCTCACATTCTATGGTTAGATGGCTCTTGTTGGTAGCATAAAATTAATGAAATCAATTTAATAGCTAATAGCTTTTATCTTTCCAGTCACGTTCATAGAAACACACTTTCAGTCAAAGTAAGTACTTTTCTTCAATTGGACATATTTTTCAGTGTAATACAAGGAGGACCTGATTTAGAATTAAGCAGCTAGATTTTTGTTCTCACATACTCTGCGAGCTGCTACTGATAAATGTCATGAGCTTATTAACTCACAGAATCAAGTTTGCATGCACGATTAGCAGGTTAAAACTCTGATTCTTCTCAATTTTGTTTCTAGCCATGCTCTTCCATGAATAGATAATGTAATGGATGCCCTGCCCCAAGACTGCAAATGCCTGGATGCTTCCAAGCGATCTCTGGCATGGTGAAATTCAGTGTATTGGTGGGCTTCAAATTGTGGGCTGAGAACATCTATGAAAAAGCCAGAAGTGACCAAATCATAGCAAATGACTACAGTTTAACCATGCCAGAATGTCACAGAGTTCCATATTGGAATAATAGCTGTAGCAAAAGCCCATCCACTAACTAAATATTAAATTAGTATTCAACTAAATAAAAAAAGGCAGGAGGAACCCATCTATCAAACTGTCTCTCTTTAGAAATCATTCCAATTTCTGCTCCAGTAGGTGTTTACCATGGCTCATTAAATAATATGGCTTTATTTAGAGACCTGGGAAAGGCAAAGGAACTTAGGAGATTTGTAGTAAACCAGTGACCCATTTGGAGAAGGGAAAAAGACTGGAAAATGTGACTGAAAGTGCGCTTACTTTGTGGGTGGTAGGTGGTGGAGAGGATTATAAAACTGAATTTTAAAAAATGTTTGCCTGTGTGAAACCAAACAGTGTGACAGGTCATATTGCCATACATGGAATCAATCTGGAGAATGAATCATAAGTGGACTCCTAGAAAGTGCTAATGGGAGGCAGGGCAGTGTGGTAGAATAAGAACTTTATTAGCAATCTGGAAACTTGGGGTCTAATCCTATGTCTAATTATTGTATATTCTCAGTCAAGTTGCATAATTAAGTTGACTCTTAGTTCCTCCATTCTAAAAATGATGGGATTGGAATAAGTGATTTCGAGGGTGCTGTTCAACTAAAATTCGATGCTTCTGTTATAAATTAGGAGTATCACTTTCCTCCTTTGGCAGAGGCTGGCTTGTATAATTTGCAAAATCCATTGTATATTTTTGGAAATACAGAGTTCTCTGAACTGTATGCCATTCCATAAATAACAACAACAGTGGAAATGAAGACTATTTAATCTATTTAATTTACCATTTTAAAATTTATTTGCTAACTAGACAAAAGCAAAAGTCAAAAGTCAATGGGCTAATAAGCTTTTCTGTGGGCACAAGTCAAGTTGCTTTGCACATGCATGAATGTCTCAAGTGTTGCCTTTTTTGGCAGGGGTGGGGAGGGTTAAGAGAATAGGGTAGAGGGTGGAAGGAAGAAGAAATGAGCGGAGATAGCATTTAATTCACAAAAGGACTGAAACTAAAATACAGAACACAAGAAAGGTCCAAGCTGGATTTGAAGCACTCATGAGCTCTATACCTCCCTCCTAGCCCTTCTCTCTGTACTGGTTCCTTTCATGTTCAGACCTTGTACTCATCATCATTTCTCTGCTCTAGACCTTTCTTCTCATAGACCCTGAAGAAAATTAGAACTCTCAGTCAAAGCTGATTATGCCTTGCAGCTAAGGCAGATTTTATTCTAAGTAAGATCTGCAATAATTACTCTATCTCTGTTTACAAACCTCCAATAAAAACTACAGAAGATATGTGCAGAGGCCAGGGCAGTTTTATTATTAATAATAAGTTTGCAATGCACTTTCATGCTTAATCTCACTTGAGCCTCAATCAATAAGCAGTTATTAAGTGCCTAGTATGTGCCAGGAACTGAACCAAACACTGGAATTCACAATAACATTATAAGAAAGATGCTACAAATATTATTCTCATTTTATGGATAAGGAAACTGGGGTTCATAGAAGTTAATTGACTTTCATATGATTACATAGCAAATGGCAGACTTGAAAACTTGTACCCCAAGTCTTCCTGACCATAAATCCAGAACACTATTCATGGTACCAAATTAACTTTATTGCTAAAGTATTGCAGAGCTTCTACAGGCCAGTCAATTCCTTCTGGTAAATGAGTATTTGCCTTTGAAGTTTATTATTCATTATGATTTTTCCCTTCTGTTAATCTAACAGAAAACAATTTTCTTTTATTTATTAAAATAAATTGTTTACTTGTGTAGAGGAAGAAAGATAACATATTTATTTAATTGCCAATTTATTTTACTTTTTTTTCCAGTTACTCCAACAGAATACATTGAAGTTTCTCATTAATAATTTCAGAAAAATTTCAGCTCACTCTCCCCCTTCCTACTCATACTTCAGTCATTTTTCAGTTGTCTGAGTCTTCATGATTTCATTTGGAGTTTTGTTGGCAAAGACACCATAGTGGTTTGCCATTTTCTTCTCCAGCTCATTTTACATATGGGGAAATTGAGGCAAACAGGGTGATGTGACTTGCCCAGGGTCACAAAGCTAGTAAGAGTATTACATTTTGATTAGGAGAAAGTTTGATTTCTAGGAATTCTTCTGCCTCCTATAATGCCGATAGATAAACCTTTCAATTTTAAAAATTTTACTATACTTTAAATATGGAGTAAATTGATGAATATTGTTATAGTCATGGAATTCCTTTATTTGAGTCTTTTGGTAGGAAAATATAAAATACTGATCGTCATTCTGGGTTCCCATAACCTAACTCTAATCCTTCACATCTTCCTTATTTATCCCATTCTCCTCCTTGTGTTCATATCTTAACCAGCCTCTCATTCTTTATTCTGCCCTTAACCTTTTGTTGTCCTAAAATAAATTCATAACAAAGTTCAAAAATGATGATGTTATAGGCAACATAACATAGATTTTAATGGGCATGCAGTGAGGAAACTTTTAAAATCTGTAATTTAAAAAAACCCTAAAGTCGTACTAGAATTTAATAATAATGTATTAAAGCTGAAAGAACTATGAGATCATCAATTCTAGCCACCCACTTTAATTCAGTAGTTCACTAGGTCTGTTATTATTGGTGATACAGGCTGTAACCCAACCATGCCTTCTTATCCTGGGTGACGCTTGTCTATGGCCTCCCAGAGATGACAGCAGGTCTGCTTGCTGTCCTGAGGCTTCCTTCTGGTTTTCTAAATGTTTCAGATATGAATGAACTGTCAACTCTTGCTTTTACTGTGTGACTGGTCTTTTTTCCCCATTTATACGTCTCTCCAATAATATATTTTATGCCACTTCTCTCATGTAATATCATCTCCCACTCTTGTTACTGATTTGCTATAGTCACTTACAACCCTATCTCTTCCTTTCAGATGATCCTCAACTTTAATTCTTCAGAGACTGTGATATTCTTTGACATCTGGTCATATTGTATTATTGAGAAAAATATTGTTATTTGCAAATAAAGGTCTAGGGAGCTTAGGTCACTTGCCTAAAGTCTCAGGGTTACTTAAAGATAGAGCTAAGACTGGGAAAATTTTACTTCTCAACATTTTTAGTTTAAGGCACTCATCCCTGCATACAGTACTGCCTTTTCATAAATAGGATTCATATTAAATAACAAAACATCTTTAATTCTTTCCTCCCAAAGCCTCCTTAATTAAATCTCAGATATAGTTGGTTGATTAGAACAGTTCATCTTTTAGAATTCTAGATGTGTATTTATAAGAGAAATTTACATATGAGGTACAGCTTGTCATTTGATAAGAATTCCAATACTGTCAGTGTTCTTTCTAATCCATGCTTCCTGGTGAAATGGAGGCCAAATGGAACATGGGGTTCAACAGCATTAACAGTTCCAGCACAACATGTGGTACCCAAACCTGGGAAACATAATGCTGGCAGAAAAAGCTGCCTTTAATTCTCTTTCAATTGACAATCCTTTATGCATTTTTTTTGTATGATTTCCTTACTTTCTTAAGTAAGATTATAAGAATTTCAAGCATGTATGGGTAGAGCTCCTGGTAAGAAATATGGGCACCATGTGATTGAGGTAAACCTGCAGAAAAAAAGGAGACATCTTCTAAAGTGCAGCATTTCTTAGGTATTGATAAACATCAAATAGCCTGACCATAATTTAGTCTTTAGAGGGAAAAGTGTTTTTACTAAACCTCTAAAAAGTATTCTTTAATAGAACTGTGGAGATTATACTATAAAAAAAAGTCAAAAAGGATAACTCATCTGAAATGGATTGTTTGTTTAATAAATGAATATTTATATAGAGAACTCTTGAATTAAGCAGTAATCTTTAGCTTTGTTGAAACACAATGAACAATATGCAAAATCAGGGGTGCTTTTTAAAAAAGGATATGAATATCACATTATGATTACCAGTCATTTTGATATCTGCATAGCAGGTAAATAAAATGAAAAATGACTAACCTATTATGTACTTAATTAATGAACACCTGTACACAGTGAAAGCATGGCTGATTTTATGAAAGCATGAAAACCCAACCAGGCAATTAATGTTCAATTTAAAATTTGCATGCTGGAAAAGAAAAAAAAAACCCTGGGAGAAAAACAATCTGTAATGGGTAAATGACAAAGGAAGAAAAATGTTTCTTTCAATGTATCCAGACTATTTTAACTTTCACTTATCTTGATTACTTAAGTCCTGTTTTGTAGTACAACAATCTAAGCATCTCCTCTTTTGTGTGATTATTTATATTTGATCTGTCTATCTATCTACCTACTTACCTACCTATATCTATCTATTCATCTATCATCTATCTATCATCTATCTGTCTGTCTGTCTGTCTATCTATCTATCTATCTATCTATCTATCTATCTATCTATCTTTGTGTGATAGATCATTTGGGGAGAAATTCTTTTCTGAGACTAGCACCCCTGAGAACCAAGGGATGGTTAGATAGCTCTGCAGCAGATCAGAATTGATTATCTTAGTGATCCAAAAAAAAACAACAACTGGATATTTGGTCAGTGTAAATATCTAACAATTTACAAAATTTATCTTATTCAATGCCAATAAAAATTTTAAATGTCTGCAATGTGAATAGTTCCCCCACCCCCACCCCTAGGCGGTGTGTAGTAACAGAAAAAAAATGAAATGGTACACATAGAATGGGGAAAGACCTCAGATGGTCTTGTCCAACTCCTTATTTGATGTGTAGATACCTTCCCTAATTCTTCTACAATTGCTTCTTTAGCCTCTCTTTTAATATCCAGTGATGAGGAACTAAATACTTTACAGATATCCCATTCATTTTATTTTGGGGTAGCCCGAATTGTGAGTAGGTTGAAACCTGCCCTTTGTAACTTCTACGCTGTCCTTTTCTCTTGTGTAGCTTGCCCCTGTATCTTCATATTCTGGTATACATCTGCCTTGCTCTGCTAAGCCTCAGCTTTAGATTACATTCATTACTTGTTGCTTTTGCTTCTACTTACATACCGCTGAGCAAAGGTAGGGGAAAAAGTCCCCAAGCCATGCCAACCTGGTGCTCTCCAAATTCGTCTTACCTAATCTTAACTGAGTCCTCACTAAGGCAAAGCAATCCCTTTTCACCTCCCTAATTTATCGCCCTCACCACAGTGGCTCTTTTCAGATCTTTTATCTCTCCTCAAAATCACACTGTTCTCCTTACTTACTCTCTAAGCTGTGAACCTTGTCTCATATTTCACTGAGAAAAAAAACAAAACAAAACAGAGCTTCCTCTTCTCTCCTCCTCCTTACATCACATTACTCAGATATTTTCTGTCACGATTTTCTCCTTCATTCCTATTTTTTATGAAGAGGTAGACCTTGACTCTTGGCTTCCAAGTCAAATGTCTCTACCTGCACAAACGATCCTGTCCTGTCCCATCTTCTCCAGAAGATTGCCTCCTCTGTAATTCCCACTCTTATTTCCCTTTAATCTGTTCTTGTCTATCAGCTATTTCCCGAATGCCCACATACATTCCCCAAGTTTTTCTCATGCTCAAAAAACACTCACTTGATTTATCCACCTCCTTCCTAGAGAAAGTCATTTGTAACTGATGTTTTCATTTCCTTTCTTCTCTTTCTCTCTTTAATTTTCTATAATCTAGCTTCCAAACTCATCATTTCAGCCAAAATTACTCTCTCCAAAATTAGCGATGACCTCTTAATTGCCAAATCAAATTACCTTTTCTCAATCCTCATCCTTTTTGACCTCCCTGAAGCCTTTGACATAATGATCACCCTTTTCCTTTTTATATCATCTTTCTGTAGGGTAGTGCCAGATTCTGAAAGAGCTAAAAAAATTTGCATAAAACACAATCTCTACTGTCATAGATCTACCTATTGGAAAGAGAAAACACAATCATAATACAAACATATTACAAAATATTACATGAAAACTGAATTAGAAATTTGTGCAAGGGAAAAGGTCTAATAACTACCATAAAAGTAAATGAACTTAATCTGACATGATGTGTTCTTCATAAACAAATGCTAGTTCTTCAGATTACTATTAATATAGGTCACTTTCAGATTCAGAATTTAACAAGGCAAAAAAAATAGATCATTGAATTGTTCTGCCCTTGAGAAATTTCAATTTAATTAGCTAGCTATGACATATAGTCTATATATCCTCCCCTTTTTGGTAGCCTCTTTCTTTATACTTTCTAATATGCCAAGTTTATGTACTCCAATGGCTTCAAATATCATATCCATAAAGAAGACTCCCAAATAAAAATGACATTTTTAAATAGAGCTTTTGCATTTTCAAAGCACTTCCTTCACATCAACCCTGTGAATTAGATAATAAAAACATTATTATTCTCATTGTTCAGCAGAGAAAATTGAGACTCAGAGATGTTAAATGACTTGTCTAAAATAATAGCCGGTAAATAGTGGAGCTGGTCCTTGAACCCTAGATTCTTGGGCCCAAGTGTCATTACCTTTCAACTATAACATGTAAATTGATATCTATACCTATGACATCACTTCTAATACAGTCCCCAGCATCTCTAACTTTCTATATGCTGCTGGATGTTTCTGCAAAGACTTGTCAACTTGGCAAGATGTGTCAGTGCTTGTGTTCTTCTACTCTATCTAATCTTTGAAAAACTACTATCACTTTCATGCCAGTAAATATCCGACTTCAACTTTAGTCAGGGTATCAAATTTCATTTTATATTATATTATTTTTGTAAATATTCTATTCTCTTTCAAGACTATAGGTGCCATGATGGCAGGAATTTGGTTGTTGTCCTTCATTCTCTAAGAGGACAAAAAATGGCATCACGATGATAAAAGTGAAATTTCAGTGTGTCCAACTGTGGCTGATCAGACCAACCTGAGTCTGGAATGCTCTACCACAGGTTGGGCACAGATAGTCTGTGTGAATATTTGGGGTGGGTATCCTAAATTTGTACATACTACATTTACTTTGTGTTGTCTCAATTCTGCTTTGCTCAAAGAGCACAGCACCCTTTCTGTTTTGGACACACCATGCTGAGTGGTCCTGTGCCAGTGTCTCCCATGTTGCACAGTCAAATCCAAAGTTCTTAAGAGAGACCTTGAGAGTGTCCTTGTATTGCTTCTTCTGACCACCATGTGCTTGCTTGCCCCATGCAAGTTCTCCATAAAATAGTCTTTTTGGGAAGTGTACATTTTGCATTCAAACAACATGACCAGCCCATCAGAGATGCACTCTCTGAAGCATAGTTCGAATGCTTGGCAGTTTAGTACCTTCTCCTGCCAAATGATCCTCAGAATCTTCCTAAGACAGCTCAAATGGAAGCAATTCAGTTTCCTGGCATGGCACTGGTAGACTGTCCATGTTTCACAAGCATGTAACAATGAGGTTAGCACAACGATTCTGTAGACCTTCAGTTTGGTAATCAGTCTAATACCTTTTCTCTCCCAAACTTTTCTTTGGAGCCTTCCAAACACTGAGCTAGCTCTGGCAATGCATGCATCAACCTCATTGTCAGTGTGTACATCCCTGGAAAGTACACAACTAAGGTAAGTGACTTATCCACAGCATTCACACCCTTTTCATTTGTTGTAACCAATGGTTCCATATATGGATAGTGTGGTGGTGGCTGATGGAGTACCTGTGTTTTCTTGATATTAATTATTAGGCCAAAATTAACATAGCTAGCGGAGAATTAATCCATACTTTGTTACATCTCACCTTCAGAGGCTGAAATGAATGCACAATCATCTGCAAACAGAAAATCATGCACCAACACTCCCTCTACTTTGGCCTTGGATTGTAGCCTTTTCAAGTTGAAGAACTTACCATCAGTGTGGTAGGTGACTTTGATGCCATGTTCATCCTCATTGGAAGCATTTGTCAACATGGCTGAAAACATCATGCTAAAAAGCATGGGAGCAAGCATAAAGCCCTATTTTACTCCATTGGTGATTGGGAAGGCATGAGAGCATTGTCCATTATCCAGAACCTGGGCAAACATGCCATCATGAAATTGATGTACAATATTGATGAACTTTGGGCAACCTAATTTTGATATAATTGTCCATAAGCCCTCATGACTAACAACATCAAAGGCCTTGGTCAGATCTACAAACATTGTGCACAGACCTCTGTTCTGCACCTGGCATTTTTCCTGGAGTTGTCAGATAGCAAACACCATATAGACTGTTCCTTGGCCCTTTCTGAAGCCACACTGACTCTCAGGTAGATGACCTTATTCCAGGTGAAGGATCAGCCATTTAGGAGGATTCTAGGAAGAATTTTGCCAGCAATGACTCAGAAAGAGGACCCTCCCCACCGTGATTGTCGCAGGACAATCTATTCCCTTTACCTTTATAGAGATGGACAATGGAAGCATCCTTGAACTCATGGGGGGTAATCTCCTCTTGCTATATAACCTGGAAATTTTCAGCCAGCTTTTGTATGAGCTGTGGTACACCTACTTTGTAAATCTCAGCTGGAATAGAATCAGTACTATGTGCTTTGCCATATGAAAGGAGCCTGATGGCCCTCAAAACCTCTTCTTCGGTTGGAAGTTCAGCTATGGAGGGACTGACTTCAACCTAAGGTACATAGTCAATGGCCTTAGCATTAATTGATGATGGTCTGTTGAGAACACAGTGGAAGTGTTCAGCCCATCTCTCTAGGATCATGTCCTTATCACCAATCAATGTGGCTCCATCAACACTGAGCAGTTGTGAAGCACCATAGGTTTTTGGTCCATAAATAGCTTTCAGGGAATCATAAAAGTGCTTTGGATTGTTACTATCAGCATAAAACTGAATTTCATCTGCCTTCTTACTGAGCCAGGAGTGTTGCATCTCTCTAAGCTTTGCTTGTACTTTGCTTTTGATGGAATTAAATGCTGCCTTCTTAGAGGTTGATGAACTATCTTGCTGGTAAATCTTGTGGAGTTCTGGTTTTTCATTTAGCAGCTTTTTAATTTCTCCATCATTTTCATCAAATCAGTCTTGGTGTTTGTGAGTGCTCTCACCCAGATGAGAAGATGCAGTGCTGTATACCAAATCTCTGAAGGCTGCCCCTCCTTTTCTGCTCCACTGTTGCCAACTGTGTGTTGGCTCAACTTTCCCTCCAAATTAGCAACAAACTGTTTACACTCAAAGAATAGCTCTAATTATTCAATTCTTCTGTTAGTCATTTTGCCTTGGAGTTGGTGCTTTTGATGAATGTGAATATTTAGCTTGGAAAGGATAAGTCTGTGATCAGTCCAGCACTTTGCACTACACATTACCTTTGTCACTCTCACATCTTGACTGTCTCTTCTCCTCACGATTACATAGTCTATTAGATACCAATGTTTGCTGTGAGAGTGCATCCATGAAGTTTTACTGCATTTAGGTAAATGGAAGACAGTGTTGGTGATGAGAAGGTCATATGATGCACAAGTCTTCATCAGTAAATAACCATTGCTGTTGCTGTTTCCAAGCCCATTCCTCCCTAGGACTCCTTCCCAAGTCTGGTAGTCTGAGCCTCCTCTAGCATTAAAGTTACCCAGAATTATAAGCTTGACCTCTTTCGGCACATTGATAAGAGTCTCTAGGTCTTCATAAAATTTTTCTTTGACTTCATAGAGGTTTGTCATGGTGGGAACATAGGCACTGATGATGGTGGCATGATCTTTCCCTGTGAGCGGCAATTGCATTGTCATGAACCTGTCATTCACTCCTTTTGGCAGGCATACCAGCTTGCTTGTTATGTTAGTTTTGATTGCAAAACCCATGCCAACTTCATGACTCTCCCCTTCACTGTGCCCATTCCAGAAAAAGGTATATGGACCTCCACCTTCAGTAAGCTGGCCTTCATTTGCCAACCTTGTTTCACTCAGGGCTACTATTTGCATGTGCTACCTTTTGAGTTCTCTTGCAACAAGAGCAGTTTTCCTTTCCAATCTACTGGATTTTGTGTTATCTATTAGTGTGTACATGTTCCATGTGCTGATGGTGAGTGGAATCATCTTTGTAGATGTTTTTGTATATTTTGCACATTTTTGTGTGTTTCGACCAGAGAGTGGGATTCCCTGCCTGCCATGGTAATCAGGCCAGGGTTGGGTAAGCAGACAATGTTTAGGGTATCTTTTATAGCCCCCTTCCTCACACCAGGAGGTGAGCAGTGCAATCCCTAAAAGGCTTCTCAGACACCCAGGGGGCTGCTGAGTCTCACTGCTGCTTCCAGTGAGAAACCACCCCATGGCATGGGCTGCCTATGTGTAGGGTTGTGACTATAGCTCCCAGGGTATCTGCATCTGCTACTTCATCACTTGCCTGTAGCCACAGGACTTTGGAGCATAATAATGAAATGGTATGGGTGATGTCTTTTGATTGATGCATAAATTGGATTTAAGTGAGGTAGAGTTGTGTGAGAGAGCCTCACTCTCTCCTCCAGAGTCATCATAGTCCAGTGGCAGGACAGAGTCAAGACAGCTGTGATGGCTCAGGATGCAGTCGATGACCTTGGTGTCTTCAATGTCTAACCAAGCTCTAAACAGTCCACATCACCTGCCTCATGTACCTTCATGGCCATTGGAACAAATTGTTCTCATTCGCCCATTCCACCAAAGGAAGTGTTTACATGCTTGGGGTGGACAACCCCCTAAATCACTAATGAGTTTGAGAACCCTTGGTTACCCTCAACCTGGTTTGGCCCATCTGCCGAAATGGTTGCTGTAGCTTCTTCGAGTCACCGGTGAGAGTTAGGTGGAACAGGTGGACACCAAAGGTGGAAAAAGCCCTGGAAAGGGCTTGGCAACCATCACACTAAAGGTATTGGTCCTCTCTGAAGACACCCTACACCCTATGGCAGGAATAAAACTTCATCTAAACATTATACCTCACCCAGTACTTCACAATAATGGATAAGCACTAAATAGGCACTTAATAAATATTGAATTAAGTTTTAATTCTACTTCATGTTAATTCTGATTCCTTCCCTCAGTTGGTCCTATAACCTAGTATTTAAACCCTCCACAATCTGGTTCTGATGTACCTTTCCAACCTTGTTTCACATTACTCCCTTTTATGTACACTATGTTCAAAATCAACTAGATGACTAGCTTCTTCCAAACTCTGTATTTAGTTTCTGTACTCTGTATACTCATATTAGCTGTAACCTATGTGTGGGATAGGCTTCCCTTCATTTCTGCCTCTTTTAAATCATATTTTCCTTTGACCCTCATTTCAAGGGTTACTTCTTCAAGGGATCAAGCTTCTCCCACACCCTTTAGAAATTAATGCTCTTTAAAATACTTCCTCTTTATTTATCAGTGTACACATTGTGTCTCTCTGTATTATAGTAGAATGTCACCTTCTTGAGGGCAGGCATTGTTTACCCTTTGTCTTTTTCTTTCACAATAGACATTCAATTAATACTTATTGAATTGAATTTCTAGTTTTGTCAAACTAAAAGACCCTAATGCAGAAAGAATATTGTCTTTTAATGTTGTACACGCCAATTTAATAAGGCCTTCAATTTTTTTTCTGAGAAACAGACCCTCTGGCCTCCTTTTTGGGGTGTTTCTTAGTTGTTTGGAATTGCTGTAGGTAAGGAATCCCAGTTTTCAAGATTCTCACCTGCTTCGTTAGTTCGGATCATTCGAGATGGGGTGCTTGGATCTCCTGTCCCAATAGGATTAGTTGCCACCACTCTAAATTCATATTCTACCCAGGGGTTCAGGTCCACAGCCATGGCAGATTCCATGTCTCCTGTTATGACTTCTGGGACTGAAAAATGAAGCAAATTTCAAACCACTGAGATTTCTGAAAAAGTTCTTATTTTGTTTTAAACAGCAATCAAATAGATCATAGCCACTAACAGTACCCTTAGGTTAATTCAGAATGTTTTGTGACATATGACCATGACCTCCATTTCAGACTTATTAGCAAAATGAAAAAATAATCTTCAGAAAATAAGTACTTGCATACATTACCAGACAGTTGAAAATAATCAATAGTTATATTACTCATTTATATGCATGAATGTCATCCTTAGTAGAGATCATTTTGTAATTTTTTTCTAAACAGTAAAATACTACTTCCAAATTTCAAAAGATATGGGTCTTCATTGGGAGAGAAGGTATTTCCTTCAGTGATGTAAATTACTACCGTTAATATCTTTGCTGTCATTGTTGTTTAGATGTTTCAGTTACGTCTGACTCTTTGTGACCCCATTTGGAGTTTTCTTGGCAAAGATACTGCAGTGGTCTGCCATCTCCTTCTCCAATTCACTTTATAAGTGAAGAAACTGAGGCAAAGAAGGTTAAGTGATTTGTCCAGTAAGTGTCTGAGGCCAGATTTGAACTGAGGTCTTCCTTACTTCTGTCCTGGTACTCTCTCTACTGTGCCACCAAGCTGCCCTGATACCTTAGTATATATTTCCAAAAACTGCTTTGATTGAAATCATTCACTATTTAGCAGCTGCACATCCAGTGACAAACCTTTTTGATTCCAGATCTGATCTCTGTTTATTCTTAGACAATGACTCATTACAGGTATTTTATTAAAACTTTCCCAGGTTGTGATCCCCGACATTGTCTTGGAGAAACCAGGGTCTCCATACCATCACGAGACACCAAAGTAGGAACCTTGTGAGTTGAAGAGCAAAGCAGTGCTATCTATTAAGTGGAAAGTCAAAGAAGTGCAATGGAAGGACCACTTGAATTGGTGTGAACTCTAGCAAGTTTCCCTTAATTTTTTATGGTGTTTCATTTTCTCATCTATAAAATGAGAGGTTGGATTGAATGATAGCTAGGTTATTAGGTGACAGCTAAAATGTCTTTGAAATCTAAATTTCATGAAAAGTCTCTCTAAAACACTCAAAAGATAGTGAAATACCTTTGCCAAGTCACTAAAATATGATGAACTAATAATAGGAAATAAGAAAAAAAAAAGACTGAGGGCAAAATACTTGCTAGAAATTCAGATGTTTTTTCCACCACATTATGCTGTCTTTTCTAATTTATTATATCCAAGCTGAACTATTTTGGGGTAAGTATGGATTAAGGATTGGAATTGGGACTGGATCTGTGATTTAACTGATATAGAGAACTCTCAGATGAGGAAACTCCCCTTACCAATGCAGGCTGTCACTTTTTCTTCAATTTATTGTCTTAGAATATATTTGTTTTTGCTCTTGTTCACTTGTTTCAGTCGAGTAGAACTCAGTGATCCCAGTTAGGGTTTTTTAGCAAGTATATTAAAGCAAGGTGTATAGCACAAGTAAAGCAATATGTGTATTACACACACACACACACACACACACACACACACACGATTATAACAGTTTAAATGGAAAGAAAAACAATAAACCCTGGAAACGAACAGTATAAAATTGTAATAACTGTATTTCATCCCAGAGAAGAGAAAATGCACATTCCTTTCCCTTTTGAAGAGATGAAAGACCTTGGGTACAGCACATTGTAAATGCTAGAAAATTTGACTAATGTGTTCCTAAAATTTGCTGAATTGTTTTGTCCTTCTTTTTCTTTTATAAGCTTTGTTATAAGGGATAATTCTTTGAGCAGAGTGGCAAGGGACATATTTGGAATTAAGATGATAGGAAAACAGAAGATGTTAGTAAAATGAAAAAGAAAATTTCTGCTTGGGCATAATCAAGTTGTCCCCAAGAATGTAAGAGCTTGGAAACAGCTTAACATATCTAAAGTGTTAACATAACTAAAGTGGACTTTTGCAAAGCTTGATGTAAGTACGGGAGAATGATTTTTCTTCACTGTGGTTGCACTTGCGATCTCCAGAAAAGCTTTGAAGTGAATGAGAGGATGTTACTCTTCCTTTCTTTTCTCTGTCAGGGTGTGTAAGGATGTGTGTCCTGTAAGCCATATATAATCTGATCTTAGCTCAGACTGCTAGGTGTGACAGTCATTTATAAAATTAATTTTTGAATCTTGATGAAACATTCATTTACTAGTCATGACATTTAAGTCTTCATATTAAAAAGAGGTATGGGTTCCTGCTCTCAGTTTGACACTATCTTTTGCTTCTGATTTTCAGTTTGTGGTGACCTTTAAATAAAACAAAACACACACACACACATACACACACGCACACGCACGCACGCATGCACGCACACACACACACCCCCAAAAAATGAAAAAGAAATCTAGCTTGGATTTTCTAAGCTCATCGTCAACAGTAAGGGCTTGAAATAATTGTAAAAGCTTGAGGAGGATATTAAAACTTTTGATGAAATTGCACGCAATGTGAAACAGATTAAGGGACAAACATCTTTTTTATTAGGATTTTGATTTGAAACACAAATCCTGTGCAGATTAAAGATAATGTAGCTTTTATTCCCAAACAAATCTTTTTAAAGCCTTTATAACCATGTATTATTTTTCTTCTTACAAAGATATACTTTCTGCAACTATAGGGACATTTCTGTTTAAAACATGCAGGCTGTGTTCCCAGGAAGAAACAGGAGGAGATTAAAGGAAATAGAAAACTCTGTATATTCTTGAGGGACCATATCTCACTGACACTGCTTCCAAAAGAAAAGATAACTAGAGAAATTTGTTAATTACAAACTAGTTAGAACTGAAGTGTATCTCATACCAAAACAATAATTGGCCCATTGGTCTTTTTAAAGAAAGGTTAGGCACCTTGGTGAAAAATTAAAACTAGAAATGATCCCAAAGGGTATAGGACTGAAATTTAAGGCAGCCAAGACAATTGGTTGCTCTGTGCAGACCCAGTCAAAGAAATCAACTCACTATACTTGCTGGGTAACATAAGTGAAATGTCTATTTTCTAAGGGAAAAGTAATTTGACTTAGCTGAGAGTGGCCTGCAGGCTAAAATGTCTATTTGCTATGACTACTTTTAGACTTCATTCAGGAGGAAAAAATGATTCTATTCTCAGTGGCTGCTTTAAGGGACTGCTTTTACTTATATCTAGGGTTTGTCACTTAACTATGTGATGTGCTCAGTCAAGCATCTAAGTACACCTCTACTTGAATTGCTAAAGAGAAGAATTCTACTACTCATATTTTTGCATTCAAATGGGACCTGATGAAAGTTACAAAAGGAATCACAAATGCCTTTTAAAATTCCATTTTAGAAGACTCCTTTCAATTTTCCAAGGACTTTGAATTTATATATTTTTATAAAACTCATTGAAACTTGGCACCAAGCTATGGAAGCTCCTCAACCAAGGGACAAAGGCTTTGAGTATGTTCCTGTAAGAGATTGTTTCTGATGTAAAAGTCCAGTCTAGCGAAGTGGGAGAGGCTATTTACCATCATGCTTGCCATTTAGATGATAGATTCTTTGCCTATGGCAATTCATGAAACAAAGACATAGAGTCCAACTGGAGGGGGTGTGGGAAGCTGCTTACTTCTGAAGGTTTATCGTAAAGAAGAGAGATGACTCCAGAGAAAAATAATTTCCCTCCCACAACTTGATATAATATCTGTTATATGGGGGTACTTCATCATCCCTTCATATTCTGGGCTACTCATTTCAGAAAGGACCCATGGTCACTATCCTAGGGACAAAATCAGTGGCCATTTGTCATGTTCAAAAGAGAGTTTGGGATGTTCACTGGGTTATCAGTTTCCTTATTTACAGTGAAAGAATGTCTCTGCTGACAATGGCTAATCCTTGGAGTGTTTATAAGAGTAAGTCTACCCAAGACTTTATTTATCTTCCAAATTTAAGGAAGCATTTGGTGGGAGGTGGATAGAGTCAGGGACTAGGAAAGTCAATACCTCATTAAATGACCAGTTCAATTCCAAAATTTAACCATAGAAGCTCAATTTTCATGGATATTGGCATGAGACTTGTTCTCTAAGAATGAATCTTTCTTAAGAAATTTAATGCTCATTTCATTCCATTTGGGTATTTTTAAAAAATTTATTATTATTACTACATAGGCCATAGTAATGCTATGGATAGAGTGTTGGGCTTGGAGTCAGGAAGACTTCACTTCCAATACAGCCTGGGTTACTTACTGGTTATGTGACCCTAAGCAAGTCACTTAATCTCTGTCTACCTCAGTTTCCTCAACTTTGAATGGGGATCATAATGCCACCTAACTCACAGGATTTTTGTGAGGCTCCAATGAAATAATATGTTAAAACTGTTAGTACAATGTCTAGCACAAAGTAAGCACTTAATAAATGCTTATTCCCTTCCTCCTCTAGCTTTCAAACCCTCTGCAATCTGGTTTATCAGCCCCCATGGTTTTAATGATCATCTCTAAGCAGCTAACTCTCATGTCTACTGATTGCTAGCTGCTGTCCTGAGATCCATTCTGACATCATAAATCACTTATCAGACATTTCACCTGCATCTCCCAGAAACATTTCTAATAAACATGTCCAAAACATAACTCATTTTCTCTCTCTCCAAAACCTGCCACTCTTCTGAATTTCTCATTACTGTTAGGGATACCACCAGTTACTCAGATGTGGAAACCTTACATCATTCTTGACTCCAACATCTCTCACATGCATACCCTTTTCTCAGCTGACACAGTTGCCACTCTCACTCAGGACCTCATCACTTTTTACCTAGATTTTGCAATAACTTCCTAATTGGTCACCCTGCCTGAAGTATCTCCCCACTTAATACACCCGCTACTCAAAATCTGAGTATGTCATTCCATTCTCCCTGCTCAAAATAAATTTCAGTGGTTGCCTATTGCCTCCAAAATCTGTAATAGTATAATTCTAAATATACTTCTAGATCTGCCTTGCCAGCTATGCTACTTCAGAAAATTATAGTCCTCACAGATATGTACTTTCCATACTACAATGCCAAGACAATATTCATAGAACCTATGGCAGCTACGAATATGGCAACACATTTCTGAATCTCAAAGTATAACAGACTCTCCACATGGAAGACAGACCCCCAAACATTTATTCAAACACCAGAAAGCCAAGTCCATCAAAGCAATAAAGAAATCCATCATAATAACCAAGAATTCTAAACACATTATCAGGCCTTCCCACAAATGAACACCCTTGAGCAAAATGCCCTTCTCTCACTCACAACTAGCTGCCTGCTTCCTCTCTCTCTCCCAGATCTGACTAGTCTACTTCCTCTCGGCTGTGCTCCAGTTCTACCTCTTCCTGTTCCACCCTTTCAGAAAGCTCTTCCCACCACATGTGACTTAGACTTCCATGTCATCTAAGCAGATCACATGGACATATTAATGGGTGGGAAAAGATCTTCAAATAAGCAAAAATTACATTAACAAGTAAGACTCTGACACTGACATTTCTTATACTGAAAAAACAGCTCTTTGTAATGTGTCAAGTCTGTAAAATCACATGGCAGCCTTTTTTTTTCTTAATGGTCCAGCTATATTGTCTTACTTGTTGTTATACACCCAACCCCCTTGTCCCTGCTCTCCACATTGCTACCTTTCCATTTCTTCTGTGTCTTTGCAATGGCTGTCTCCAATACCTAGAATTCTTTTCTTCTTCTCCTTCAGCTCCAGGAATTCCCAATGGTCTCCAAGAATTGACTCAAATGCCACCTATCTGTACCACCCACAG
Organism: Bettongia penicillata ogilbyi; assembly: GCA_023548195.1. NCBI lineage: Eukaryota > Metazoa > Chordata > Mammalia > Diprotodontia > Potoroidae > Bettongia > Bettongia penicillata. The sequence goes on along the minus strand of JAJHZJ010000688.1, from coordinate 3,125,737 downwards.
ATGCTAGAGCCTTCCTTCCTCAAACTAGTCATTTTGTATATCCTTATGTATATACATTTCCCCCATTAAAATGTGACCTCCTTGAGAGTGGTTTTTTGTCAGGTTTATCTTTTAATCCCCAATTCCTGGCATATACTAAGCGCTTAGAAAGGCTTGTTGACTGGTTGATTATGGAGACTGTAAAGGGTCTTGAGGAAAGGTGGCCCTCAGTAGAGGAGGAGAGTTTTATTACTTGTTTACGGACAATCTTTTTAATTTTGGGGGGGGGGGTTTGTACATTATTAATGGGCTCTTGTATGTCTTTTGTATTTCTTGCCTTTTCTATATGGTGAAATCCTCCATCTCTGGCAACAAATATAAGCACTATATTATCTTTAGGGCTTACATGGGAGCTGGAGATCCTCTTACCAAGTTCTGTGGAAACTTGGAAATAAGTTATGGTCAGGCTGTATTCCAATATTTCCTTGATTTAAATCTGAGTCAGGGAGGGGGGCGGAGCCAAGATGGCGGAGTAGAAGGACGGACGTTTACGAGCTCCGAAACCAAAGCCCATAGAATTAATGTAAAAAGAGACCCCCATAACTTCTGGGTCAATGCAAGGTGTGCAGAAACGGAGTAGAAGAGATTTCCATTCCAGGGAGCCCTGGAGACCCGTCCCCAAGGTCCGTTGCACCCCGGAAAGCAGACCCAACCCCCAGCACTGCCCTGGCCACAGCCCCAGAGAAGCTGATCCGAGCAGGCTTCAGAGACAGAAGCTCCGGCAGCTGGGAAAGTCCCTCCGCCCACAGAAGCTACAGGTCAGTGAGAGAGAAGGCCGGGCTGGAGGAGGGGAGCGGAGCGTCTCCGTGACTCGGGCCCCCCTCGGGAGGAAGCGGCGGGGCAGAGACGGGGGCAGGAAGCGGAGGAGGCAGAGGTGTGGGCCGCGGCTGAGGCGGCAGCAGCCCGGGACTCAGGAATCCCCCAGCAGCAGGCAGGATCTTCATTACAGAAGGTTTCTGCATAAAACCTGAGGGAGCTGAGCCTGAGAGACGGCCCTGCCCCCACCCCGCTCTATTACTGAAGGCCTCTGAATAAAGCCCCTGAGGGAACTGAGCCTGGGAGGCAGGCCCCCCACCCCGCCCCCACCCGCTTCATTCCTGAAAGTCTCTGCATAAAGCCCCTGAGGGAACTGAGCCTGGGAGGCAGCCCTGCCTCCACCCCAGCGCCAGAACTAAAGCTTGCCGCGGAAAGCACATTTGAATCTCAGAGGCCAAGCACTAGCTGGGCGGATCCAGGCGGGGGTGGAAAGGAATCTCAGAAGTCAAGTAACTGGCTGGGAAAATGCCTAGAAAAGGGAAGAAAAATAAGACTATAGAGAGTTTTTTCCAACAAATGCAAATGATCCCGACCTTCGGATCTGATGACGAGGACGTATCCTTGCCATCAGGGAAAGAGATGGAGGGCGGGGCCTCAGTACCCCAGACACCCCAGGGGGGTGGCGGGTGGGCTCAGGCCTTGGAAGAGCTCAAAAAGGATTTTGAAAAACAAGTTAGACAGGTGGAGGAAAAACTGGGAAGAGAAATGAGAGAGATGCAAGAAAAGTATGAAAAACAGGTCAATACCTTGGTAAAGGAGACCCAAAAAAATGTTGAGGAAATTAACACCTTGAAAAATAGGCTCACTCAATTGGCAAAGGAGGTTCAAAAAGCCAATGAGGAGAAGAATGCTTTCAAAAGCAGAATGAGCCAAATGGAAAAAGAGGCTCAAAAGCTCACTGAATTTAATAGTTCTCTCAAAATCTGAGTCAGGGAGTCAAAAGAAAGAATATGGGAGAGGGAAGGGATGACTTCCAAGACTGAGCTGTTTCTATGAAAGCTAAGAACCTCCAAGATTTAACTGTTGTGGCCTAGCATGTTATGATGTAATGCAACCTGGACTGGGTTGTTTTTGGTTTTGTTTTGAGATTGTCTTCATATCTTTCTGAGGCTTGGAATGGGACCTGACCCCACTGCTGATGGACATGGAAGTTTTGATCTGCTTTGCTTCTAACCTATGCTGGTTTGCCCTTCTTAGGCAGCATGCCAGCTTCCCCCTTCTTGGAGGCTCACTATATTAAGATCAGACCCCATGGACTTCTGATTGACTTCAGCCCTATTGCAGCTCAGAACTCCGGAACTCAAGCAATCCACTAGCCTTGTCTCCCTTAGTAAAAGGGATGGGTTTGTGCCACCATGCCCAGCCTGGACTGGTTCTGATCTCTGCTACTAGCCATCAAATTAGCCTCTTTTGGTTTATATGCCCAAAGTTTCTGAGAAATCTCAAAATAGAAGTTGAATATAATTGAAATCTAAATCCTTACATATATGGATTAAAGGGTCTTACTTCCTAAAGAAGTGTTCAAGGTAAAATATATATAATACACACACACACACACACACATACACACACAATGTATGTGTACATACATACACTATCTATATAGCTATCATCTATCTTGTATTGTGTGGGTATATGTAGTTGGTGTAGGAGAGCCTTTATTTCACCCTACAGAAAACATACAGAAAAGACAAAGAATGTTCAAATCCACAAACAATGCAGAAAACATATAAAGATATAAAACAATTCTCTTTCCTTTCTGCAGAGCCCCACATTTTCCTTTGACTCATAGTATTGTCTTGCGGCTTAGGCCTTTTCCTTCTTCTGAGAAGGGAAACAATCCTGAAGTTGCTAAAGGAGCACCTCTAAGAATATTCTAGTGCCTCCAAGCGGGGAGGGGAGAATACACTTTTATATAACTCCTACCATTGCCAGGCACTTTGCTAAACACTGTATACAAGTTCATCTTCTTTGATCCTCACAAGTAGAAGCAGACATTATTATTATTTCCATTTTACAGTTGAGGAAACTGAGGCAAACATTGGTTAAGTGACCAGCTGGTAAGTGCCTGAGGCTGAATTTGAATGCAGAACTTCCTGACTCTATGTCCAGGGTTCTATCTACTGTGCTTATAGCTGGGGTGGCTATTTTCACTGGAATTGCACACAGGAGCCTAGTCTTATGAGACCACTGTGAGGATATGGACTTCCCTGAAGAGAGAAGGGCAAGGTATTACACCTCAGATAAATCCTTGATATTCTGATTAACTCATTTCCTTCTCAGAGATGCATGTAGACAGCTAGCCTTATGGTACCATCATGTGACTAGAACTCTCTTGGAATGAAAACTAAACTGATGTTGCAAGAGGGGCAACTCTAGATGTTGGCTGCCAGAGTAATTCATGGTAACAGAGAGCAAAGTCCAAACTTATTGCTCCCTGAAAATTAATTCCCTTGATGTTCCTCAAGTTCCAGAAGTCACATGTGATAACTTTTCCCCTCTCAAGAGACTGGATGTGCCTGGAAAGCAAGGTTCATAGAACCCTGAAATTTAGGGCTGTTAGAGAGGAAAACCTGAGGATGGTACTATCTAGCAACACATAAGTAGAACAATTATGAATAGTTGGATAGAGCCATTATTAAATGTTTGTTCTACAATAGGCATTATATGTCCAGGGTTCTCGAAGACTTAAGTTATAGGGATATTATCATTTTGAGTGGCAAGTAGAGAAGACATTTCTATACGCTGAGTTCTTCATATTGATGAACTCATAGATCTGAGTTAAAAAACGAACAAACCCAACATCTCAAACCAAACTGTCAAAGCAAAACAAAACAAATATATTTACCTGCATGCATGCATACTAAATCAATAAGCTTTCCACCTCACTGTACATGCTAATCTGGGCCTTGTGTGCTTTTCACTCATTTTATTTTTGTATGTGGGTATTTAGTCCCACCTATTTCAAATTACTGTAGATTTCATTGAGAAGTCTATTCAGAGTTCAGGGTGTTATACAACAAGCAAAATGCCATTTGTAGAGAGAAGTATTCAGAGAACAGTGCTCTATGACTAGGAAGTCTCCACAACACTAGTAAGTTTTAAATGAGTTTATACAAACTGTGTCTTCTGCCTTATTTGATATCTATAATCAACAAAGTCATTCCTATCAGTACACCTGTTATAGACTCGTGTTCTATTCTCACATGTGCAGGAGAAACTTCATGTGAGGAGAGTCTTTAAGAAAAAAAAAATATTATTCTAAAGGGTCCATTTTTTTTAAAATCCACAAATAATAGACATAGTGACATCTAAGAGTGTCTAAGCCACTAGATCAATTTTATCACTAGAAAGGAGCTGACTACTAAAAAAATGACAAAATCCTGCCTCTTCTCTTTTTCTGTTTTTAATTAATTTAATTCAAAATATTCATAGACCATTTTCATAAAAATTCTCTATAGGTGGCTTATGTAGTAGCAGCTGATGTCTTCTTTGTTACCTTTTATTTTTTTAGGATCATACCTTGTGTGATCTTTTCCATTTGTTTGGAAACTTCTCCAATTTTTGTATCTTTAAAATAATGACAACTGATATTTATATGGAACTTAAAGGGTTACAAAGTGATTTGCATATATTAACTTGTTTTACCTTCCCAACAACAATGTAAGGTAACTACTACAGCTATTATTATCCCTATATAACAAAGGAGGAAACTAAGACTGAGAAAGGTCAAATGATTTGCCCACAGCTGCATAGCTAGTAGGTGTCTGGGGTGGGATTCGAACCCATGCCTTCCAGACCTGAAGTCACTAGCCATTTTGCCAAGGATCCCTTGAAAACAGTTTCCCTGGCAAGATACTAAAAGGAATGCCTTCAGTGTTTCTTAAATCAAAGGTTTCTTCTTGGTGTATCAGAAATACAAAATGTTAGACTTGAAAAGCACTTTAGAGATAATGTTGCTATGAGGAAATTGAGAAACAAAGATGGAGATTGAATTGCCCAAGGTCCCACAGTTAGTAAGTAGCTAGGACTCAAGTGAACATAATTTGACTCCAAACTCAGGTTGTTGATGTTGTTTGATTTGGCTACCCCATAAATCTGGCCATTCTTTCTGACTTCATCTTCTAAAGCATCGCTTTCATTTGCTCGAATAAATTACTGAGGTGGTGTACTTTAAATAACATCGTCCCCCTACCATTGTTATGACAAAGAAAGAGACAGTACGGAAAAATTGAAAGACTTGTTCCATTGCGCATCTCTTATTCTCCTGTTTTCATCCACAAATGATTGTTAGAATGATCTGGCTTGGCTGAGTTTCATATCAAACTCTCTGCAGGCTTCGTTTCTCAACCACTCTCCCTCTCCCTTTTAGGTAATTTTGCTTGTGTTGGCACCATCTATTATATTTTTTTTTAACATAATGTGTATTTTAAACCAATTTTGTCTTATTTATGTCTCTGAATGCAGAGGCTAAATATATGTTTGCTGAAATCCTTTCTGGGTCCTTTCAGGCCACTTATTGGGGTGAATTATTTCTCATTAGTTAATCTCTTCCAGGAAATGACTTCATTTATAGAAAGGATATCAATGGAGATGTAGTTCAATTACTCTTACGCATTAAGAATCAAAAGTTAAATATTTGGATACTAAGCATTATCTGATTCTGAATGCACTCTTTTCCCTTCCCTATCACTTTACCACTATCATTATGGAAGCAGAAGAGGATTTTAAAGAACTGAGAGATTTTTTTTTTAAATGTTCCATTTCATGAGTAACCTTGGCTAAAAAATATATGATCTGGAGGCCAACTTATTGGTGATCAGTCTCTACATAGATAACTTTTGCAGAAGAAAATAAATTGTCATCCATATCATTAGATCACAAATGAAAGCTATTTAGCTTGAGAGAACCCACCAGAACTTTTTTCCACTGATATAAGAACTCAGAAATTTTTCCCCATCATGATGAAGCATTAATGCAGAACTTCTGATGTAAATTATTTAACTTGAGAACTTTTCTAGCCAAAAGGAGTTAGGAATTCTTTGGTGTGCTTACTCTTTTAGAATAATGGAAATGAAAACTGGAAAACAACAGTAAATGAGTAATTGTTCATATCAATATTGATGAGATTCCTTATCTTATTAGTTAAGTTTCCATGACTCCCAGATAATGCTGGTCCCATGATTGGAGGCCTATCTGAAGCAGCAAATTACCCTTAAGCAAAAACAGGAGGCAGCATTTGCCAGACAAGGCAAAGTACTTCCTTTCAGATCCTGGTAGAGAGAGTCCAGGACTTTGAGCCCAAGATTTTCAGCAATAGCAGTGCCCTCTTATTCTACCAACCCCCTTCACTACCATATACACAGACAAAGACATACACACACACACACACATACACCAGCAGCAGTAGCAGCAGCCACCCTGCTTCTAGTTTGGCCCTTACAGTTATCATCAAGGGAAGCAAACAATGTGGAGAAGGGGACAGTCATTCCCCTATCTCCACTACCTCCATCCCCAGCTTGGGCCAGCTACCACCAACAGGCAGGCAAATCCCCAAACTCTGGGAAGAACAGTATATCCTTAAATCATAAGCCTTGCTTCAAGCTCCTCTAATAGTTCAATATCAGAAACCACTATGGTTTTATTAATGGAAAGATTATATTATCATCTGGTCTTTGTATTTGACTTGCAACTGAAACTTTCTCTACGTATTGTTTTCCCATATTAGAAGGTGAGCTTCCTCAGAGCAGGAACTGCCTTGGATTTCTCTTTGTATTCCTAGCACTTAGCCAGGGCTTTGAACACTGTAAACATGTAGCATAATTTTTCATTCACCTCCCTCCCTTCCTCCCTCCTTTTCTTCCTCCTTTCCTCCCTTTGTCCCTCCCTCCCTTCCTTCCTCCCTTCCTTTCTTCCTCCCCCCCCCCCCCCCATTAGCCCCTCTTACCTGTTTTTACTGTCTGCCAGCCAAGGGAGAAAGGACTTCGAGCTTGCAGATTGTAGGAAGAGATGGGACTGTGGTTATCTGCAGCAGGACTCCAGGACAAAGTGGCTGTGTTCTCTGTGATCTCTTCAACGATCACAATGCCAGGAGGACCAGGAGGACCTAGAGGCAAACAGCAAGAAATAGGATTCTAGGGGAATACAGCTTTAGGGAAATCATTTTGGGACCTTTAGTTGAGTCATGACAAAGAGAAGCATTTCCAATAAGGGTCTGATCACAGGATATAATCATCTTAATGAAATACATATTTAATAACCAGAATTGTCAGTACAAGTCATGGGATACAGTTGGTGTTCATGATTTCTGGGGTAAATTAATTATAGATTTGATTTGGTCTCACACTGTATACTTTGAGGCAAGTACCAATTAACATCACATTTCACAGCGAAAGAAAAAGAATGAGAAGCAAAGCTCAGGAAATAAATGCCAATATTGACTAAAGCTGTTGAGGGAGCTCACAGTTTACAGAATCAGCAGTTAAAGGTGATTGAGGCAAAGCACTTAGGAATAAAAACAATTCTGGGTTTCATTAAGACATTGTCAACACTTGGCACATGAAATGTTATGGCTAGAGGACTGAACTTGGGCTAATGCCTATGAATGGGGATTTGCTATCAGTCAATTTGTTATTAGGATCCAATTACATGTTAGTGTAAGAATGACCATGGCCCTTACGGGAAATTTATTTTGGGAAAATATTAAAGGGTTTGTGTCTCTTTTGTGAAAGCTAAGAATAGAATTCTTATATGACTTTCTGTGGTTTTAATCTGGGAACTAGTTCTACTGATATAAACTAACCACTCATCTGCAATTTATCATCTTAGAGTTGCCAAAGGATTAAATGACTTGCCTAGGGTCACATGGCAAGAATTGAATTAAGCTTCCTGGATCCAAGGTCACCTCTTCAGTCATAATACTGGCTGCTTATAGTCAATTACATGTACTTGTGATAATTAAGCACTTTTAGCTTACTAATCGTAGCAATAATTATAACAGAAACCTTCTTGAAACAAAGGAATAAAGATGATAACCAAAACACAAATAGGACTCTAACGAATGAATTTACAACCATCTGGAATGTAGTTCTTAGCTGAAAGGTCTACCCAGTACTGATTTTTATGCAAACCTTTTGAGATAGAGCGTCTTCTGACTACGACATGATACATGGCAGGTTTTCCTTAAAAGTAATGATTTGGTGGTTCCAGAGAACACATAATAAAGCAAATCTTTGGCAGAAGGTGACTATGGGTGCAGAGTGTTTCATGTACTGTCAGGGTTGTTTCAAGAGTTGCCTTGCTTGCCTTTGTTACAAAGAAGAGTTCAGTGTGTGTATATGTGTGTGTGTGTGTGTGTGTGTGTGTGTGTGTGTGTGTGTGTGTGTGATTTATATTGGGAAATTGCTTGCACAAAAAAATCAAAAGGTACCAATAATACTAAAATAAAATGATACTTTGAAACATAGGTATTTGTTCTAAAATTAATTTACTTCTAATATGAGGAAAATGGAAAATGATGTTTACATATCTGAGGTACCTGTTTGCACTTAAGCTTGCAGCATGCATTCAGGTTGGATTTTAGGAGATCAGGTCTCACTGAGGACAATACAGTCATTTCCTTTCATGAATATAACTTTTTGCCTCTATCTTTATCACTGATTTTCTTTTATGATAAAATAGTATTACTACTAACAGACATTTACTTCAAGAAGCTGTAACTATTCCCTCTAATATAGATACCTCCTCCTTCTCCCACCTTAGCAAATGATATTTACAATTTTCTATGGCCCAAGAAAAATTCATCACTTGGTGTGAGAAATGAAAGAAGGAAAAAAAAAGAAGGAAGAAAACAAGAATTTTTTGAATACCTACTATGTGCCAGGTACTACAATAAGTGTTTTACAAATATTACCTCATTTGAGTCTCACAATAACCCTGCAAGGCAGGGGCTGACATTATCCCCCTTCCACAGTTGAGAAAGCAGAGTCACTCAGAGGTTAAGACTGGGACCGCATAGATAGTAAATGTTTGAAGCTGTATTTAAACCCAAGTCTTCTTGACCGTAGGTCCATCCTTCCCAATCTACTTTTCTCTCTTCTTTCCTTTCTCCTTTTTTTTTCTCAAGGCTTTCCCAGTAATAGTTTATGAGAAAAAAAATTCTGGATAATATCAAGCTTTATCAAATGTTGCACCATTACTCACAAAATAGAAAAAAAAGACCCAGCAAGTTAACTAGACCTTTTGTGGAGAATCCCTAGGAAAACATGGACATAAATTGCAAAAAATAATAAAGGTTGGGATCTGTATCAATGGGAAGCTGATCTACATCAGTGAGATGATATATCTAGTGGAGTATTAGACCTAAATAACTACCTTCTAAATCAGGTAAAAGCCTAAAAAATTTTGTGATCAAATTCTGATTTTTCTACTTACTGAGTGACCTAAATGACCCTTGTACATCAGTAAAAAGGGGAAAACATTTTGGAAATGTAGGAAAAGCCTACATTGCACACTATCATGAAGAAAAATGAGGTAAAGCATGGAAGACATTCTCTAAATATATTATAATTGTTCTGGTAGTCTTTCCTAAAATAGACCTCATACACTTTGAACTCAGCAGGAGCAAGATTTATGCGTGGTAGTAAATCCCTCCAGTAATGTTATTCTGATGCTACAGCAATGCAATCCAATCCAACAAATATTGGTTAAGCATCAAGTAAAGATAACAAAGACAAAAATGAAACAGTCCTTTCCCTGAAGAACCTTATAATCTCTGAGAGGGCTATAATATATTTACAGATGAACATGCTGGAAGGAAAAGAGTAAAAAAGAGGCTAAGAAAAATAAACATGAGTGCTCTAGTAATATCTGAAGATGGAGAAAGCACTAATAGCTAGGACATGGGATCAAGGCATTTATTAAAGCCCTACACTGGATCTACAGAATTTCAATTAAGTTTTTCCCTCCGTGTTAAAGATCAAATTATGTCAATGCTATGTTGATAAAATTGTTTAGTTATCCACCCCTACCATAGTTAAAAACCAAGAGGACCCAGGGGGATGTCATCTGATCATTGAATGTCTTATAACTTGGTCATTTCTATAGATATGATGTAGACAGTATGAGATTTTAAACTAAATTTTGATTTTAAAGAAATAAAATATATAATGATTTATGTACTAATTCTCTGGCTCTGAAGTATTTCATGCCAACATTCCTGAAATATTTGTCACTGAAATGACCACAAACAATGCCACTTTACCTACTGCTTGGAATGTGGATTACTGTAATTGCTTCTTGCTTATTTTGTATCAAAATATCTTAAGTTTTTACTTATGTTTATTTAAATGCACAATAGGTCTTTTAGCACCATACTTTTGGGGGGAAATACTCCATTTTAAAATGATTCCTTCAAAGCCTGGATGAACCTATCAGGAATGTTGTTGAAGCTTTTGAAAATAGGATGAAATGTGGAATTTTGGACTAGATTATCTTTAAAATTCCTTCCAAATATAAGACTATATTCAATCAATGTGGTTCAATCATACTGATGGATATGTTAATTTATTTTGAAAAAAAAATCAGTCGAATCAGTCAGTCAATAAGTACTTATTAAATTCTTATCTGCTATACTTTGCTAAGTGTTAGAAATACAAAGAAAGACATAAACAGTTCTTGCTTTCAAGGAGCTTACATTCTAATGGGGAAGACAGCATATAAATAAGTAGGTATATACAAGATATATACAAAGGATATAAAAGCTACCTTAGTGGGGCAGTCTTAGTAATTTGACATTGTGTAAGTATCTATGAAATTTTGTAGTCATAAATTCAGAGCAGAAGATCCCACTGGAAAATTTACACAATATCTTAAGCAATAAAAAAAAATCCTATAGTATACTGTGGTCCAGCGGCTCTGGAGGCAGATGGCCTGGGTTTAAATCTTGCCTCTGACGCTTACCACCTATGTGACTGCTGGTAAATCATTTAACTTTCCTTAATGTCAGTTTGCACAAGTGTAAAATGATGGGATTGAGACAGATGACCTCTGAAGTATCTTTTAGCTCTAAATCTGTCCTCCTGTGAATTCATTCTTGAAGGTTATGAATATTATAGAGTTAAAAGAATTGCTGTGATATAAAGATTCCCGCCCCCCCCCCCCAATCTTTCTGGGTGTCTGTCCTCTGTGCCTGGAACACTCCCCCTCATCATCTTTGCTTCCTAGGTACCCTGACTTTCTTCAAGTCTCAGCTAGTCTTACTTTCTGTAAGAAACTTTTCTCAGTTCTCCTTAAACTTCGTGCCTTCACTTTGTTATTATGTCCACTTTCTCCTTGGCTCGTTGTTCATTCTTCATTCTTCAAGAAGACAAAAATGACATCACTCTGTTGGAGTTAAGGTACACTGGGTCCAATAGGGGTTGATTAGAACTATATAAGCTCAGAAGGCTCTATTTATGTCCCCTACATACATATCATGTGTATGTAGTTGTTTTCATGCTATCTCTTTCATTAGACTCTGGGTTCCTTTCAAAAAAAACAGGGACTTTTGTGATCTTTCTTTGCATCTCCAATGCTTAGTATGGTGCTTGGCATCTAGTTGGCATGAATAAAAGCTAGTTAACTATCTGAAATACGACTAGAACTTTAGAGCCTCACTAGATAACTCTCCTTGTAGTTCATGCAACTGGACTATCTTTTAAAAGCCTGCTTTTGGTATTTCAATAATATGTAAACCCTATTAGGTAGAGTACAAAGTGAACTCACCTTTTATTGAATTGTTTTGAATTGGAGTGTTATTAAGAGCACTGAAGCTTCTGCATAATAAATGGGTATTTCCATCTAACAAATATGTATTTAGTAAATTATATAAGCACTAAGGAAAATATCAAGATGATGACAAGGCATTTATAGAGGATTTTATATGCATTCCATTCTCTCTCCAACTCTTCAAAACAATTCTGTGAAGTAGGTGGTACTGTGTATTATTATTTCCATTTTACAGATGAGAAAAGGAAGACTCATATAAATCACTCAGTAAATAGAAGACCTGGAAATGGGTCTTCTGACTCCCAATTAATTTTCTTCTATACCAGGCAGTTAGGTGATGAAGTAGACAGAGTGCTGAATATAGAATCAACAAGATCTACATTCATATCTGGCCTTAGACATTTACTAGTTGTGTAAGTCTGGACAAGTCATTTAACCTTTGCCTGCCTCAGTTACTTCATCTTAAAATAAGGATACTAAGAGCACCTACCATGGGGTTGTGAGGATTAAATGAGATAATAATTGTAAAGTACTTTGCAAACATTACAATGTTATACAAATACTATCATTGTACTACAACTGTCCACATGACCATATCTCTGCTCCCAGTAAATTTGTGTTGTAGTAGCAGAAAATATCAAGAATATATTATAGAATATATGTTCATATTGGGTTATATATTTAAGTTCTTTTGTAATAGAGAAAAGATTCTCCTTTGGAAATATATTATACATTGGATGTTCATAAGCTTAAAATACTCAGAATTCTAACTAATTGAAGTTTATATAAAATTTACTTTAAACTATATACTCTTATTTTTAAGTTTCCACAAAGATGTCTTTATTAGTGTTGTTTAATTCTTTTTCAAAGAGTTAAAAGTTGGTTAAAAGGTTTTATTAGTTAACACAAGGCACCTTTAAAAGTAAATTAATAAGGGATGAATGCCTCCATGATGAAAAATATATGACAACTAGCCAGGACCTGAAAGCTGTGCAGATGTCACTCACTTAGTGAAAATCTCATTAAATTTTATGCTCAGCTGTAATCATTCATAGTGTCATCTGGACAGTTAAGCTGGGAAGCTTTCCTCCCTGGGGCTGTTATTGTTTAGGACCCCCCAAAATCAAATTTTTATTTGAGAATATACAATTCAGGGTAAAAGTGCAGAGTCTGCTCAAATTTTCCTTAGTCAGCTTTGTCCAGAAAATGACCACTCATAAATACCCTGTAATATACTTAATCTTGGTGGAGATGGCATCTTCTTGTGGACCATCTACTCCTCTAGCAGTTATTAGATTAATCTGTATGAATAAAAGCCTGAGTACATTACTAGTTACACTAACTCATCTCATGGATATAATGTTTAGCTTGAGAATAGTTTTCTTCTCTTGAAAGAGAATACCCTTTTGCTCTTTTAGAAAACTGATCTTTGTAAACTGGGCAAATTAAAAATAAGTATACATACATACAAGCACAAAGTAGACCTTATTCCCTCAAGAATTCTCATAGTTATTCTGATGTCAGGATACTGAGCTAAGAAATCATAATCTAACTGAGTAATTTTGAATTGAATTATACAACTTTGAAGCCACAAAGGGTCATCTCATCCAATTTCTTCATTTTATAAAAGAATTAGTGGTAATGCGATCATAGGGGGCCATCCTACTCTAACTCCCTTTGTTTATGGGTGAGAAAACTAAGGTCCTGAGAAGGAAGTATACAGTCAAGGACATGGAGTAAGTAGCAGAGCAATGAGTAGCAAACCTTGGAACCAAAGTTGTTTTTTTGTTTGTTTTTTTTTTTTTTTACTTCAGATTCACTGCTCTGTCAATGACAAGTGTGTTAGCACTCAAATATTATTTCCGTTATATGTTTAAGTATAGGCAAGTATATAAGTGGAACTAATTTTTTTCACATCTGACTAAAGACTTCTACTATACATCCTTGCATAAACTTAAAACACAACTAACTGGCTAATCATGCAAAATAGTTGCCAATATTGCATTAAAATTAATTTGATTACTCTTTAATTTGATAAACCAAATGTTTATCAAATGAACTTACAACCATTTACATAGTTCTTGTTGCTACTGGGTCGTGGGTCTCTTTTTTTTTTATATAATAATTCCCGATCATTTGTCATAGATCTATTCTAAAGGGTCAGGAAGAAGGGCTAAATGGGAAACAAGGTGGCAGGGAAGCAAAATGAGTTTGGAACTTGACAAACTAGTGTCAATCTGAGACCTGCTGGCGTTTTCCTGACATGCAGTAGGATGGTGAGTTTCTTAAATGATGAATAATAGGATAATGAACACAGAAGACATTTAATACTAAAGGGTTTATGTGTAATAGCATGTAAAAGCTTGTGGTGACAACTTAGTCTCCAAAGGCTGCTGGGTAGGGCTTTGATTGGACTTTCAGGAAAGGGGAAACCTACTGATAGCTTTCTTTGATTTCCTATTGAATTGTGGGGCCTCTTTTTGATTTTTAAGTCTCCACACAACCTAGCTCCACCCTATCTTTTCAGGATCATTCGATTCCCTCTTTTTCACTCCATTCTGTGACAGTCAATTTTTTTCTCTGTGTCTCACACATGACAATCCATCTTCTATCTCTGAGCTTTTACATGAGCAGAGAAATCCCACACCTGGAATGAACTTCTTCCTTATCTCTGCTTCATAGAGTACCTCCAAAAGATGAAGTTCAGGCAATATTGTTTGCATGAAACCCCCAAACTGCTAGCGCTCACAATCCAAACCTGTCTTGTACTGAACTATTTAACATGCTTTATATTTTTGTGTATATATTTTCTATGAATTTGCTGTCTTATCTATAGAAAGTGAGCTTATTGTAAGTAGGGGTTATTTCATTCTTTCTACTTGCATCCCAGGACTTAGCACGGTGCCTATAGCATACTTGATGTTTAATAGGAATTTGTTCAATGATCGTGGTTATCATCTTGCTGTTCCCAAGTATGGTGTAACTCATTTATCTTTCTATTTCTTTCTTTTTCTCCTAGATCTATATAAATGTTATCCTCTTCTGTGGGAATCCTAAACTGGGAGTCTGAGAAGGAGGAAGGGGTGAGACGGTTGATTTGTGGTGTGTAATATATGTCCAAGTATCCCAATAAGCTTGAGACTGATTCTCCTGGCCAAGCAATCTTTCTGGCTTCCTTATAATGAACCACCTATCTGCATCCCTCTGATCCCAGAACATGCTACTTTCCTGCTTTTTTGTTTGTTTGTTTCAACATTATTGTGTTTATTTTGAATTTAATTACTTGGTTTGATCACCCTTTGGCTTTTATGCCCCCCATAGTTGTTTTATGGGCAAAATTAAACTTTTATATGATATAAAAATAATTCACATGTAAATATTTGATTTAAATACATTTAAAGATGGCAAGTAAGTCAAGGTATCTCGATGTAATTATATTTTAAAGCCAATTGACTACAGAACACATAAAGAAGTATGCAACATGAATGGAAAACAATTCCTGTAGATGTTTTCTGAAGGGATATTAGGAGTAGGCATTCATAGAACAAATGCCCAGATGGATATGGCCATCAACAACTGAATCATATAAGTATAGACAGACAATCCATAACATAAAGTTTTAGTCTGAATTATCTGGTTTGTCTATGTTCAATGATCCAGTTTAGCAGATAAGGGTCATCTTCACTTTAACACTATGCAATTGTTGAAACTGCAAACAAAATGGCACAATATATTGGAAAAATAGCTATTCAGTCCTCTATATTTTGTTTACAAAACAATAGATATTATGTAATTCCTAAGGGAGAAGCAAGTAGGTTTGGGTCTGTAATATACAGTTGCCATAACACTGCTTCTATTTCTCCTTCCATTTATCTTCAAATCAAATATTCCATACTCTATACTCCACCCTTATGTTTGCTAGGTTTCCTTTATGAAAATCCTTTATTATCTTTCATTTTTTCTGTGATCTTGTCAATATGGGGGCTCCGTACAAAACTATAGATCATAAGCAATCCCTATATACTTATCCTGTATAACTCTTGGTCATGCCTTCTCATACATCTTCTGAAGGGAGAGCACACTAGCTATTTGGCACTAGCTGACTGTATTAAGATATTTAGTTCATGGAGGTTAGGAGTAAATCCTAATTGATGAAGATGTTGTGGATCAAAAACACCATATTCCTACCAACTATTCCATTGTGTCTTTATTTTTCATTCTTTTTCATATTTTAAATGTCTGGACCAACATATTTTAAAAGCATGTGTATGTGTATTGGGAGAAATCATGAAAAAATGTTGCGGAACTCATATAAATGAGACATTCAAAAAATTTTCCGTCTGCATCTAAATGGTTGTAATCAGTTGATGTCTTTCTAGGCTCCACCCCTCCCCTCCCTTCCCCCTTCTGCTTTACTGTCAGTTGTTTTCAGAGCATTATATTATATTGGCTACATATTCTTAATATTTTTCCCATTACCATTTTATTTTCTGTCTATATTTCCCTCTTTGTTTAATTCAGGGAATGTGTTTCTTTTTCATTTTCAATAGCATTTGAAGAAGAGGGGATAGTAGGGATCATGAAAGAGAGGGACAGATGCCCTGATGAAACCCTTGGCTTCTTCTCCTTTGAAATTTAAGGATTACCATAGTTACCAGAACAAATGTAAGTTGTGACAATTTGGTGAGTAAATCACTGTTATAATATTCCACTGCAATAGTTCTTCAAATATGGTTTCTGAATCAGTTGTATTTTCTCTGAGATTTCTAGGTAGTCCTTGGCTGGTCTCATGTAATGCTGATGGATACAGCACTAAACTTGAATTAGTAGACCTGAGTTCAATTCCTTTTTCAGACACTTACTAGCTGTGTGACCCTGGGCAAATCACTAAACTTTTGTTTGCCTCAGTGTTGTCATCTGTAAAATGGGAATAGTAATAACTTCTACTTCCCAGGGTTATTGTGAGGATCAAATCTTTTTGATATTTTAAAAAATATTTACCTTAAAGCACTATATAAATTCCCACTGTTTTATTATAATATGGTAATGTCTGTACTTGTAGTTGTCATTAATATTAATACTGTCATTTTCTTTTAGTTATTTCATTCAACAAGAACTTTAATTTCATTGATTTTTCAGTAAAGCTTAATCTGTAAGAGAAGTAGTAACAGATAAAAAAAGTTTTGAGGACTGCCATATTTTAAAAGTGTTCTGTTGGTAGACAATTATGAACCTTTAAGGCAGTGACTATTCAAGATTCTCAAAGAACTGATGATACTATCTAGCTCATGGTCCCCAATTTTTTGTCATCTGAAACATCCAAATATATAGCATAAAGACATGTTTGTGGCTTATATACCTAGAAAAATTGCCTCAGCTCTCTGTTTCATTTTGTTTGAGTCCAATCAGTAAGTGCTTAGACCAGGGAGACAAGCTAAACATCCATTGCAAAGATTCTAACTTTTCATTTTAAGAAATACAGAAACTATTCACCCTACTACAACAAGCTTTGAACTAAGTAAAAATTAATCAATAATTCCAGGCAATGAAATAATTCTAAGTATTTAATCATTTTTACATGATTTAAATATATCCATAACATCTAAGTTCTAACAGAAAAGTGATGCTGTCCATCCACTGAAACTGTATCTGAAAAGAAAAAAAAAAGAGACATTTATTGTTCAAAGCAGAAAAAATACTTATTAAAACAATTCAAATAATTTATTTCAAAACATGAATAACCCAGATGCTGATGAAGAAAATTTTATAGGGTTAATGTTTTAAGTTAGTTTTATATAAAAACTGAGGATGGATGAATAAAAGGAATCTTTGAAGAAAGTACTGTATGGGGAACTGCAATGTGCCAGGTATGATGTTTCTGGAAAGCCTTCCATAAATCTGTTAAACTCTTTATTGTGTGTGACTCATTAAAATTCTGCCATGGAAATTAGTATAGAAAGAATAATATATGGCTATATAGACTGTTAAACCTCCGTCAGCATGTTCTTCTTCGGAGTTATTTATAGATATGCTTATTACTATTCCTCATAACTGTACTGTGAAGTAAGTTAACTCAGATGAAATAACGTATCTATAGTGGCTTGCGTAGCTTCAAGCAATATATAAATGTTACCCTACTATTATTGTTATTTTTAGTACTAGCTGTATTGGTAGTAGTATCATCGTCATCACACAATTAGTATCCCCAGTAAGACAAGGAAGATAGATACCAATGTTCCACGAGGTGCTAGGTCTTAAGACAAATTCTTGTGCAGGTGTTCCTTACTGTCCTAGTGCAGTAATATACTATCTTCTGAGAGGGCACATGTTTGGATTTGTTTATTTTCAGTCAGCCTATGTTAGTGGCTAACATCAGATTTTTGCAAAATAGTTGGTTTCGGTCAAGTGTACAATTTTTGGACATGGAACAAAGACTGGTTTTTATGGACATAAACTACAACTTTTGCTTCATTAATTCCATGTTTTAACTAGCTGAGTTATTCAGTGATTGTCTAGGGACTGAAAAGAGAATTAATATTGCCTTCTAAGAGTTTCACTTCCCAGGAATAGGGTGCTTAGGGATGAGAAAATAGAATTCATAGAAATGGAATTTTCTTAGTGGTTTCCTTCTGACTAGTGGCCCATTTTCCGTATATTTTTTCTATGCCACTGTGGGATGAGTTATGTCAATGTACCATTAAGCTTGTTGGCACAGCCTGACAGATTATTGCTCTTATAGAGTGATGGTAAACTTGGAAGAATATTGAAGGTACACTAACTCACTTAGAGAAATGGAGACAATATACTACAGTAAGGACATTTAAATATGGTGGTCTGACAGGCTTGATCACTTGTAACAGATAAACTTGATGATGGATGGATTATAGGGAAAGAGTCTGTAATGCCACCTACCTGGTATAGTTATGTGTGATCAATACTGCGTATTAGTTTGGCTCAACATTCTGGGAACAAACTTTGTGAGAAAAATAAGGTTTGATTTACAGATGGGGTTCAGATGATGAAAAGTCTTGGGAAATTGTGATTTTGTATTTTAAATCAAGTTTACTAATAACAGTCCTATTACTTGAGTTGATGAAAGAAATAATTATATGACCCAATAACCTCCAGAACAAAGCGTAATTCAGAGATCTGCTTTGTGTCATGATTTGCTGAAATTAAAAAGTAAAGTTCTATTTACCACGTTGATCTGAGCCTGCTGATGATTTGGTACAGTTGACAGTGTTCTCAGGGTGAGAGAGGAGGAAAAGGGTTTAGTGAAGGGAGAAAAGAGGGAGAAGAATGAAGAGGAGGGGGAAGAAAGGGAGAATGAAAAGAAGCACAAGGTGGAGGAGGAGAAAAGAAAACCTTTAGATTTTTTTCTTCCTCTTTCTGAATTTGGAGTCAGACAACTTGGGTTTGAATCCTGACTTGTGTCACCTTGTCCAAGTCAACTACTTGAGCTCCTAGTTTCTTGATTATAAAATGAAGGGCTTTAACTAGATTGTCTATAAAGTTTATTTCAAATCTGTGAGTCTATGAACTTATGCGCTAAAAAGAAACAAAGGTATAAACTACACAATCCTTATTATGCAGGTGAAGGATTATGGATAGAGAATATTACATAGACTCTTGTTGTTCAGTTTGAGTTATGTCTGATTCTCTGTGACCCCATTTTTTGAAGTTTTCTAAGCAAACATACTGAAGTGATTTGCCATTTCCTTCTCCAGTTCATTTTACAGATGAGGAAACTGAGGCCAAGAGTATTAAGTGAATTCCCCAGTGTCACGCAGCTTGTAGGTATCTGAAAGCCAAATTTGAAAGCATGAAGAGATTTCCTGATTCCAGGTTTTTTAAACTTTGTTACAACAGAAAGAGCTCAGGGAGTAGGGAAGGGGGCTATATTTGGAAACAAATATAATCTGACAACAAAAGGATTCACTCTTTTTTTTTAGACTAGACATGCTATTTCATTGTTAAAGACAGTTCTATGGATACCTTCTTTCTAATTTATAGTTTTAGAGTGTTTCCCGGACCACTCACATTAAGTGACTTGCTCAGGGTCATACAACCAATATATATCAGGGATTGGAATTGAACCCAGGTTCCTTCATTTTTTTCTTTTCCTTTAATTTGTAGTGATGTTTAACAACAAAATACTTCAACAAAAATTTAACAAGAAAAAAAACTAAAGTATAATTTCATAGCTGTTGTTTTAAAACGAATCAGTAAAATAGCTTTAGGTTTAATCTTACTCATAAAATAATAGATTTAAGTATTCCATATATTTAACTAGAATCTCAGAGGTGCTCCTGGTACTTTTGTGGTATTCGTATTCTTTGAAATGACCTAAAATGAGGTCTGTTTTTGTTTTTTAGTAGTATTATAGCTTGCTAATCTGGTATTATAGAAAAGTACCATAGAATAATATATTTATCAATTTTCATGAGAATGAAATTTTTCTTAAGTAATATAATTACAATCATTAATATTTCTATATTTAAAATATAACTGAAGCACAGGGTGTCCCCAAAAGTCTCACTGCAGTTTTAAACTATTTAAAACTCCTTAAGTTATTTAAAACTTCAGGGACTTTTGGGTACATCGGGTATAAACAGTACTACCTAATGCCTTCACTGAGGCCTTGTATACACAAGTACATGCTCCAGAAAATCTTGACTCAGGAACAACTGGGCTTTATTGTCTGCACAGCTTCTACAATGTCATAAGGCCAAAATCGTTACTTAAACTCACCAATTTTTTCTCTATACATAGACATTTTTTCATATACTCTGAGAAAAGGCTTTAAATCTTGCTTAGAGTATGTTTGGAGGAGGAAGGAGGGTAGAGAACAGAACCCTGTCACAAATGGGCTCCCCAGTTCATAGGAATGATGCCAAGAAAAACAAATTTGCTACAAGAAAATAGTTTCTATAATTGAATGCCCTTAGGACTTCAGATGACTCTTGTTAATCGTATCTGAAGTTAGAGGGCCTGAATTCTAATTCTATCACTTATCTTCTGCATGACCTTAGGCAAGTCAAATAACTTGCTTACCTTTGGTTTCCTCCTCTGTTAAATGAATGAATTTGACCTCTAAAAACCCTTTCAACTCTAAATTTATGATCATTAGAGACTATTGACTATAAGGACTGGAGAAGAAATAATATTGCATCCATTTATAGCCCTTGATATGTTAAACAATAACAGCCATTTGCTAATTTTAGAGTCAAAATAGTTCTATCTTAATGGAACACTGAAAGGTAGACATTGTCATAAAATTAACAAAATTATAGAATAAACTCATTTTTTTGTGATTGGACTGTGTCTGCCATAGGATCATAGACTTAGTCTCCTTACTAGTTAGGAACCTGGGGCTCAGAGAAGCTGAGATGAGCCCAAATTCACAGAGGTGTAGCATTAAATGGCAAAACAGGGATTTAAATCCAGGTCCTCTAACTTCATGTCTGATGTTCTAGATCACCTATTTGCTTGCCTGTTAATTTTCTTCTCTAGTCTTGTTATGAAAACAGTCATATTCATGGTCTACATATATCTTGTTTTTGGGGGGGCTCTGGAATCTTCTGGAAGTCTGGCAAACTCCAGAAGGGCCACGAATATGGTCCTTTAATGTCTACTGAATGTTAGTAATGGCCTGAAGAAAAAGACATATGGAGTAGTCACAATTTAGGGGAAAATATTGGCCTACTAATGAATATGATATAGTTAACTTATGTCTTCATGATAACGTAAAGTACTCCCTGTGAAATCAGAGTAGGAGATGCTATGCTAATTATCGAAAAACTTAATTGATTGCTATTAGGATATATTTTATATATCTTGTCACATCACAGAGTTGGATACTTGTTTGTTCCTGTGAAAACTTCCTTCTCCCCTTCTTTTCCCCAGTAGTACAGTCGTATAGATCATTTTCTTCTTGTCCTTGAAGAAAGGTAATTCTGTCCTACCTGGTTTATGGAAGTTTGTTGTCCTTTCTATAGTTTATTACCCTGCAAATGTCCTTACTATACTTCATCCTGTCTACATCTACTTTTTTTCCCTCTCAGCTTGTCCACACTATTTCCTGTTTTAATGCCTATACTTTTTAAAATTAGACAAAAGGTTTCATTCTAGTCTTTAGGTACTTCTCCAGATTTCCCTAGATTATATTAAAAAAATGCTATCCTATGGTCCTAAAGTATCTTCAGCTACAGTCTTTCCTTAATAGGGGTAACTAGGTGACAAATTAAATAGAGCACTGCAACTGAGTCAGAAAACTGAATTTCCAATTCAGCCCCAGACACTAGCTTTTTGGCCCTGGGAAAATAATTTAAATTCTGTGTCTTCATTTGCAAAATGAGGATAATAACAGCAGCCATTTCAAGGGTTGTCCCAAAGATCCAAGGGGATAATTGTTATAAATCTTTTAGTACAGTGCGTGGCACATAGTAGGCTCTTAATAAAATGCTTGTTTCCTTCCCTTCCCCTTAAATACAAAAAATATAGACTTTCAACTCAGGTTTCCAAGAATTATAAATGTGAACACAAATCTATTTAACTGAATTCTGCCCTGTTTCCATAAAACAACACCAATCACACATTCTAGAAAAGACAAGGAAAAATTATTTAAATCAGAGTTAACTTTACTAAGTTTCGCTCATCTATTCGTATTCTTGGCAGTAGCAGACTTCATCTGGTGTTCGAGTTCTCTCTGACACTTTCACCTCAATTGCTCTAACTCGTTAGAGAGCTAATTGGCTTTGTAATTTCAAATTAAAGAGTATGTAGTGAAACGGAGACATTACCTTTGCCAGGTGTTGCCAGAAGAACAAAAGCCAATCTGCAGTTTTAAAACAATAAAAAAAGGACGAATAATTTCTTCTGAGCAAGGTGAGGTTTTTTTTCTTTATTGAATTTGCTTAGGAATTGCTTCAGTGAAGAATGATAAAGAAATGAAAGTATGGGATATCTTATACTGTAAGGAAACAAGATAATTGTTTTAGAACGACAGCGGGCGAAACCTTGGGTGAAATAAAATTAAGTTTTAAAGCAGAGTCAAAACTTACCATTCTGCCATTGTCTTGTCTGAAAATGGGCCATGCCATTAGTTGAACACCAGCAGACAACAAGCCTTCTGGTAACAACTTGGGTATTTACACACTGCACTGATGAAATCTCCATACTACTATGATAATACATGAGTACACAAATGATTCTAGTGCATATAAACATATGCGTGTATATATGTATGTATGTGAATGTATAAACTCCTGTTTCTTCACTTTTGTGAAAAACGAGGAACTTGCTTATACTAAGAAGAGATTAGTTAATACAGTCATAAGTTACAAATGAAATCTGGAAAGACAACTAAGGGAAAAAAAAATCAATAGTTCCCTCCTGGAGTGACATTGGACATTGAATATACTTAGAAAAAGTATCATAAGGTCATGGATTCAGATATGGAGCAAACTTGCTTCAGAAATCTAGTCCAATGCCCTTATATTATAAATGAGAAAACTAAGGCTAAGAGAGGTTAAATGACTTGCTTGCAGTCACACCCAGTGTGAACATCACAGGTAGGATTTGAATTCAGGTTCTCTCCCTGTAATGTCAGTCCTGGAACTCAATCATTGATAAGTTCATTCTAGTTATGTGACTAGAATCTATTTTCTCATTATATAAGATTCATCATGAAAATATAAAAAAGGCAATTATTTTCTTAACTGGGTAACTATAAGAATATAGATAGAATAGTTATTTGTATAGAAAAGTCATTCAAAGCTTTTGCTAAGAAAATTTGGTGAGCAACGGAGGTTGTACCTATGTAATCCTAAGCTGACAAACTGAAAAGTGAAAAAAAAAAATCTTTCATTCAATCAGCTGCACTCTACAGCATGTTAATCAATACTTCCTTACACCAAACCCCTAACCTAATTACTAATTCTGGGTTTGCATGCAAACAGGCACAGTAACATATACACACATATTCAACACACACACACACACATGCAGATTGGTTGAATTGTTTTGACTACATTTTTAGATCTGATCGAACAACCAATAAATTAAACAAATTTAAAATTAGCAAGCCCAAATCAGAAAAATCAGTTCCTTGATATTAGGTGGATAAAAAGTTAAGCACTTATCTGATGCTTTCTCTACTTTTTAATCAGTTTTTTGGGGATCATGAACTCACAGCCCAAACACGGAACTCACTCAGTCTCAACTGAGACATGGTTCTTTAGCTATTCTAATATAGCCTTGTTTCTCCTTTCCCCCAAGAATGTTTACAAAAAAGGCAAAAGTTTAGCTCCAGAAAAACTAGTATTTCTTTATGGCAAGTAAAATCCTATTTGATATTAGTTAAGTTTTACCAGGACAATGGATATTTTATATAGTCTGTATGACTTATAAGGTTATATCTGGATGATAGTAATGTAATTAGCAAAGAAATTGAAAAAGCCAAAGTTTAGAATTATCTGAAGAATTCGAAGAAAGTTATCCTGCATTCAGTCAATTTCGCTTGTGAATGGACTGATGGGCAAATGAGTGATACGTCTGCAATATATCCATAGTCTTGTCTGAAGCCAGGGCTTAACATAGCATTCATGAGTGATTGACTGATGCCAAGAACTTGATCTCAGCCAAAAAACTGAGAAGTAATTACCAAACTCAAACCGAGAATCTTCATGTTATCCCATTGTCTAAACATGGACCAGAGACTAGATCTATGGTTTCACTAGTACAGGCAACTCATAAGGAAAGATGAGGAAACTTTATTTATACACTTTCTCTGAAATGTATTGATTTATGTAGGGCACTGCTAGGTTAAAATGGCTTGCCCAAGGTCATAAAGACAGTATATGTCAGAGGAGAGACTTGAACCCAGGGCTTCCTGACTTCAAGGCTGACTTTCAATCTATTATGTTTTTCTTCAGAAGTAAAACTTTATTCCACTTAATTTTTTTAAGGCCTTTTGTATTTTTACTTCAAATGAACAGGAAAATTGGCTCTTTAGATTTCATCTTAAATTAATTACTTGTGAATTAAGTTCTAATTAATATTCATTTCCTAATTAATAATTAATATTCAGAGGCAGTTCAGTGCAATGGAAAGAGTCCTGGAATCAGAGACAGGAAAGACTTGAATTGGACTCTTGCCTTTGACATTTCCCCAGGTGTCTCTCCATCATTCTGAGATTCAGTTCATTTGTTTATATAATGGTGACAAAATTAGGTATACTATATGACTCACAGGGCTGCTATGAAAAAATTTTTGAAAACTTTAAGGTGAATTATGAGTGTTACTTGTAAATTATTATTATTCATTACAAATAAGAAAATTACTTGAGAATGAACTGTAATTTTCATTGCACCTCAACTTAACTGAGATTTCCTTCCCTACCCCCAGCACCCAAACATTGTAGCATATTGACAAACTCAGCTTTCCTTCCTATGGTTCTTACGTTTATATTTTTAACAATGAAACCTCTTGATAAATCAAAATCCCAAACTATCATCACTCTGAAGCTATGTACAACTCCCTCATATCAAATTTGCCCTCTTCAAAATTGGGGAAACTGAACTTACTGCACAATGCTCGAATGTGAGAAAAGGAAAACAATAAAAAAGTTATATTAAATACTTTGTGAACTTTGGTGCTTTGAAGTTTTGAAAACTAGTCAGAGTTAAACCTTTGGATCAATTCCATTATTATCATGACCTCTGTGTCTCACTAGTGCAGTGCTGTAAATAGGAAACCAAACAATAGCTCATGCCAGGATGAAAGACAGACTGTTGCGTAAGATATTTGAAGATGAGACAAATCAGGGCTGACTTCCTCCTCACCAAAATTATTCAGAAAGGATTATCAAATATTCCCTGAAGCAGATTCTTCCTCTTTGGGCCCAAGAGTAGTAATGCTTTATACTTTCAGATTCAGAAGAAAGAAAATCTTTCAATTCTCTCCTCCTGTGGTCACAGTTATAACAAGTACAAAGTTGTCGAGGGGAAAACATCACATGACATCACAGCCAAGAGGGATCTCAGTCTTTGTTTCCCAGGTATCTTGCATAGATTTTCCTTATAGCATGTAATTTAATAAAATATTTGTGTAACAGTCTTTTTTTCAGTCCTCATTCTTCTTGACATTTCTATAACATTTAATATTGTTGACCATTCTTTTCTCCAAGATATTCCCTTCCTCTCTGTGTTTTCATGATACTCCTCTTTCTTGTCTGCTTTCTCATTCTCAGTCTCATCTGCTGGATCAGTATGGCTCACCCTCTGGCAGGTGCATCACAAGTTGCTCTCCTGAACCCACCTGTATTCTCTTTTTCAGTAATTTCATCATCTTCTATGGGTTCAAGTGTCATTTCCTTGTAGATGAGTCCTGGATTCATATACTCATTTCTAGACTCTCTCCTGAGTTCAAGGTTCATACCACCAACCTCTTATTGGACAGAAGAAAAGTAGGCAAAGAAAGGAAAGTAGATGAAATTTCAAGGGGTTATTTTTAAAAGGGAGAAACAGGCTGGGAAATTTTGAGAGGAGAGATATATTGATTTGAAAAACAGTATTTGATTTATACATTGCAAGGAAGAAGCTGAGGGTGGCTTAAAGGTTTATCTTGAAATGACCTCCATTGCCTTAGTGAATTCTTATGCGTTCCAGGAAGGAACAGCCCCAGGAATGGGACTGTAAGCCAACTTTGGGGCAAAGAGAGCCCATGTCTAGAAAGAACTAAGAAAGTGATTTTTTTTTTCTGAGAGCAAGTCACCAGCAACATCCAGAGGTTACTTCACAAGTTGTGGTCCTTTTGGAAACTACTTCAAAGTAGAGTAGCAATAGTAATGCAGCTCATGAAAGTATAAAGCTTTGGGAGATTCCTCTGGATGTCACTGGAGTAGTTGCCCCTCCTGCCATAAGCTCCCTTTAACTATGTTTAAATTTAACTCATTTGCATCCTGAAAGCCATGTAGATCCTTTCCTCAGCAGTATTTATGTCCTGAATATAAAATCATCTTTCTGTATGATCACTGAATCATATTATTTTATTATAAAAGTAAATAATTAGTATTTCTCTTAAGTTCCTTTAATAGTGACATTGCTTTGAACTGTCCAAGAGCCTTAGTTCTTTTGAATGGAATATCCTCATCAATGATGTTCAATCTCTCTCTCTCTCTCTCTCTCTCTCTCTCTCTCTCTCTCTCTCTCTCTCTCTCTCTCTGTCTCTCTCTCTGTCTCTCTCTCTCTGTCTCTCTGTCTCTGTCTCTGTCTCTCTCTCTCTCTCTCTGTGTCTCTCTCTCTCTCTCTCCCTCCCTCCCTCCTATATTTCCCGCACCTCTCCTAACAGAGCACTATAGTTCTATTGATTTAAAAAATGGTTTCTTATGGTATCATCTATCCATACCTTTTGTAGTCTTATGTCATACTCGAACAAGTCTCTAAAATTGTGGACAGTTGTTCAGGTGTGTCTCAATTTCAATTTATACCATACCAGAACAATTTCCTCTAGCATATTTATTACTTCTATTATGCTTTTCCAAATTATGCATAATGCCATGGTAATACTGCTCCACTGAATATTAAATGCTTAAAACAAGTAATTTTTATGCTTCAGATGATTATTTATGGGGAAATTCCATTTTTAGAAGAGGATAATGGTAGATTAGAGCCTAATAACACTCCTGACATTCACAGGCAACATATAGCCCTAGCTATGGTAGAAATAGGTATTGCTGATAGTTCTTAAAGCATCAGGTCACATGCAGAAATTGTCTACAGGTAATACTAGTTTTAGGGGTTTGTGAAATTGAACTTGGCTTTGATGAGATGAGGAAAAATAGAATTTTTCAGATGGACATGTACAGATTTCTTAAACCTCCACTTATAATGTATGAGAGGAATGAGGACATTCTCTTCTCCATCCTGCTTTAGTTCCAATGCTAAAATATTTCACTCACTTCCTGAAATCCTTAGTCTTTAAATCCAATACAGTGATCACTTCCTACAGAATAGAAAAATAGATAATGCAATTCCCTTTTGTTCTCCCCATTATTATATGACATACTTCCAAATAAACTTTTGCTTGACTCTGCTACTGAAATTGTGACTAGCATCAAAAATGGTTTAACCTAAAAAAGTCCCTCTGATAGTCTAGCCGGGGACTGGATGAAGGCATGACATCATATGGCAGCAAATGGAGGAACGGAGAAAGTAAGAGAGAGGAATATATGAGAACTATATTAAAATTCCATATAAAAACCAACAACCCTCAACCATCTAATTTCCTCTGATCACTAGGAATTAACTTAAAAATTGTGTGTGTGCATCTGCATGGATGGTGGGGGGTGAGAAGAGACCAGAACAACTGTCAATTCAGTGCTTAAATCTGGTTTGGTCCAATTGGACAACACAGTAGCATTTACTGAGCCATTTGTGTTAATTTTAGAGAAATAATACAAATATATAATAGGAAACTGGCTACTTGATCTAGCAAGCAAAGTGAAAGGTCCTGAGTTGAATATTACATGAATATTCAGACAATAGCAACCTGTTTGGAATTGCTATCAAGTATAATTCTGGAATTTATGTATTCTATCATTTCCTAGGCATAAAGCCAAAGGCTAGATGAGCAGAACATGAAACAGCCAAACCTGAGTTACGTTCCAAGCCTTGTTTAGTTTCATTTTAATTACAGAGCAGAATGTGAGCATGCTATTTCAATTCACCCCTTGCAACATCCAAAAAGAATAGTAAGGGAGTCCAAATTGCATCGTTCCTTCTGAAACACTCCAGTCTAAGTAGCATCATTCTAAATGACTACCAAGCACTAAAGAATAAATAGAGGTAATCTAAAGATGACCAGGTGAGCTGAAGAAATGACAATTTTTCTAGAAATTTGACTGCTGTGAAAGAGAAGGAAGTTTATAAGACTCATTAATGTAGCACAAAGGTGGACTTTTAGGTAGCTAGATTTCTATGAAAGGGATGAACACTCTGACTTCGCTGAATATTTGTAACAGGACAATAATAAAGATATATACACTCCATATAAGCTCAAGTGAAACACAACTAGCCTTTCTGAGGGTAAAAAAAGTGCATGAATCTCCCCGTATGAGGAAATAACATTTCTTCTCTTAGAAATATCTTTTTTTTTTTTTTTTTTTTTTACCAATAATGGACATAAAACAGAAGTCAATAAACACTCAAATAGAAATGGCTAAATGCTCATATAGTTTGTATTTTCTCTTTAGTATTTTCACAATTTTGAGATTTTAAATATGAATTTATAAAATACTATGCAAGATAGATAAATAGCAAGACATTACTCTAGAACATAAGGTTTGGTTACCCTTGGATAAAATGAAAAAACTATAAAGCCAGAGAATGAGCAAGGGTCATGAAATGTGATACACAGTGATATTCAAGAAATCTCATGTGGAAGATTAAAATAAAGGTGTGTGTGTGTGTGTGTGTGTGTGTGTTTGGATCTGTGGTTTCAATAAGACACAGCATTTCACTACTATTGATTCACACATAATCTTTGTGTTTACCTTGTCAGATATTTTAGGCCCCTGTTAGTTAACAGGCCTAAATGTCCTCATGTTTTTCTTGAAGTTCTCTTTTTTTCTGTCACAAAAACAGGATCTAAGAGTTATTGAAACAATATGTGTACTTGCCATAAGAGTATTAAAATTTGACTTACAAAATCCAAATGCCTTATTGACTCAAAAGTTTAATTTGAAAAATTCTGTTTTGCATTGTTAACCAAAGCAGTTCCATTTACCCAACTGCACTGAATAAAGATGTTTATAATTTCTTGTTACTAAAAATACCTTGGTTTTTCTCACTAGGTTTGTTGATTGTGTCGTTAACTATGAATCAATTTACCATTTAGGTTCTTTCAGAGACAAAGGTTAAACAAAAAAAAAATGACATGTATTATAAAACTAGAAGTAAAAGGCACAGTACTGATGTGCTCAAAGTACATGCATTTAAATTCCTTTGTATGGTAATTTATGGTGATCATGCCTTCAGACTGCGCTATGAACATACTCACCCCTAACCAGAAGATCTGCCTCATCTGACACACTGTCGGCTGTGGTCTGTACCCTGCAGCCATATCTCCCAGCATGCATCAGAAGGATGTTCCTGATCATTAAATCTGCAGAGGATGCTTGCTGAAAGAGGGATGAAGTGCCAGTTTAAAATGTTGCAAACCTGCCTGGTTCAAGGTGGTTTTTAAGGGGGGGAGGGAACTTTGCTTATTGAGTCAAAGTACCCATTTTAGGACTTTACAATTTATATAACAATTCAAAATTCAAACAGGTCCTACTCTAAGGAAAACATGTAAATTATTTTAAGCAGTTATTAACAGGGGATAAAAGACATAGACATGTTTAATGCTGCATTTAAAGACTTAACAGCCAAAGAAAGCCCTTTTAGGAAATATATTTGCTATGTACATTCAAATTTATCATAGCTTTCAAAGTTGCAGAAAATATGATCAATGAACAATAAAATGCAGCTTTCTTACACGTGAATTGTCCCATTTTTGTATCAAGAATGAACATATTCCTACTGGACAAAACAATTTCTAGGAAAGTAAGAAGACAGAAAAGAAATTCCTGTGTTGGTTGACTATAGTCACTTCTTGGACTGGCCCATGGAAAACAGTCTCAGAAAAGGCCCGGGCTGTTGTTTTCTAGACTCCTAACTCCTTCCTTAGCAAAAGATGAATTCTTTTCATAGCAATCAAGATTGGGGTGTTAAGATTAGCACCAATCTTTCTTAATCAGTGTTGTAAGTTACAGCATGCACAGAAAGCTCAAAACACCCTATTCTTGGTTGGAGCTTGATTAGAACGTAATCAGAACAAACTACAGTTATGATGATAAATAGGCATCGAGGAGAATACCTTTTGGATTTATCTTTTCATAGGATCTATGATGATCTTATATTTTAGGATGAATGGTGCAAACAAACCATTCATTATTTAATTTTGTCTCTTGCTCTCTCAGAGAAGAAATGATTTCCTTTATTATGACGCACATGTGAAAATCAGCTATTTATAACAACTAGATGAATATTTGCTTCAGGTAATGATATTGTAAAACTTAAATATTCTTTAAAGCTTTCATGATACAAAGGCCAAGTGAATGGAATGAATCCAGATATCTCTTACATGGATCTCTGCTATTGGCAATGATTGCTTCAAAGATTACTCATATTTCTGTCCATTAATAACATCCAAACACATGAACAAATGTTTAAGGTGTGTCATAATAAACTGAAAAATGCCAAATTTTGGGATCCAGATTAAGCCACATGAAGGTTATTTGAGTCAAGAAGAATCTGAAGTATGGTTTGTTGTTTATCTGTGGAATATTTGTAGACAGGATTCTTGCAATGGCTACAACTTATACTAGCCAGCTACTGAGGTTTCTTCTAACTCTCCCCTTCCACAATTTTATGACGCCACTATAAACATGACCTAGTGGAAAGCAGAGTCAGAAGTCCTGCCTATGACACATACTTAGCAGTGTGAACGTAAGCAAAGTACTTGAGCTCTCAGTGCCCTTGGTAACTTCCTAAGACTAGGTAAATTGTGCCCTAGTTGAAGATCTGCCTTGGTAGAAGAGGGTTTCCATAGTGTGATTTTCTCATGCAGATGAAATCAACGCACATGCAATGATAAAGAAAATTATATTTTAAAACTTTGCTTGTTCTTGGAACACAGTTTGCTGAACAGTTTGCGACAATTTTAATTTTGATTCTTCCTTTACCCTTATACAGGTTGACATCACAAAAAGTCTGACAATGACACTAGGTTTTAGGAGTGCTTTCTTACATTGTAGATCATGTGAATACATTGTTTTCTGGGCAATCACCAGAAGCTGCTTGTGAGTCTTTGTGTGGAGTACCTTTAGAAATGCATGGATTCTTTGAGGTAATAATTTTTGAACCATACCTAGACTATTCCTAATCTGGAAAGGCTTCATTATGAAGTTGTATGAGTATTTCTTTCTTTTGGCTAGAAGTATGATGGGACTTTGCTTCCTTATTATCACATTCTGAGGGAGTAATTTTTCAAGGACTTAGAAGAACCCCTCATGTAATCCTTGTTAAGATATAGCCCTAATTGGAATCTGTGAATGTTTAAAAAATATTTTGATAACTGTATTTCAATATTTGTAATCTTATATATTTTATTTTATGCATTTAAAAAACTTGTTCTGAGAAGGGGTCCTTACAATTTTTTCTAGACAGCCAAAGGGGTGCATGACAAAAAATGTTAAGAATTTCTGGTCTGGATATTTTAAGAAATGGATAATATGGTGAGAATACATTAAAATGCTATAACAAATATTTCAAAGTGTGTGCTTTTTGTCTACTCTACATCCTCCTAATTGCCTTGGGAGAAATTGTTATATAAGACTATAACAAAAAGCATTTTTAGATCCTCATCCAGTTGTTTTCTACTGTCTACTACTTCCATATTTTCAAAAGACAGAGTACTTACTGTCCTCACACAACTTTATATCTTAGGCCACAGGTCTAGACCCATGTACCTTTAAACTTTCGGAATTTGCTTTTTGCTTTCATGTTTGCCTTCAAGAAAATCATTTTGCATACTCAAGATCCTTTGTATATCTGTTTCAACTGTTGTTAAGAGTTTTGGTTATATTAATGACAGAAACAAACGTATATACATAACAAACACGTATATACATAACTCAAAGTTTTAAATCAAAAGAGTTCGAATCTATATGCTTCCAGATTAGCTCTTCATTTCTTAATTGATGAAGGCCTAATTTATATCACACAAGGATTAAATAACAAATGTGTTCCCTTTGATATCATAGACATTAGCTTAATGGTATGTCTAATTCATTTATCAGTATATTCAGTGCCTACTATGCTATAACTAGAAGCCACAATTTAGATGCCCAATATGGTTCAGAGACATAGATGGACTATAGGAAATTGAGGAAGATTCATCCTTTTGGGTACTGCCTGACTCAATTGTAGTCTTGCAAATTTTACACAAATTTACTATTTGTTTCCATCAAATGCAGGGTTAAATTTTAGACTGCACAGATTCTACATAAGCATTTTATACATAGTTAAATTACTATAATCTAAAAGCTATTAGTGGATCAAATTAAACATGTGCTAGGAAGAACAGAGGGAGAAAAATTGTAGATGTTAGAGGAAGGCAAAATACTATGGGAAGATCACTAGAACGAGAATCAGGAAATAAGTCTCGGCCCTCTCTCTTATTGGTGGGTTGCATGGTCTTGGGCAAGTTTTAGTTTCTCCTCATGTAAAATGGAGGGGGGTGCTGTTTGCCTTCTATATTTAATTCTATCTCTGGAATTCTATTATTCAAGGGCTATTGTATCAAAAAAATACAATAGTGGCCCACCTTCTTAGGTTTATTTAAATGTCATTAGAGGACTTATTCAGTGACGCTAGTTGACAATGAATTTGGTGTAAATATGCACAAAGCAGGAATACACTGATCATGGGACTGAAGCCAGAGTTGTCTACACTATTGAGAATGAAGAGTCACATGAGTATCTTTATGGATTGGGAAGATGTAAATGTTCCCTGATAAGGCAGATCTTTATTTATTTATCAAAACACTAATAGTTCAGAAATGCTTGCTAATTTGTTCAATGTTTTCTGTCAGCTAAAGTATGTATAATCTGATGAACTACTTCACACTTGCTAAGGTGGCTCCCATTAATATTAATATAATGAAAGCTGTATGAGCAATATAAGAGCCAGGTAAAGGGACCACTGGGAAGTGGAAGAGTGCCTGGACATGTCAGAGAGTCACAGGTTCACATATGCCTCTAGTTCTGTGAGAATCTTCAGAGGCCATCAATTCTGATCCCCCACATTTTAAATATGAGGAAACTGACGACTATAGAAGTTAAATGTCATGTTCAAAGTCATAAGGCAACCTTGTATCGAAGGTGGAACTTGAAACTGGGTCCTCAAATTACCAAAGCAGTTCTCTGTCCATTGTACCTGGTTGCCTCATGCATTTGCTCCATTTCTCCTTCACTGAACCATAGAATTTTAGATCTAGAAAGGGACTTAGAAATCATCTTGTCTGGGGAAACTAGGTAGTGCAATGGATAGAGTACTGGCCCTGGAGTCAGGAGGACTTAAATTCAAATCCAGCCTCAGATACTTACTAGCTGTGTGACGTTGGGTCAGTCACTTAACCCAAATTAGAAGAAAAAGGGGAGGAGCGGGTCATCTTGCCCAATCTCCCTATCTCACAGGTGATAAAACTGAAACCAAGAATAGCCATTACATGAATGAAGATACTTCAGTAATGTTCCAAATGCAATACAGATTTTTATTCTCAATTCTTTTTCTGCCACTACATTTTGGAATTAATTCTCTTTTATATAAATGACCTTGTCACTCAATTGAAAAAAAAAAACAGATAAATTATATGTAAAAATCATATATTAAAATCTACATCACAATGAGGCAATAATGTGTACAGTTTGGAGGCCTGGTGAGAACATGGAGATCAAGGGGCAATGAGAGTAAAAATATAAAACATGATTAAAAAAATAAAACTGATTTATAAGAAAATAATTTAATGACACATAATTAATCATGTCTTCACAGCCTACAGCAAATCTCTACTCATCTAATTATATGATGAATTTAAAATGCTCTTCAAACTCTGCAAACAGAATTTTAAAAAGCAAATAAACTACATATATGAAAATGGAAATTTCCAGATTTGCTCTTTGGATGAACTTCCCTCCTGACCTCCCTCAGAAGTTGCACAAAACACAACTCCCACGAACTTCCCCTCCTGGACACAAACACTTAGTCCGGTCCACAAAGTATAAATTATAGACACCATTATAACATCCAAGAAAAAGAATAGATAATAAGTGTGTTTAGGTTATTGTATGTTCTTTCATAAAAAAAGAAAAGATATTGAAAATCATCAGGAAAATTTTTAACTGGCAGAGAACAAATGTTTGAATGCATACCAAATTCTAAATCTGAACAATATTACACTGGAAAGAAGTCTGACAGAAATTAGGCTTAGATCAATACCTCATACCATATTCTATCGTATATTTTAAATGAATACATAACCTTAATTAATATAAAATACTGTACCATTAAAAAATTGGAAGAGAAACCTTTCACAGCAAAGGAAGTAGGGGCAATTACAAAAGATAATGATTACATGAAACAGAAAAGCTTCTGCACAAACAAATTTAATGCTCATAGGACAGGAAAGGAAGCTGTCAAAGGGGAAAAGTCTGTATTAAATTTCTTTGAAAGGTAATATCTAAAGATAAATAAGCAATTAACACAAAGATTTCACTAAAAACATACAAAGAGTTCTCAAATTACAACCATATGAAAGAATGTTCCAAATCAATAGTAATAAGAAAAATGCAAATCAAAACAACCCCTGAACTTTTAAAAAAAAACCATTATATTCTGCAAAATTGGCAAAGATGACAAGCTATGGGAATAGTCAGTGTTGTAATGGCTGTGGGAAGATAGGCACAGGAGAAATTTGTTGGTGGAGTTATGAATCAGCACAACTATTTTGGGACAATTTGGAGTTATTCAAATAAAGTGACTAAAATGTCCATAACCTTTGACCCAGAGATTCCATTACTAGACTCATACCCTAAGAAAGCTATTGATAAGAAGAAAGTCTCCATGCACACCAAAATATTTATTCCAACACTTTTTTTGGGATAGCAAAGAATTGGAAACAAAGTTAATACTCATTGATTGATGGAATAGTTAAACACAGTGCATTAATATAATGGAATATTACTGTACTTTTATTAAATGAATAATGTGATGAATACCACAAAGCATAGAAAGATCTACATGAACTGATGCAGAATGAGATAAGGAGAGTCAAGAAAATAAAACACACAATTATTACAATAAAGTTAATGGAAAGAAACCTCCCCTCTACCAAAAAGTGAATATTACATAATTACAAAAAATAAACATGACATAAGAGCAGTGACAAAAAGAGACATCCCCAACTGCATATGTTTTCCAGAGGATGGAAGTCCATGAATATGGCACATTGTACAATTTTTCAGTTTTTGTGAACATTGCTCCATTCTGCTTGATTTTTTCCCCTCTTTTTTCTTTTTATGTTTGGCCTTTAAAAATTTTTAGTTATAATATGAGGTGGCTTTCTTGGGGTAGAGGAGACATGACCTTTCATTAAAAAATGACATACATCAATAAAATGTATTTGAAAATAAACTGGAAAAGATAATTCCAAATATTTCAAGGAAGAAACCTATACTCATTGATGGCTTTTTGCATGGCATATCATACTGGCAGGCAACAAAAAGTTTTCATTTTCATCTATCTGTTCTTAATTGACTATTTCACTTTTTGCCTTCTCCTTTCCTCTTTTCTTGACCTGATAAATTCTTCTAATTTCTTCAAATATCTTTTATTTTTTCCTCCTTTGCTATGCTGCTCTTTTGTGGCACTGTAGTAAGAAGTGAACTTTTTCTATGATAAGGATTTCATTACTCTTCAGAAAAAGATTCACAGAATTCAGTAGAGAAAGGCAAATAAGGTCTTCTCTAGCCTGTCCTTTACTTGACTCTTCTACTTAATAGCATGCAATCCTCTATAAACAGGCTGCATCTCCATCACTGCCTATCACTGACATAAAACCAATGACCATATTTTTTAAAGTACTGAGTATGTATTGGGAGCCAAGAATATTCAAGGAGCTGGAATAGGCTCATTTTTAATGGATCCCTTGTTTTGGTTTTATATATGCATCACATATATGGACAATTCTAAATAGGAGAGATTAAAAGGAAAATGATTTGATCTTGGAGACTAAACCCAAATTGCCCTCTCAGTAGATTTACTGATCTTTCAAGAGGAGTAATGAGAGGAATTCATGAGGGAGCCCATTACAGTTAATCTCAGCCCACAGCTTGCAGTTCCTGATGGAAAACCTGCATGATTTAGTGAACTTTTAATGAAATGGTTACTTCTAACAGATGCTTGCTTTCTTCCATTTACACTTCATTTTCACTTTTCCTCTCTTAGCAGTCATGCCATCTCTTTTTGTGTTCATCGATAATCATTTTGCTTTCTACTTTTCCTTTGTGGTGCTTTTGGCTTTAAGACCTGTAGCATCAAAGGTGCTTCTGATAACTTGAAGTTTAGAAAAGGTTGTGTTGACTGTCTACAATGAGCTTCTCTTGTAACACCAGCAAGTCTGGAACACTTACATGTACTGATCACACAATAGGATACGTTCAGGATTCTCTTTAGCTACAGCATCCTACTGGTTTTTGTGACTTTCATATTTGGCCTCTAATAGTACACTGAGATGTCCTCTTTTAGAAAGGAAAAGATAAGTGGAGAGAACCTCTGTGTCATTATCCTTTCAGAATCCTATTTGTTCAATTCATTTTGCTCTTTCTCCTGTGCTTTTTAATTCCCTGTTGCTTTTACAATTTCTAGCTCTCTTATCTAGATTCTTTTCAAATTTATTAACAAATTAATCTGCAAGATTCTATCATCCTCACTTTGTAGATGTAAGTTTGGAAATTCTGGATGCTAAACTATTAATTTCTTCTAAGGTACTTGGATTATAATTAAGGTATATTATCACTGGCTGGTAGTGATGCCTTGGTCATGTGCTCTGAAGCAAAATGGACATATATTTACATAGAAATACATTTTAAGACTGTCTCATCAAGACTGGAAATGCAGGGTCTGCTCATAGAACTGATCCTATTCTGACATGGAAACTTTGACCAGTGCAGTTTCTGACCTGGCCAGCTTTCCCTTCCTTAGGCAGTTTGGTGTCCCTCCCACTTCTGGTGGGCTCTAGATATTATTGTTAAGCTGCATGAAGATAGATAATTCATCAGCCACAACATTCTTCATGGCAGAGTTTGTAGGTGGGAATTGCCATATTTTGCAAAATATCCATTTTTAATCTGAGAACCAGACAGTAGTATGAAATTTCCAGATCTTTTTTTAACAACAATAATAACAAAAATGTACAAAAATGACTAAATACAAGAATAAACAGTTATCTTCATAATCTTAGAGAATGTGAGTGTCTCAGGGGAATAAGAACCTAGACAAAGTTTGGTACCTTTCCTGATAATTTGTAGCTATTATCAACCACCACTTAATCTACACTTGATGTCCCCAACATTTGGTTAGAAATTTCTTTTCATAAGTGATTCTTCTTTTTAAGAGTCCGACATTTGAAAGGATTTTCCTTCCTGCCTAGTGAAAAACCCTTATATTATTTCTTTTTCATCCAGATACTTTAACATTCTTGGAGTACGATTGATTGATTGATTCACTCCTTGACTCATTGATTCAAGCATCAATTCTCAATTATGAATGCAACGCTTACTTGCTATTTGCATCGCTCTGTTGTTAGGGCATTTCCTCAAACGCTATGGAAACTAAGAGACGTTACAA
This sequence comes from Bettongia penicillata ogilbyi, assembly GCA_023548195.1. NCBI lineage: Eukaryota > Metazoa > Chordata > Mammalia > Diprotodontia > Potoroidae > Bettongia > Bettongia penicillata. The sequence goes on along the minus strand of JAJHZJ010000688.1, from coordinate 3,087,605 downwards.
CCATATGGGGTATTTTTACAGCCCTGCGTAATTTTGTTACTTTTCATTACCCCACTCACCTTCCATTCTTAATTGTTGTGTGAAGGAAGTATAATGTGAAGATAATATTTTTTCTTATTGGAAAGGGGTGATTCTTCTTTCGCAGACTTTCCCCTTCTCAAACAGTTGCTGTTGTTTGAGATTTAAGTATAACATCCCATTTAAGCCAGTGAAATTTCTCCTAACAACCTTCACATTTCCAACTTCCTTCCTTATATGGGTTGTTTTTTTGGGTTAAAAAATCTTTACCATCAGCTGCTTATCTGGAACAACAATTTAAACTGAAACTCAGTGGGACTGTTAAACAGTGAAGGGAATTTAACCACAATAATAAGGGTCACCAAGGGAGAAGTTTCCTGAATTTATGGAGAAGTTAAGAAACAATTAGAAAAATTGAATCAATTTTGGAAAAGGTTATATAGCAGGAAAACGCTGATTTTCCCAAATGGCCAAGTTTAAGAGCTATTTATGAAGATTCTTTCTACCCCAAATTTCAGTGTGCTTCATAAATGACATATGAAAATTCATGCATTTGCATTCTTTCATAATTTTCACGTGCACCTCAGTTAACCAGGCAGTCACTCAAGAAGCATTCCTTAAGTGCTTACTATAAGCCAGAAACTGTTCTAAGCTCTGCAGATTCAAAGAAAGGCAGAAAGAATCTCTGCTTTGAACAATTTCATATTCAAATATGGGAGACAATATGTATATAGATGGTAGTAGGTATATATGATCCATATACACAGTTGATAGGAAGCAATGTTGTAGAAGGAGGTACTGGCATCTGGGGAAGAGGGTGGGTCTGGAAAGGGCCTCATACAGAAGGAAAAGGCAGAAGGAAGCCAGTTAAAGAGAGGAGTTCAATACTCAATAATTTTAACAATTTAAAAGGAAAAAAAACCAATCAAAACTATTTCAGTTTTTTTTTTTTTTTTTTTTTTTTTGTGACTTCATCTCCATACCCTCTTTGAAATGGCTGTCTTTCTGAATAGGGTGGAATGGAAGTAGAAGGGACTAATTTCTCAATGAATGCAACTTTACAACTTTTAGGTATATTATAGCAACATATGCATATAAAATATTTCTAACATCAGGGCTTGGCAACTTGTCACAAAGTTAGCTCCTAAGAATCACTGTCTCAAAGTCTTGATTTCTTATTTGAAACCAAGTGACACATAGCAAAAATTTCATTAGATCATGGATTCTTAACCTTTTTGTGTATGTCTCCAACCCTGTTGGCAGTCTGGTAAAGTCTTTGCATTGTTTCTCAGAGGAATATTTTTAAATGCACAATATTAATTTATAGGATTACAAAGGAAACTAATTCTATGGAAATGAAGTTACTAAATTTCCCATGCCAAGATGGTGGAGTGAGGAGCCCTCCTAAATTCTCCTCCAAACAACTAGAAAACTGCCACAGAATTGATCTAGGAGTAGGAAGGCAAGTTACTAGCACAAGAGGAAAGGTCTGTCTCACTGGAGGAGGAAAGGAACCAGGTCCAAGAGTAGCACCAGGAACCAGACTCACAGCAGAAGGTCTGCAGCAGGGCTCCCAGACTGGGGCAATCCACCTGAAAGTCCCTGTTCTCCTGTAAATCAGCAGCCCCTAAGCAAATAGTCTCTGTGTTTGAAGCAAGGCCCCACCCTAGTGACCCTACCCCAGCACAAGCCACCAGCCCGGCTCTACTTCATTGCTGACCAGTAGTGAAGCTGTCTTGGGGGGGTAGTCAGCAGTGAGACCTCACCCCTGGGCCCTACTAGCAGAGAGAACTTTTTTCCATAGCAACCCAGTAGCAGGACAAACTTAACAATAGAACCTCAGTTTATGACTAACCTGATTCACGTATACTTCGCTGGACAAGGAAAAAATTTCTCACAAAATCTGTCTTGTAGGACAAGCAAAAATTTGCAATATGAACATCATGTTTGGACTTGAATGGCTTGTGAAGGGATGATGCTCAACTAGGGCAATGAGTTTTCTTTTTTTTTTGAACCCACATAAGACTGCATGTTGTCTTGGGGAGGGAGGGAGAAAAAAATTAAAACTTATGGAAGTTATTGCTGAAAACTGAAAATAAATAAATTAATTAAAAATATGTCAAAAACAAGTGTCATTAGATTCCTAGTCAGAAGGAAATATAAAGAAAAACAAATCAGTGAGTCAAAACATGAAAGTGATTCTAAAAAACAAAAAATAAGTGAAGGCAGTAGTGTTAGTCTTACTTTTAGTGAAAGTAATATAAGATAGAACACTCTTGACATTGAAATCCTTGATGTTCTCATAGTAGGAGATTCTCCTAAGCAACAACCCTTCCTCCTCTTCCTCCCTCTCATCTCCCTCACACCAGTCATGACTCTTCTCAAAGGTAAAGTGAATCTAGTTTATTTTCAGTTTATATTGTATATTAATCATTGCTATTGTATTTCAGGTGCATTAGGGACAAAAAACTTACTTAAAATTATAAATAATTACTTTTATATGAATATTTTTGGGGATGTGGTACTGATCATCTGACTTCACATTATTTCCCATGGGAAAATTCCCTTTGCAATATGAACAAATCACCTGATGAACAGAATCTCAGAATGAATTAAACTCATAAGCAGAGGTTCTACTGTACTCCTCTAGGGCCAGAAACCAGAAAGACTGCTACCATTGCAACCCAGAAGCAAGGCTCCATCCCTGGAACAGGCCAGAAGCTAAACCTTACATCCATGGAGGTCAAAAGGGAAGCCTCCATCCCTCAGTATAAGTAAGAAGAGAAGTCTTCCCTCCATAGAAAGCAAACAGCAAAGCCTTGAAGCCCAGTGAAAGTCAACAGTAAGAACCAGAGCCCCAGGATGAAAATCTTGGGACAATGCAGGACCAGAACCCAACTCTCACATAAAATCACCTAGTCACAAAAAAAGGGCCAAAAAGCAGAAAGCACTTGACTATAGAAAGTTACTATAGTGATGGGGAGAATCAAGGCAGAAATTTAGAAGAGGACAATAGTGTTAAAATGGCTACATGTGAAGTCTCAAAGAAAAAGAATACAATTTGGTCTCAGGCCCAAAGGAATTCCTGGAAGATCTTCAGAAAGATTTTAAAAAGCAAATCAGAGAAGCATAAGAAAAATTGGGAAAAGAAATGAGAATGATGCAAGAGAATCATGAAAAAAAGAATCAATTGCATGGGAAAAGATATATAAAAATTTATTGAGGAAAATAACTCCTTAAAAAAAATTGGTCAAATAGAAAAGGAAGTACAAAATCTCACTGAAGAAAATAATTCCTTAAAAATTAAAATTGAACAAGTGGAAACTAATGACTCTATGAGACATCAAGATACAATAAAATAAAATCAAAAAAGTAAAAAAAATAGAAAAAATGCGAAATTTCTCATTGGAAAAAATGCCCTAGAAAATAGAACCAAGAGAGATAATATAAGAATTATTGCTGTATGTGAAAAACACTTTCAGAAAAAAGTAAAATCCTGGACAACATCTTTCAAGAAATTATTAAAGAAAACTTCCCTGATATATTAGAACCAGAGGATAAAAGAAAAATTGACAGGATACAACAATCACCACCTGAGAGAGATTCCAAAATGAAAACTCCCAGGAACAACAGAGACAAATTCCACAGCTCACAGATCAAGGAGAAAGTATTACAAGTAGCCAAAAAAGAAAATTAAAAAACCATGGAGCTAAAATCAAGATTACACAGGATTTGGCAGCTTCCACATTAAAGAACTCGAGGGCATGAAATATGATATACCAGAAGGCAAAGGAGTTGCAATTACAACCAAGAATCACCTACCCAGCAAAACTGAATATAACTTTCAGGGGAAAAAAGAGACACAATGAAATAGAGGACTTGCAAATATTTCTAATTAAAAGATGAGAGATGAATAACAAAAAAATTTGATCTCCAAATAAAAGACTCAAGTGAACCATAAAAAGGTAAGAAAGAATTGTTCTGATATTCTAGAACCAGAAGATAAAATCGAAATCAAAAGAATCCACTGATCACCTCTGGAAAGAGATTCTAAAAGGAAAACTCCTAGGAATTTTGTAGCCAAATTCCAGAGTTCCTAGGTGAAGGAGGAAATATTTTAAGCAGTCAGAAAGAAATAATTTGAGTATTGTGGAAATACAAACAAGATCTAGCAGCTTCTACATTAAGGGATCAATGGGCTTGGAATATGACATTCCAGAGGTCAGAGGAGCTAGGATTAAAACCAAGAATCTCTGGCACAGCAAAACTGATTATAATCCTTCAGGGTAAAAAAAAATGGATATTCAATGAGACACATTCAAACACTTTTTTGATGAAGAGATCAGAGCTGAATAGAAAATTAACTTTCACATACAATAATCAAGAGAAGCATGAAAAGGTAAACAACAGAGAGAAATCATGCAAGACTTATTAAAACTGAACTGTTTACATTTCTACATGGAGAGATGATAAACTCATTAGACCTTTCTCAGTATTAGGGTAGTTGGAGGAAAGATAGATAGATAGATAGATAGATAGATAGATAGATAGATAGATAGATAGATGGATAGACAGATAGATGGCACAGAGTAAATTAAATATGAAAGAATGACATCTAAAAGAATAAAATTTAGGGGTGAAAGAGGAATATATTGGGAGAAGGAGAAAGAGAAAGACAGAATGGGGCAAACTATCCCACACAAAAGAAGCAAGAAGAAGGTTTCACAATAGAGCGGAAGAGACAGGAGGTGAGAAGGAATGAGTGAACCTTATTCTTATCAGATTTGGCTTAAGGAGGGAATACCATACCCACTCAATTGGGTATCCTACCCTACAGGAAAGTAGAGGGGAAGGAGATAAAAGAAGAAGCGAGACAGATTGGAGGAGGGGGCAGTCAGAAGCAAACACTTTAGAAAAGGGACAAAAGGTCAAAGGATAAAATAGGATAATTGGAGAATGGGATAGGATGGAGGGAAATGTGGTTAGTCTTTCACAACATGACTATTATGAAGGTGTTTTGCATAACTACATGTGTATAACCTATATTGAATTGCTTGCCTTCTCAATAGAGATGGGTGGGGAGGGAAGGAGAGAATTTGAAATTCAAAGTTTTAAAAACAAATGTTAAAAATTGTTTTTACATGTAACTGGAAAATAAGACATACAGGCAGTGGGGTATAGAAATCTATCTTGCCTTTCAAGAAAGTAAAGGGGGAGGGGTGATAAAAGGAAGAGCAGATTGGGGGCAAGATTAATCAGAATGCATGCCGTCTTGGGTGGGGAGGGAGGGAAAAGAAGGGGAGAAAATTTGGAACTCAAAATCTTGTGGAATTGAATGTTGAAAACTAAAAATAAATAAACTTAAATCTTAAAAAAATAATGAGCAATATTTATTTAAAACTATCAGCAAGCATTATCTGTAATGGAAATAAGCTAGACGCCTTCCCAATACAATCAAGGATGAAGTAAGGATGACCATTATAATCTTTATTATTTCATATTGTGCTAGAAATGTTAGCTATAGCAATAAAAGAAGAAAAAATTAATTCCCCAATTGATAAATGGTCAAAAGACATTACTAAGCATTTTTAGAGGAAGAAATTAAATCTATTTATAGTCATATGAAAAAATGCTCTAAATCACTATTGATTAGAGGCATGCAAATCAAAACAACTCTGAGGTGTCATATCACACCTATCAGATTGGCTAACGTGACACAACAGGAAAAGATAAATGTGGGAGAAGATGCGGGAAAATTGGAACATAAGCTGATTCATGGTGAAGTGAACAGATCCAGGAGAACATTGTACACAGTAACAGCAATATTGTTCAATGAAGAACTGTGAATGACTTAGCTATTCTCAGCAATACAATGATCCAAGAAAATCTCAAAGGATTAATGATGAAGTATACTATTTACCTCCAGAAAAAGAACTGATATTGACCGAATATAGACTGAAGCATGCTATTTTTCCCTTTCTTTAATTTTTTTTCTTTTGAGTCTTCTTATACAAAACAACTAATATGGAAATGTTTTACATAATTGTACTTGTATAACCTATATCTGATTGTTTACTGTCTCAGGGATGGAGGAGAAGAGGAAGGTAGGCATAGAATTTGGAAATCAAAACTTTAAATAAAACTATTTTAACAATTGAAAAAAAAGAAATAAAGTTATCAAACAAATTTGAAAAAATCCCCCACAAGCCCAGAAGAGTTACAATTGAAGAATTTCATATGTATATACGTATGTGTGCATGGGAGTGTATATGCATATCTATATCTACATATTATATATATATGCAGAAAGAGAGAAGCAGAAAGAACAGAAGCAGAAGTAGAAGACAGAAAAGAAGAAGAAAAAGAAGACAGAGAAGGAGAAGGAGAGGAAGATGGAGAAGAAAGATATCTTTCTATCCTGCATTTCTAATCCTCCCCCTCCAATATCTTAAAACACACAGAAAGACTATGCTGAAAATCAAAATGTGCTTCAAAAACATAACTTAGAATTTTAAAATCAAGTTAACCATTGGTTATTTATCGGAAAAATGTCTAAGTTCTCTACATGTCTCAAGTTCTAGAGGTGTCTATTAAGTTGCGACCTGGGGGCAGTATAAACTTAAATGTGATAATATTGCCTTTTGGGTTCGACACTTGAGAGGCTGTATATGTTGGCCTTGATCAACAGCGTACTACCTCTGACCTCTCTCTGCTGTATAGGTATAGTTTAGGCAGAAGGTTGGGAAACTTGGGGCTCAGTGACCTCTTAAGGTTTCTGCCAATCTTAAGATTCTATGAGTTTCCTATTAATCATATCTATATCTGAAGCCCATTTGCATTGGCTTACTCTCTTCAGAATTTTGAAGGAAGCTCTTATTTGAATCTCATATTTTTGACTTTTGAACTTTGAAAAATTCCTCTTTTTTGTATAAGAATGACACTGCTCAGCTTTAACAGTGGCCACCACTAGAACTTTTTGCTGCCTCCAACTCTGAATGATTGTACCTAGGTCAAGATTCAGCATCTCCATGATCCCTTCCTTGACTACTCCCAACTCACAGTGATGATTCCCTATTTTTTTTGTTTTCTCGGTATTATCTTTGTTGTATTTTTTGGAACATAGCAAGCAAAGATACATTTAGCAATCATCATCGTTTATTTTTCTGGTAGATTTTGGGAAAGAGAGAAAGGGAAGAAACACTAACAATGAGTAATATTTTTAAAGATTGTTTTCCAAATACCCTACAAACACATTCTCATCTGATCCTCTGAACAATCCTCTAAAGAGAAGGGGGCAAGTAGCATTATATATGAGGGCACTGAGGCTTAGAGAAGTTATGAGATTTATTTGAGGTCATGCAAGTATTAAGCTTCAAAATGTAAACTGAGTTTTTTCCCCATCATACTACAGAAAGAGCATTAATAACGACTATTGACTAACTGAAATTTTGAACTAATTTATCATTCTTATCTAATTCCATAAAGACAAATGGCACAAACATGCCATACATTTATTTAATGGGGAAGGAGGGTAGAGTGGAGTGGGTATGGTGGAATAGAGGGGAAGAAGAGGGTCAATGAAAGTAGGTTAGATATGGAGGTAACTGACGCTTTGCTACTGTGTGTGTTCATCCTTCGTTGCCAAAGAAGACCATGCCATCAGAGAAATAATGACATGACGTGCACTTCACTTTGTGTTGAGTGAGGGAGGGCTGTGCAGGTCACCAGCCTCACTTCTCCTCCACAGCCATCTGAATCCAGTGACCAGATAGTCATCAGGATGACTGGAGATCACCCACGATGAGGCGATTGGGATTACGTGACTTGCCCAAGGTCACACAGCTAGTGAATGTCAAGTGTCTGAGGTGAGATTCGAACTCAGGTTCTCCTGACTTCTGCACTGGTGCTCTATCCACTGCACCACCTAGCTGCCCCAGTGTTTTGCTACTGGAGGATAGGTGGAGTGGAAACTAGAGTCATCTAGTAGTTTGCTATTTTAATTAATTATTCTTGCTAATTAGATACTAAACTCCATTGTTTTTCTATCCTCTTCAAAGAATACAAATTCTATCAGTGTCCTCCAATTTCCTGTATTACTGGGCAAAGCCTGGATTTTCCTGCCCTAGCTTGGGTAAATCCTCCTTTCAACTTCTACATTCTGAACAATATAGATTTTTTAGTAATAGTAAGGTTATTCAGGGAAAGGACTAGTCTTTCTTTTATTTCCTTTGGTAGTGCTGGGCACAGAGCATGTCTGAGATAAGGGGGTAATGAGAAAAGAATCATTACTGGAAGTTAACTGAAGTCTATTGTTCTCATAAATATTAGGACCCTGCTTGAATGAAACAGGGAGAAAAAGCCTAGTGGATTTTTGCAACTTCTGTAACATTACTCCAGATTTATTTAATTTTCAGGAGGCACTCGACTGAAGCTGATGGAAAAGGAGCATTCTAAACATAAAGGAAAGCTGGTTGCAAATCATTTCCACAAATTATGCTCCATTTTCCTTGACTAGCACAAAGCTGCATATCAGATTATGAAATATGGTTATTGAATATGATTAATAATACTGGCAAACTCATATATTTAAAGTATTTGGTCATAATCGGTGAATATTTCTTTCTCTCCTCAGAGAATATATTGTAATGTAATATGTGCTGCGATGGGAGGAAAAGAGAAACAGAGATGGTGACTTCCTGCTTTTGTTGCTTAAAGAGTTGTTAAAACCCTCATCTAAATAAAGCTGGATTCATGATTATGAGTTATTATCGTCTCTTTAGTGCTAAGTGTATATTCAATCTGCATAAACTAAAAAAAAAAACTGGGCATGTTTTCAGAAATGGAAGGAATCATTATTATAATTGCAGAGAAGAGAAATAAGCACCAAATACCCATTAAATATATTTATTACATTAGATATAAAATGCCTCCAATAATGCTTTGAAGACATAAAATGCTAGGTAGGCATAGGAGAAAAAAATGTTCCAGTGCATAATGTGAACTGAAAGGTATTTGGAATTTAGTTTCTGAAAGTATACTTGATCAAGAGTTCTTGGGGGTACCAAGAAAAAAAGGAATTATGCAGTCACTGAGATGTCATTAGGCAAGGTCTCCTCATTTTTGCCAAAGAGTAGGTAAATAGGTGATAAATTTAGGCTATCTACAGAGGCAAAATAATTCACTCCTTCTCTGTAAGACACAAAATAATGAATTCAAGGAATTCCTCACTGATACCACCCACTGACACCCTCCCCCTAGCCCCTGCCCTGATCTCTAAGTCAGGCATTCCAGAGGGATTTGATGTTTTGCTATTAAAACTATAAAATATGGGACAAGACATTTAAAAGAACAAAAATTCAACTTTGTTAAAATGAAGATATCATTATGATCTGAACATTCACTCATAGTAGATATAGTAGATGTTTGAGAAATACTGTAATGATAAAAAATATCAGAGATGCAAAAAAATATAAAGTGTTCGCTGGGCTACATTACCTGATTGCCTATAACCTTTTCACGTCAGCCACTGTAATAAATTTCAGGGTTTCTTTAATATACCTCATTCTAGTATGCCTAGTTGGTTTCTTGTGTCAATGGGGTGGCAATTGGGCCTGGGATTAGCCAAATACACATCAGGGAACTTCAGAGAGAACTCTAGGGTATTAGATAGAAAATCAAAACATTCTTACAAATGTTGAGTTGTAACCATAGAACAAAGAAATACAATTGGCATCAGTAGATGCCTTATTTGTATGCCCTTCTTCCCTTGAAGAAAGGAACTGCTTTTCCTTTTTGCTGAGAGAATAAAAGGGTTGTTCATGGCTTTTTTAAATACAAAACTAGAATCTAGAAGACTAGAATTAAAAACTAAGAGAAGGGACAGAGGGGAAGCGATGAAAACAGAGGAGATAGGATCCAGAAGTGGAGAGAGGGATGACAGAAGAATTTTGTGGTATGATGGTTTCAAATTACTGAGACACCTCAATAATTCTTGAAGACACATATGAATGAATACACTTATCATGTGTAAATGCATGTGTGTGTTTTGATGAACCATGCCACCTAAATTTCAATGGCACTTGAAGGCTTAGGCACAGTCTGTCAGTCAATAAATATTTACTAAGCACATACTATGTGCAAAAATTTGTGATAAAGACTAAAAAAACAAAGGAAAAACACTGTACTTGCGCACAACATATCTAACATGTAAATATACCTGAGTACATGTTAAGATATATATATATATATATATATATATATATATATATATATATTTCAGAGGGATACAGGATGGGAGGATACTTGAAGAAAGTCGGATTTGAGATGGGCCTTGAAGGAAGACAATACCAATGCTATGGCACAGAGCATGCAGGGCATCCCTGTGCTAGGCATATCAAAAAATCAAATGGAGCTGGAGTGTAAGAAGACTAGAGAGATAGGAAAGGGCCATGTTGTCAATGGCTTTATTTGCCTGGCAGATGATTCTGTATTTGATACTGCAGGTAATAGATAGCCAGTGGAGTCTGTTGAGTAGAGAAGTGATATGATCAGACTGAATTTTTTAATTACTTTGGCAGCTGAGTGGAGGACAGATTGAAGTGAGGAGGGACCTTAGGCAGGAAGAAAAATTGGAAGGTTAATATAGTAGTCCAGGTGAAAGGGGAAGGGGACCTGTAGAAGGGTGATGACTGTGTGAGTGACCCAAAGGTGATATATACAAGACAAGATCTGACAACAGATTTGATATGTCAGGTGAACAACACAGTAAGGAGTTAAGGATAACAGCTAGACTGTGAGCCCTAGTGAATGATTGGGAAGATGGTAGTAACCTTGATGTTAACAAAAAAGTTGAGAACAAAAGAGAATTTGGGCACTGTAGTTCTCTAATAGGCATTTGTTTTGAGGTAAAGACTAATTCAGTTTAAGATATGTTTAAACTTTAAATGATGAGTAGGACATCCCATTAGAGATGCTCAAGCAGGCTTTTTTGACATGGTAGGGTGGAACATGAGAGAAAGGATGAAGCTAAAGATTTATAAGGCTTATTGTTGTTCAGTTGTTTTAGTTGTGTTTGACTCTCCATAACCCCATTTTGGGGTTTTCTTGGCAAAGATACTGGAGTGTTTTGTCATTTTATTTTCCATCTCATCTTATAGATGAGGAACTAAGGCAAACAGGGTTAATGACTTACTCAAGGTCACATAATTAGCAAGTCTCAGGCCATCTGAAGATGACTGTACGCCTAGCACTTGAATCACTGTGCTACCTAGCTGCCCTCAAAACACTAAAGAAGCCATTTCTTTTTTAATAGTATTTTATTTTTCTCCCAGTTATGTAAAGAAAAATTTTAGCATTCATTTTTACTAGATTTTGCTTTCCAAATTTTCCTCCCTCCCTCTCCTCTTCTGAAAATGGTAGGCAATTTGATCTAAATTATATATGTGCTATCATGTAAAATATTTCCCTATTAAAAAAAGAAACAGAAAAAGGGAAAAATGAGGAAGAGTAATGTAAGTGAAAAACATGCTTTGATCTGCATTTAGAATCCTTTAGTTCTTTATCTGGATATAGAGAGTATTTTTCTTCATGAGTCCTTTATACTTATTGTCTGGGATTATTGTGTTGCTGAGAAGATCTGAAATTCATAGATGATCATCACACAATATTGCTAATACTATGTATAATGTTCTTCTGGTTCTGCTCATTTCACATTGCATAAGTTCATGTAAGTCTTTTCAGATTTTTCTGAAATCTGCCTGTTCACCATTTCTTGTACAATAATATCCCACTACATTCATATACCACAGCTTGTTCAGCCATTATCCAATTGAGGGTCATCCCCTCAATTTCCAATATTTTGCCACCACGAAAAGGCTGTTCTAAATATTTTTGTGCATGCATGTCTTTTTCCTTGTTGTAATGATCTCTTTGGGATACATACACAGTAGTGGTATTGTTGATCAAAGGGTATGTACAGTTTGGTTGCCCTGTGGGCATAGTTCCAAATTGTTCTCCAGAATGGTTAGATCAGTTCACTACTCCACCAACAGTGCACTAGTGTCTCAATTTTCCCACATCTTCTGCAGCATTTATTATTTTCCTTTTCTTTCATATTAACCAATCTGATAGGTGTGAGGTGGTACCTCAGTGTTGTTTTAATTTGCATTTCTCCAATCAAAAGTGATTTAGAGTACTTATTCATATGTGTATAAGTAGATTTGTTTCTTCATCTGAAAACTGCCCTTTCATATCCTTTGACCATTGATTATTTGGGGAATGGCTTGTATTCTCGCAAATTTGACTCAGTTCTGTATATGAAAAATAAGGCTTTTATCAAAGATGCTTGCTATAAAGATTGTTTCCCATCTTTCTGCTTTCATTCTAATCTTGGTTGTCTTGGTTTTGTTTGTGCAAAAGCTTTTTTTAAAAAATAATATAATCAAAATTATTTATTTTGCATTTCATAATGCTCTCTATTTCTTGTTTTGTCATGAATTTGACTCCCCATAGATCTTACAGGAAGACTATTCTTTGCTTTTCTAATTTGCGTATGGTGTTACCCTTTTTTCTAAATCCTTTTCAAGATCTGACATAGCTAACTTCTCCAATATTCTGTTTGCTTCCTTAGTTTCTTTCTTGTTTAATTTGTGGGTGGATTTATTGAATCTTGAGATGCGACAGTTGAGGTCCCCCCTGGTATAGTTTTGATGTCTAATTTTTTCTGTAACTCACTTAACTTCTTCAAGAATTTGGATGCTATGTCTCTTGATGTGTGTGTGTGTGTGTGTGTGTGTGTGTATGTTTAGTATTGATATTGCTTTATTGTCGATGTCATTGTCTTTTAGCAAGATGTAGTTTCCTTCCTCATCTCTTTTAATTAGGTCTATTTTTGCTTTTACTTTGAGATCAGCATTGCTACTCCTGCTTTTTTTTTTTTACTTCAGCTGAAGTATAATAGATTCTGCTCTAGCCCCTTACCTTTAATTTTCACTCTTTGTATTTTTCTGTTTCAAGTGTGTTTCTTGTAAACAAGGTACTGATCCACTCTGCTATCTGCTTCTGTTTTATGGGAGAGTTCCTCCCTTTCACATTACAATTATTGTTCCTACCCATGTGTTTCTCTCTATCCTATTCTTCCTATTTGTCCTCTCTTTCCTTTCACCCTTTCCCTCCTCTTAAGTGTTTTGCTTCTGTCTACCACATTCCCTGATATGCCTTGCTTTCTGTCAGTCCCTACTTGATCTTTACCCTTTACTTGATCTCCTCTTCTCCTACTTCCCTGTCAGGTAAGATATGTTTCTATATTCAAATGATTACTGATGAGAGTAAGGTTCAAGTGATGCTTGTTGCCCATCCTCCCATTTTCCCTTCCACTGCAGTGTCTTTTGCACCTCTTCATGTGAAATAATTTACTCTTTTATCCTCTCATTTCCTTCTAAACCCATGAACTGCTCTTTCTCATTTCTTAATTTTTTTTTGTCATTCCTTCAAATACACCTTATACTCATACCCTTTCTGTGCGTTAAGTGAGTTACAGAAAAAAAATAGACATCAAAACTATTCTAGTGGGGGACCTCAACTGTCCCATCTTGGGACTCAATAAATCTAACCAAAAATTAAACAAGAAAGAAACTAAGGAAGTAAATAGAATAATGAAAAGTTAGGGCAGGATTTAGAAAAAAGGATGACACCATTATGTGTGTGTATATATATATATACACACATACACACATACATACATACATATACATATATACACACATACATACATATACATATATACACACATACATACATATGTATATATATATATCCACATATACATTCCTTCTAGCTGTATTATTAGTGATATTTTTTAAAAAGAATTCCAAATCATCATCTTTCCATGTAGGGATATAAATAGTTCAGCTTCATTGAATTGTTTATGTTTTCTTCCCTTTTCACTTGTTTTTGCTTCTTGTGAGTCTTCATATTAGAGGTCAGATTGTTAGTTTAGCTCCAGTCTTCTCCGTACGAAAGCTTGAAATCCTTCTCTTTCATTGAGTGACCATCCCCCGCTTGATGTATTATGCTTAATTTTTCTGGGTAAGTGATTCTTGGGTGTAGTCCTAGCTCCTTTGCCTTTTGGAATAACTTGTCCCATGACCTCTGGTTCTTTAATTTTATAGTTACACGTCTTCTGTAATCCTGTTTATGTCTCCCAATATTTGAATTGTTTCTGATCACTTGTAGTGTTTTTTTTTCTTTTATCAAGTTTTTTGACTTGATAGTTCTTAAATTTGGCTATAATGTTCCTTGGAGTTTTTTAATTTGGGATCTCTTTCCAGAGGAGATCAGTTAATTCTCTCAATGTCTATTTTGCTCTCTGGTTCCAGGACATCAAGGCAGTTTTCCTTGATAATTTCTTGAAAGATGCTGTCCAGGTCCTTCTTTTTATTTTATTTCAGGTAGCCCAATAATTCTGATATTGTCTCTCCTGAATCTATTTTCCAAGTCAGTTTATTTTTTTCCATGAGGTGTTTTATATTTTCTTCCATCTTTTCATTCTTGTGAATTTTTTTGATTCTTGATGCCTTCTAGAGTCATCAGCTTCCTTGCTCAGTTCTCGTTTTTAAAGTATTTGTTGTTTTCCTCATTCAGCTTTGTACTTTCTTTTTCATTTGGCCAATTGTACTCTTTCAGGCTTTTTTCTTCAGAGGATTTTTGTGTCTCCTTTTATGTTTGGCTAATTCTACTTTTTGAGCAGTTTTTCAAGCTGTTGACTTTTCCCTATCCCCACCTTAATAATTCTGTTGTATTGCTCTCAATTCTTTTCCCATTTTTTTCCTTCTATCTCTCTTATGATGATTTTTAAGCTCTTTTTCGAGCTCTTCTATGAGTTCTTTCTGGGCTTGAGACCACTTCCCATTTTTCTTTGAGTCTTTGCTCATAAGTGTTTTGACATCATTGTCCTCTTTCAAGTTTGTGTCTTGGTTTTCCCTCTCTCCGTGATTACTTTCCATGGTCAGATTAATTTTTTTGTTTGTTTTTTGCTCATCTTTTTTTTTTTTTTTTTTTTTTTTGCCCTTTTCCTTTTCTTTTAAATTTCAGCACTGTTCCCAGGGTGGAAATGGTACTGTCTCAGGCTGCTTGTACTAGTGGTTGCAGGTCCTGGATGTTTACCTGGTGTTGCAATTATGTTATCCTGAGGTTCCTTGGTGACCCTCCTGCCTGGTGCTGTGCTGAGGGGGTAAAGTGGGAGATCATAGGGTTCTGGCAGCTTAAGTGGTGCTGAGCTGGGGTCTTAGTGGTGATGTCTGGCATGTACTGAACCCTGGCAGGGTGTTTGTCCAGTTCCCTGGGGCTACACTGAAGGACATGATGGTCTGCCTGCTAGAGGAAGCCTGTTTGCCTGAAGCATGAATACCCAAAATACCCATTGGCCCTGGGCTATGCTGAAGCACATGGAAGTCTGACTGCTGAAGGAAGCCTGTTTGCCCTGGCTTTGCTGAGCCACATGGTCGTTCTCAGAGATAGAGCCTGCTGTGCTAAGGCTATGCTAAGGCATGTGGGGGGGGTTTGGTGTTGCCCTCTCCACTGCACTGGGGTTCATGATCTCCTGATGGTTTACTGAGTTGGGGTTTGCTGTTGGTTTGCTAGGATTGCATCTTGTCCTGGAATGCACTCTCCTTTTACTGAAATGAGATGAACCTTTCTTGCAGATCTTCCAAGTTTCTTGGATTAAAAGATTGTTTCATCCTATCTTTTTGCTGGTTCTGCTGTTCCAACATTAGTTTTGGGATAATATTTTATGGTTCTTTGGAGGTGAATATAGAAGTGTTACAGCAATTTACTGCTTATTCCACCATCTTGGCTCCTGAAACTCAACCCCTAAAGAAGCTATTTCTAAAGTGATTTCCCTCCCCTCAATCATCCCTGAATCAGTAATGCTTTCTTTGATTTGACAGCATTATTCAAAACATGATCTCATTTCTTCATCAATATCATGATAATAAAAGGCAATGTGGCATTGTAGGCCAAGTGTTGGACTTGGAGTTGGTAAGATCTGAGTTGAAATTCCACCTCTAGGCTCTTGCTGCCTGTAAAGCTATGGCAGGTACTTAGAGCCTCAGAAACTCTTTAAGATTATGTAGTATGATACATTTAATGTCCTTTCTGCTTTTGTGAAGAAAACTCTTACGCTGCTGAAATCATGTATCCCTGATTCTAAAAAACTATATTTAGGTAATTTTTGTGAGCTTCAGTCTACTTTTTCTATTTCATTTCTACTGTTTGTGAAGTGGTATCTTGCAGCAATCAAGAATGAATGAACAGCCTGTTGGGTACAGTTTGACTGGAAGTCTATAAAACACCATCAGAAGAGGACACTTCTGCAAATCACAGTTATTTCTAAACCTTCCTTATCATCTATCATTAGAAAATTTTCAGGTAAAAGAAATATTTGTATATTTAATGCAGATATATTTAAAACCACATATCTATCAACTAAATCAATCAACTGACCAGAAAATAAACTTGGGCAGACTATGTAGAAAGCTTTGGATGTAGATGGAGCACTCAGATTGCAAACTGAATCCAAAGTTTAAAAAGAGGCTAATTAGGAGGTATAACACTTGATGAACTAAGCCATTTGGCTGGAGATGGCCCAGCTATTTGGACAGAAATGAAATGACAAGTGAAAATCTGTTGATTTTTGTATGTGGTGGATTTTTGGTCTCATTTTGATGAGTTATAAGAAGGATAAATGCAAATACATTCTCTTTACTGTTTATGAGATCAAAGCTTTATATATATTTTTTGCATGTTTAATTTTTTTATTTCATTTCTTCTATAATCATGGCTCGCATTTTGAATACTATCTAGTCCATAAACTAAAACTAGATGTGTGACCCTAGGCAAGTCACCTAGTCTCTAATACAATAAACAAACCAACGATATGATATTGGCAAGACAAAAGGTTGTAAAAATGGTACCAGTCACTAACCCTGCATCTTCAGGATGGACTCTACCATTGTCCAGCAATGGACTAACCTTATTATCATCACTCTAGTCTTTGGTTCTGAGCTTATTTTACAATGAAAGTTCAAATAGATGATAGAACCAGTCAGAAAAGTAGACAAACAAAATAACTGAAAAATTACTTTATCTATGTCAACCTTTACTCCATAAGCAACAAAATACTTATGTGACACATTTGAAACCTCCAGGGTCAAAATAATACAAGTGTGTTCATCCTTTGTTGCCGAAGAAGACCATGACATCGGAGAAATGATGACATGACTTGCACTTGACTTTGTTTTGAGTAAAGGAGAGCTATGCAGGTCACCACTTCTTCTCCAGAGCCATCTGAATTCAGTGACCAGATATCCATCAGGATGACTGGAGATGACCCAGGATGAGGCAATTGGAGTTAAGTGACTTGCCCAAGGTCACTCAACTAGTGAGTGTCAAGTGTGTGAGGTGAGATTTGAACTGAGGTCCTCCTGACTCCTGCACTGGTACTCTATCCACTGTACCACCTAGCTGCCCACAGGATGATAATAAATTATTATCAAAGGTTCTATTCTTAGGGATTTGGCTATCAGTAATCCTATCAAAAGTTGAGATGCAAGGAGCCTAGCCTCTGAATAAGAATTCAGTGGCAAAGATCCCTGGTCTTGGAGGGATCAGTTGGTTCCTATCCAGAGACACACTGTTGTCTGGTACTGACTATACCAGAATTAAGTAACTCAGAGACATGAGGATTTCATGAATTGATCTGGGCAAGAACAGTCGATCTCTCTTAATTCTCAAACCTAGGAAGAAGGGGCACTTAATACCTTCTTAAGTTAGAGTTTGTCAAAGATCACTAAAATAGATTACTTCCATCTTCTTTGATGAAGCTAACATAACTGTTGCCATTCAGAAATGAGTTCTTTTGGAAACCCTCAAAACTATTCTGCAGTTTTAGGACAAGCTGAAAATTTTTTATTAGCTATACTCATCACTCTTCCTGACTTCAAAATGTCAGTACAACCCTACGGAAAACATACACAGCTCAGTCACTATAGTTGCTTTCACAAATAGTTTTTTATCAGTGATTAAGGACAGAGGTATCCTGATTTTTCATCAGTTGTCTACATGCTTTGATTTAAATGTGTATGAGGTATAATTTAAGTTGAATACAAATCTCTAAAGAATTTTACTAGCTATCCTTTCTGAACTTGAATACCACATGATGTAAATCTATAAAAATTGTTCTTATTTCTCCCATTTCAAGGTATGATGCAGTTGTCTATTTTCTCTTTGGAGGTGAACATAATTTTCTTATAATTTGGTCTTTGATCCATCACTTGTGGAGCTAGGAATCCATGTTGTAGGATCACTTATAATATTTGTTTAGGCAATGCTTAGATCTTTTTTAGACTAGGGTCCTTGTATTCTAACTGGCTTTTCTGTTTCATTTCTTCCCCCTCTAATCTATCCTTTATACTGCACCAGATAATCTTTCAATAGTATAGCTCTAATCATCATTGCTCCGTTTAAAAACATTCAGTGACTCTCCACAGCTGACCAAATATAGTCTAAACTTTGGAATCTAGTAGTTAAAGTCTCTCATAACATGGCTCCCCATTATGAACCATCCTTATCTTGCATTATATACTCAAGTTCCTGCCTAACCAATTTTTTTTTTTGGAAGGGGAGGGGAGGGAGAGGTAAGTCCTGATTTTCTGCTGCTGTATTTGTTTAGGCTTTTGTCTATACCTGGAATGTTCTCTTCACTTATTGTAACTCTAAATTCTACCCAAATTTCAAAGCCTGAATCAAAAATTACCTTTAACATCCTTGATCCCTCCCAAGTAAAACTCTCATAGCACTTCGTAAATCACTTCTTCATTTAAGTACAATAGAAAACAGGATTGATATACATATACATATATATATCTATGTCTATCTATCTATCTA
Source organism: Bettongia penicillata ogilbyi (assembly GCA_023548195.1). Classification (NCBI taxonomy): domain Eukaryota; kingdom Metazoa; phylum Chordata; class Mammalia; order Diprotodontia; family Potoroidae; genus Bettongia; species Bettongia penicillata. The sequence goes on along the minus strand of JAJHZJ010000688.1, from coordinate 3,068,642 downwards.
TCTATCTATCTATCTATCTATCTATCTATCTATCTGTCTGTCTGTCTGTCTGTCTGTCTGTCTGTCTGTCTGTCTGTCTGTCCGTCTGTCTGTCTATCTATATATAGTCCAGAAAGGGAAATAACATACATGTATATACATGTATGTCATTTTCCCTTTCTGGACTACAATCTCTGTTGTAACAGAGACATTTTCTATTCAATTTGTGGTCTCTCCTCTGTGCCTGCCTATACCTTTCACCAGTATGTAACTGTCTTGAACTGAGTAGACCTTTAATAAATATTTGATAAGTTTAGTTGTTCTGCTCTGTATATAAACACTATTATAAGGATTGTAATACTTTGCTGTATTTTGGTTTAGTTTGCCAAGGGTTTAGCTAGATATTCCCAGCAGTGACCACAGCCTTCTTTGTGGCTCTCCCTAAATTGAGTGATGTCCTCAGAGCAAATCATAATGAGTAGGGCCTAGCTTCCATGCTCATCATTTACGTCATTTCATTTCTCCAGATACAACGCCAGTAGACTGTGGACTAATTCTTTAGTTTGAATACAAAAGGTACGGCCCTTAGGTACTACTGGGATCCCTGAAGGATTATTTTCTCCCTGTACTGCACAGTTATAATTATTTTCAGTCTCTTTATATGAAGTTCTCTTTTCTAATGTCATTTATCATGGATATTGCAGTGCTACTGCTCACCATCTCTGTCACTGCTTCTAATCTCTGGCAACATTCTGTCTTCTACTGCCTCTTTCCTTTTTTCTTTTTTTGACTTTTGGAACAGTGTGGTTTGCTTTTGTATCTACTGCTAGCCAATGGAAATATCCCTCTCTTCTTGATATATGATATTGGATCCAGGCCTTTCACTAGTCTATACACCTGTCTTCCTCCTTCAACCTCCCTCCCCCTTTCTTTTCCTTTTTAATGCTTGAGGTTTTCAGAAACTTGACCTTCAAATAAGTGAGTTATTTGTGTATTTAATTCTAATGTCTGACAGATAGGATATATCCTCAGAAGATAGGAATTGAGATTGGACCTAGGATCTCATTGATATCAGGAAGTCCTTCCACTATTGTAGATGAGCATATTTTCTGCAATTTATAGTCATAGAGAGTTGCCTAGAGCACAGAGAAGTTAAGTTATAAGCCAACATGTTTTAGAGATAGATGCTGAACCTTGCTGAACTACAAGGGTCTTCCCCTTCCTAGTTTTAAGGCTAGCTCTCTATTGACTAAACCATGCTTCCTCTGTGGGGCCGTACAACAGACAAATCAAGTGGTATGTATAATTTATACACACACTGGGCTTTGGTTTATCCCTTTGTTTGTATTTTTAAAGATCACAGCTGATGGAGTACAGAAACTCAGACATGATTGACGACTTCTAATTCTAATAATAAAATTCTTTGTATATAGCATTTAATTTCATATATGTTATATATATATATATATATATATATATATATATATATATATATGAGTGTGTGTGTGTGTATGTATATACCATCTTGTAACATTTATGACTTTCTGTTAGGAGTTGATCCCATAGCCCTTGCTTGACTTTGAAAACCACTATTTGGATGTAAATTCCATTCAATCTTTAAATTTAATTGGTGTGATCTCTCTCTTACTAGCTTCTTAAATTTTACCAGATATCCAAACTGAATCATGGCCAGCTGGATACCCCTTTATTCATCAGTAGAATTGCTTTTAACTTTGAGTTCTAGAGCTTTTCCCGGAATAGCCAAATTTTAGCTGTTACCATGGTAACTTCATTCATGGTCTGCATGTGATGATCAACATAGATCAAGCACCTTCCTTTTCACCTTCAAATGTCTATTGAAAGCTTTGTTCTTCAGAAAAACGTTTTGGGCTCCAGTTAACTCTGTTGATGCAGGGGAGGAATTTACATATTTTCCTCTGTCCCCCCTCTTTGTTGTCCCTTAAAGGAACTGTGATGAATGCAGTGATTCATAAAAACAGGAATTCTGTCCACTGGATCAAGCTGTTAGGAACAGGAGAGCTCTGAAATGCTCTAGGAGATGATATCAATGAATTTTATTGCTCTCTAAGGTTGTATAATTACTTTCTTAAATGACAAATTCCTTTAAAGCAAGACTTTGATTAGCTTTACAAATATTCTGAATATCCTATGTCCTAAATTATATCTATGCTAGGCTTGTCCTACATATTTCTTTGATTATATTTTTGTTGCATAATATACTTAATGTTCGGTTCAGATGTATATGCAAGCTTATTATAGTAGCTCTTATTAGTGTTCCAAAAATATATTTCCAGAGTTTTCACTATATATCAAGCATTACATACATAAATACCCATACATATGTATATACAATTTTCTTAAGTAATTTTATAGTGACTATGTAAATATATATACATATGTATACATACACATATACACATACATTCACACATATCATAGAATGACAAGCACATTTTTGATAAAGATATATAAAATACAACATTGCTGCATACAAGAGAGCTGAAACATAAAACATCAGGCATTTTGTATTTGTTCTATTTCAGAAACAACAGTTGGAGGGAATGTTTTAGTATCCCATTCCAGAGATTTCCAATTACATCATTGTTTCCTTTTCTGTACATATCCTTTTGCGTTTGGCACTATCAAAAGGCATTAAGGGCAGCTAGGTGGCTCAGTGGATAGAGCACTGGGTCTGGAGTCAGGAAGACTCATATTCCTGAGTTCAAACCTGGTCTCAGACACTTTGTAGCTGTGTGACAGTGGGTAAGTCACTTAACCATGTTTGCCTCAGTTTCCTCATTGATAAAATGAGCTGGAGAAAGAAATGGTAAACCACCCTAGTATCTTTACCAAGGAAACCCCAAATGGGTTCAGAAAGAGTAGAACATGATTGAAATGATTGAACATAATATCTAAAGAGCATGAGAAGGGAAAGAAATTTCACAAAATCTCCTTTTCTCAAATAAAGTACACACAAATAGAATTATAACTGTAGCCAGTGTACTGTTTTGGGTGAAAGTATGACAAAAGGATCAATCTAGTGAGAATGATCCCTTAATCAAATCCAAACAACTGAGCCAGTCTGAGTGGATAGAAGCATCCTATGTTGATTTGTAGATTTACGCATTTAATAATTCTTAAATATTAGTACAAGTTCTTTGACAAAATATTATATAATAATCTTTTGTTTATTCTGGAAAGTCTAGACTATAATCACATAGGAGGTAAAGTCTATTTGTCACAGACAACATAGTTTTACACCAAAGGAAAGCTTCAATGAAAGGGTATAACTTCTATCTCTAAATGGACAAGAATATTACCTTTAATCTCTTTTCCTGTAGATTTCAGGGTATATAAATGCATTGCTTTCTATTTATAATTCCTCCTAATTCCTCATGATATATTTAAAATATTAATATAAAAACTCACCTGGGACCACAGAGCTATTCAAGTAGGAATTTTGATATAAGGGTGGATGAAGTTAATGACTGCATAAAAATGGGATCAGGATACCAGAGAATTTCAAAAGGGACCCTAGGGTTCCTGTAGTTTAACCCACAGTGGATTATCACACCAGTCTCTTCCTGTTTCAGTCTGTCCTCCATTCAGTGGTCAAATTGACCTTCCTAAAGTACAGGTCTGATTGTCACCCTCCTCTCCAGTAAACTCCAGTAGCTCCCTATTACCTGTAGGATTACACATAAAATTCTCACTTTGGCATTCAAAGCCCTTCACAGTTGACCCTTTCCTACATTTCCTGTCTTTTTATAATTTATTCATCCTTCCCCTCCTCGCCACCCTGATATGCAATCCAGTGATGCTGATCTCCATGCTGTTCCTCATATAAGACTCTTCGTCTCTCCACTATACGTTTTTACTGGTTGTTCTCTATGCCTAAAATTCTCTCCCTTCTTTTCTGTCTCCCAGACTTTCTACCATCCTTCAAGTTCCAGCTAAAATCGCATTATCTTTAAGGACTTTTTCCCCCTCCCATTTGATGTTAGTGTCTTCCCTCTGTTGATTTGTCTATAATTTATCTTGCATATATATCTATATTTATATATCTATATGTATGTATCTATATGTAGAGAGATATATTTATTGTTTGTTTGTACATAATTGCTTACAAATTATTCCCCCATTAGATGGTTTTTACCTTGAGAGCAAGGACTGTTTTTGACCTTTCTTGGTACCCCTAGCACTTAGCACAATGCTTGGCACATGACAGGTGCTTAATCAATGCTTGTTGACTGAGTGTTGACCGAGAATGGGACAAAAATTTCTTCTTGACAATCTAATCTTGTCAAATAGCTCTTCCTTCTTCATATGCCTTCAGGCTTTCTCTTCAAGAAATAAACTCTCTGCTATTCAAGTATTTAGTATTCTAAAGGAAATTCATACTTATTTGGATATAGCTGATTTCTTAAGTCCTTTTTAACCCTTAGATTTCATAATCCAGTTTTTTGGGAGAATGTGAAAAAAAGTCTCAGAAAATAAGGACACCTAATTTCCTTAGCAGCCAATGGAAATATTTCCATTGAAACGCTTAAATTTCCTGACATCCCTTGAAACTATTTTGAAGCCAGCAGAGAGAAATTTATCAAAGCGTTCAAAGAATAGTTATTTAATGTGACATGTTCAAAACAGAGAATATGACATGGCTCCAAAAACAACTGCAGAAACAATGACCTCTTAACAACCCTCAATAAATAAAGTGAATGGTAATATTTCCATGGGAAGCAGACATGTATATAACATCACTAGCCTTAATAAATACTTCAAAATCTAATTATATATGTATGTGTGCATACACATGCACACATACATGCACAACACACACATATATAGTTGACACCTGGTGTCAACTACAACAGCCAGCAGCTAGGTGATGCAGTGGATAGAGCAGTGGGCTTAGAATCAAGAAGGTATTTTCTTCATGAGTTCAAATCCAACCCCAAATATTTATTAGCTGCATGACCCTAGGGAAGTCACTTAACCTTGTTTGCCTCAGTTCCTCATCCATCAAATGAGCTAGAGAAGAAAATGACAAATAACTCTTGTATCTTTGCCAAGAAAATCCCAAACGGGGTCATGAGGAGTCAAAAATGACTAAAATGACTGAACAATAAATTGTATAACAATAACAAAAAATCAAGTAGTATCTCTTAGAATTTTCCCCCAATTTTATCTTACATAATAATCCCTGTAGTATTTAGTAGAACTATTTCCTTTCACTGTTAATGCCATCTACTATAATAAAGCATTTTTAGTTTTATGGTATTTGCATGAACGGCTATAAGGAGGAACAGTATAATTTAAAGGTTATTTTTCAGTTCTCTTAGTCAAATCATCATCTAACAATGTACTAGTTTTGGTTGAATAACCTTTATTAATGAACTCAAGATGAATTCAACTGAAAATTAATTCCAAGAATATGTCTTGCTTCTAAAGACATATCTAGTTAAAAACTCATGCATACCCTTCTGCCTTGCTCCCTAACCTCAGATTACCTCAGCCCTCTCTGTAAGTTTATTTCCATCCCCAAAATGATGTTCAGAAGGTTTTTTTTCTTTCTCATAGTTTCTCCCATTTGTTATAATTCTTCTATGCAACATGACTAATGTGAAAATGTGTTTAATAGGAATGTATCAGATTGCATGCCAACTTGGGAGGGAGGGGGAGAAAATCTAAAATTTATGGAAGTGAATAAACCAGTAAAAAAGAAGTCTCAGCATGGACAAAACAATATGTCTATTTAAAGTTGCTTGATGTACATATTTGGAGGGGGAGATAATAGAGAATGTAGTGGATATGGAAGGGGTGAGTTTGAAAGAGGAAATTGTTCCTGAATTTTAGTACTTGAGTTCCTGATTACTTCATGTTCTAAAAATTTTCTCCAGATTAAGGAAGCAGCCCATGAGGAATGGCCCAGTGCCATTCAGGACACTATTTCATTGATCCTGAAGATTATGACATGGGTATTTGCATGAGTTATTTTTTTATGGCACATAACCTGCAGAAGGCCCTAAGCATCAAAGGAATTGATATAAAGCACACATATTTATGCAAAGTAATAAGCAAGATGTCCTAGATTTATTTTAGAAAAACCTGGAAATGTTACCTTTGTTAGGAATGCATAACTTGCCATCACAAAAACTCCAAGTAGTGACAGCCATTTATGCAACTCTCACGAGCAATTTCCGCATAGCTCATTAAAGCAATGCTCCACCAAAACAAGGTTATTTTAAATGAGGTTTATTTTAAATGGCCCACCCTGGATTGGTTATTGGGGTTCTGTGAAGATGAATGCATTCATCCTAGGTTAGCACTCTGAACTCATAGATTTGATATCGATTAAGCACTCCACAAAGCCTCGAGTCTCCTCAGCAGAAATGAGTTTCGTGATTTCTGAGTTCAGTAAGTTGGCCTTTACTCTTCTTTTCTTGAAGGGAAATTTGTGGATTAGCAAGGCAAATGAAAAAAAAAGGGGGCCATTAGAGAAGCTTCTCAATTTTCCTTTGGGAAAATAAAGAAATGAGACATCACTGTGAAGCAACCTGCTCAGTTATTAATATGAAATTAATAAGATTCACAGAGATTTTGGAATATGATCAAGAACAGCAGCATCTGAAAACAGACAACAATATTTTGAAAAGCTAGATAGCACAGGCAGCTTCTAGCACTCAATATATAATAGCTGCATCAGAATAGAGGACAAAAGAAACTGGAAGGAATGGGAAGATGCGACTTAAAAATAAAACTCTCTCTCAAGATACTTTTAAAAAATCACTTGGGGAATAATAAAAGTAGCCAGTCTGATAGCAATACTTGAATTGAAACTTCTCTCCAAAACACTGAACTAAAGCACAAAAACATTGCTTTATAACAACCCAAACCCCAAATAATGTCAGTTTATAAGGATTTCATCCATTAAAATAGTGCACATATGAAGAGAACAGCTCATTTTGCATATAATACCCACACCTTAAAACCTCATTTCAAAGTATCTTGATATACCATGTACTTCCATGAAGTATGCAGTAAAGCATAAAACAGATCATAATAATGTAAGCTCCATCTTTCTCAGTATAATGATGTTGTTTATAAATGGGTTTTATTCATGTTTAGATATGACAGTTACCTTCTAATTTATGTAAAGATCTCTCTCATCTCTCTCTCTCTCTCTCTGTGTCTCTCTGTGTCTCTCTCTCTCTTTCTCTCTATCTACAGAGTGCTTTATATACTTTTCTCATTTGATACAACCATGAAGTAGGGGCTATCTCTCTTCCTCTTTTATAAATGAGGAAACTGAGGCTCAAGAAGTTAAGTGACTTATTCAGAATCACACAGTGGCTGATGGTGTTTACAAAAAACAACTGTTCTTGACTCTAAGTCCTGTATTTTATTCACTCTGCAATGCTGACTTGGAACTCTGCTATCTACCGTTCATAGATACATGTCCTACTACGAACTTCAGGACAAAAAGACTAGACTATTGGTGACAGAACATTTCCAGAATGACACCAGAATAAAATTGGTACGTTTTCTTTGATCATCAACAATTTTAAAAGTGTGAGAGTCAGTCAGTGGTTAGAGTCAGGTTTTGTATGTCCGATGGATTATCATGTGAAGAGACAAATTTTAAGTGGTTTAGCAGTCGTGTCAATTAAAAAAAATCATCCAAATAAAATACCGCTGAGGACGTGAAATGAGAGTACACAGGAATTAACTGCAGGATATAACAATTTTCTTTATTCTTCCAGGGAAAGATTCAAACCCTCTTTTCAGCATCCCCTGTCTCCTTTACTATTCAGTAGTAAAAGACAGAGTAATGCAATATCTTTAATTTGGAATCCACTATAAAAGAGTCCTAAAAAGACTGAAAAATATAAAGTCAATACCAAAAGCTTCTCATATTGTAAAACAGAAGTAAAATAGCAACTAGCAGAGTCAGTTTTGGGAAAATACACCCACAGAGCATCTGAAGAGGCAAGCTAGTAGAAAGTTATTTTTAAGAATGTTGTTCAAGTTGTTTTTCTTTTTAAAAATATATTTATTGTTGATTTTTGTCTGTGCATAATACTCATTTTGATGTGTACCTCCTCTCTTCCCTGACCCCAATGAAGCCACCCTTGTGAGAGAAAAAACTTACCCAAATCTTCCAGTCCAAAACCACATTTGAAAATACAGTATTCCATCCAAATAGTCCTCTATTATACTGTTATACTTAGTTTCTTAAGGACTTTCACTGGTTTTTCAATTATTCAGCATTCAGCTTTCTTTTAGTGTTTCTATTTACATTGTTATAGTCATTATGATTCATTTGGTTCTGCTTATATAATTTTGTGAATTGGTCTTTAGTTCTTTTTAGTTAAAATTACCTTGTGGCAGTTTCACTTACTTTCCCTTGTCATGGCTGAGTTTTGTGTGTTTGGGGACTGGCATCATTTGGTGTAATAAAGGGAGGGCTACCTGTATGAAACTGCTTAACTCTGTCATCTTCCTGACATTCTCTTGTTTTTAAAAAGAGGTGTTTTTTTTAGAATTCATTAAACCATTAATCATTTGATCTCATACAAAGTAAGATTTTAATCCACCTTTTCCCCAGAGTATCAAGATGACAAATAAAAGGAGAGCTTGCACAGCCATCCAACTAAAGAGGAGAGACTTGGAAACTCGAACACTATCATCCTAGTGTTGTGTTCGTTAGTTATTTTTAAAACCACAGTAAGAGAGTTTGTGATGTATCTGTGAGGCAGATGACTAGGGTTATTGGCATAGTTTGCATCAATATTGATTCACTGGATTTCACCAATATCACCAATAATTTCTTCCTTCATAAATCCTTATGGCAAGGCACTTATATTTGCTATATGATGAGATGACACCATTTCAATTAGTAGGAAAGACTTTCTAGGCTTTTGCTTACCAGCTTGTAAAATGGAATTAAATAATTCCAGTATGGCATAGTGGCCAGAGAGCTGACCTTGGGGCAGGTACAATCTGCACTCAAGTCTGGCCACTAACATTTACTGGGTAAGGGAGTAAGGCATTTAATGTTTCAATGCTGTGTGACCCTCAGCAGATCATTTAACTTGCAGCACTTCATCATACCTCTGTAAGACTAATACATTGCAGAAAGAGTGCTGGTTTGGATTTTTAGAAGTTCCTTAGAGGGAGGAGCTCCCTTTATTGAGGGGAGTCACATTTTTGTAAAAAAAAAAATTGATTGACAAAACAAAACAAAAAGTATTATTATTTTAAATGGAAGTATTAACAATAACACTTTAATTGATAATAATAGCCAGCATTTATATAGTACTTTAATGTTCATAAATTGCTTTATATTCTAATTCCCTGACAACAATAATAATATCGATAGCAGAGAAAAATTGGAAAATAATTTAGAGAAATAATTGGGGTTAATAAAAGACTTCAGAAATTGAAATGAGATTTTAAACTAGTATCGCATTAAGAATTCTTCCACTTTTGAGTGTTAGTATGCATTTGGAGTATGATATTTGACATCAGTGCTTTGATACCAAGCAGAAAAACTTAAAAATGATAGAAATTCAAGGTAATTTATTTTAAATGCCTTAATGGATAGTTTGCTTTTAATGAAAAGCTTGTTAGAAATACATTTTTAAAAGAAAGTATATAAATTTTATACCTATGATGATAGCATTTATAAATATTTGAAAATGAGAATTGTCACAATATAATATAATTAGAAGGGCATAGCCCAAAAGATTTTTTAAAAAAGATAAATAACTTCAGCAGAATATCTGAACATTTAATAGACAACAATAATGATTAGTTGTTACAGTCTTCCAAGAGAAGTAAGAAAGCAGTGTGGTGTAGTCAAAGAACGATGGATATCTAGGACGTCTAGATGGCATAGTGGATAGAGTACTGGAGTTGCAGTCAGGGAGGATTCGCTTGGAATCCTTAGACATTTAACAACTTTGTGACATTGGGAAACTCACTTAATTACTCTGTCTCAGTTTATTCTCTAGAAAATGAGAATAAGACAATGGCACCTACTTTGCAGGATTATCATGAAAATCAAATGAGGTGACATATAAAGTGTTCTGCAAATATTAAAGTGTTATAGGTATTGGGGGTTTGGCATAAACAGAGACTATGTGAGATGGTATAACTCAGGTGAAGGATGCTGAGGTTGGAGAATTGTGGCATGTATGGATATTCTGAGTTGGTCTGCCATATGGTGGGAAGCAGTCTTTTACCTTATTGTTTGCAAAACCAGAATTGACAGGTATTGTTGAAGGAATTGTTTTGGAATTTAAGTACAAGGATGAAAGTTACTTCTTAACTCACCATTGGTAAGATCATTCAGTAAAGAGAGAAGGTCCTATGCTTCCCCCAATGCCCTAGACCATGTGGCCAGAGAAATGGGCATGGGATTTTGGAGTTTTCCTTGGTTCTTTTCCATTCTAGATGTAGTGAGTATATTCTCCACGTTGGAGTTAGTCATTGGAGATCTAGGAGTCCCAGAATCTGAGTCAGATGTTGAAGCTGTCACAGTGGTTAAGTTATGAAGAGAAAGAGTAACAGATGTTGACCTAGCTGGTAATTGACCTTGAACTTGGTGGGACTAATGCTATGTAGGAATTTAGTTAAATTGTAAACCTAATCTACCTCCCCTCTTCAGAGACTGAGGTAGCATAGGGTGAGGATATTATGTCCCCACGTTTGGGGGCAATTATTTGTACTTTTTTTAATGCTATATATTGAAGCTAAATATTCCTTTTGAAAAAGCTAATTTGATGTGTTAAGTGGTTAAAATCCATGTGATAACAGAGAAGAAAGACTCATCAACTCCCTAGAGAATCCCATGGGGATAAAATATAATAGACTTAGCCCAGAGTGAGGCTAGAGCAACTATTTTCATACATGAATGTGAGCTTTTATTATTACCTGAAAAGTTAAAGGAGGTAGAAGCAGCAGAGAGCTGAAAATCCACTGTACAATTAGGAAGAACTGGAGTCACACTTAAAGTAGAAGTTAAATTAGAAAAGTTAGTTATGAAGATTAGAAACTATGCTTGGTAGTCTGGTAGTTTTATATCTCACTGCCCCAAACCATTAATTTCAACAAATATTGACTGAACACCTGCTGGGTGCATAACATTGTGTTCTGCTCGGGACATATAAAAGTACGTCTCTTGAGGAGCTTATATTCTACTGGGGGTAGAAGAGGGATTATAAATGGTACAAAGGTAAAGAGTACATATATATTGTAAGCCTGAGATTCTAATACAAAGTGATTTCAAGATAGAGAGAATGACAGCACACGAGGGGAAAGAGAAAAAGCTTTATATAGGGGGTGATTCTATGAGGTTTAGGAGAGCAAAATCCAACAGCCAGTTTATATCTGGAATGTTAAAACTTTTGAAGGAGGGTTAAATATAGACTGAACATTATGGAGCATATCTTCAATATGAAATAATTATTAGCTCAGGGCAGAAATAAATATATTAACTTGCAACAGAAACAAAAACTGTGGAAACAAGGAAAGGAGACAATTCTAGAAATAGAAATAAAAACAAATGATATTATATGAATAGAAATGGAAAGACAAGACCTAGAAAGCAAATTAAAAAATAATTTATGATTATAGAATTGAAATTGGGTTTGATACGTCCTATTTAGATACATTTTATTTAGCATTTGGTGAAATGCTTACTAAGTTACAATTGGTGTAATTTAATTGGAGAAGTGGATTTCTGTTGCTAACAAATTAGGACGTCCTCATTTAAAAACTGATTTGCTCCTTTAAAATGGATGGTGCTTCCTTCCTCTCTCCCATCCCATTTTCTCTGGTATAAAGATCAAAATGCCCAGGGTGTGATTTTGTCTCAAACCTACTAGAGTAGAAGTGAGAAAGAGGAGGGGAAGGCGCGCATAATTCTTTAGAAGACATGGAGAATTACATACTCAGGAATAAAGTTTTGTTGGCAGAATAGAATTTGTCGACATGTCAGGAACCATGTACTGAAGAGTTGTATCTGAAGGGGATGGCACTGTTTTCTTCTCTGCCCTAGAGGAAACAGGAAGGCCCTTGGGAGCTATGGATTGTGCCTAGGGATACTTCTGAGAGTAAATACTGAGCACAGAATTTGATTGGCAGTCAGAGGAGTTTCAACAGAAAATTACCTTACAGCTATCAGTCAGTTACTCAATCCAATCAATCAGCAAGTATTTATTAGATACCTGTTATATACCTGGAATTATGCTAGGCACTGAGGATACAGATGTAATAGTTTTTTTTTAAATCTAATTATAGGGAGTTAACCATTAAGGCTGCCTCTCAAGAAGGGTTAGACTTGCCTGTTTTGTTCCAGAAATAAAAATGAAAGAAACAAATCTTAGCTTTATAGGATGGAAAATTTTCTAACAATTATAGCTGCTTACAAATGAAATAGGTTTTCTCTTGAGGTGGTGAGTTCTCTGTAATATTATGATCAGAGACATGATGACTGCTTGTCTGGGTAGTTATTATTCTGCCTGAAAAGAGGGTGGGGTTGGACTGGCTTATATATTGGGTCCCTTAAGATTCAATGTCTAGTTCAGCAGACAAAATCTTCAAAGGACCTGGCTTCTCCATTCCATGTCAACTTTAACTTTTGGGGAGACTTCAAAAGTAATTCAAAAAGAATACACTAAAGAAAGTCAGTTTGAAGTTTAGAGACATGAAGAATTGCAATTAGAGTTTTGGCAGAAAAAAAAGGATTATAATTTTCAAAGGTAAACAGAGAAAGTGGTCCCAGCCACACTTAAGAATCCAGAAGTAGATTTTCCTTTTTGAGGTCCTGTGAGCTCAGCCTTCATCTGGATTCCTCTAATTTTATTTATTTTCACCTTTTTAATATCTACTGGGCAAGGAGAATGCTTCAAATTGAATACTGTTCACTCTTCAATTTTTGAGATCGGTCTCATTTGAAATATAGCAATTTCGGATGAAAATGGAGAAGAAGAGAAAAGAGTGTAATAGACAGAGTCAAAGGTAATTTTCATAGTCTTATATAGATGTAGAAGTGGAAGGCAACTCAGAATCCATTTAGTCTAATCTTTTATAGATGGGGAACTGAGGCCCAGGGAAGGAGAAAGGGAAGGGAAGGAAACAAGCATTTAATAAAAACTACCACATGTCAGACATTATACTAAGTGCTTTATAAAGATTATCTTATTCGATCCCTATAACAGCCTTGTGAAGTAGGTGCTATTATTGCTCACATTTTACAGTTGAAGAAACTGAGGCAGAGTTTAAGTGACTTTCTTAGGGTCATGCATCTAGCTAATGTCTGAGGCCACATCCAGGTCTTCCTTACTCCAGGATAAATGCTGTATCTTCTCTGTCACTTAGTTACCTAAGAAGTTGTGATTTACCCAAGAATACTGGCTCTGAAGTTACAGGGCATGAGTTCAAATTGTGCTTCTGATGCCTTCTATATGTGTGACCTTGGGGCAAGGGATTTAACTTCCCCAAACTTATTTCCTCCCTTGTAAAATGAGATGTTTGGACTAGATAGCCTAAGAGGTTCCTTCTACCTATAAATCTGTGATCCTATGAAAATTGTCTTTGGGGTCTACCTACAAATCCAAATTCAAACTCCTCTATTAGGAGTGGCATTACTTCATTGCAGGATGCGCAAATTTGGAGTAATGACCCAAAATGTTCACATGGGCTCTCTGTGCCCAATCTGTGGCAGAACATTTCAAGGTCGTATTGGTCTGATCAGCCACAGTCATAACACACTGAATCTTCACTTTATCATGGTGATATCATTTAGGTCCTCTTCGAGAAGAAAGGACAACCAACCAAATTTGTATATCTTGTTTTACCTCTTACTGGTCCTCAACACACACCCTCTGTCCCAATCACAAAGTTTCTTTTGCTATGAGGATATTCATTATGCTCATGCTTGCCTTCGCTTCTTTTCCTTGCCCCAAATACCCTTCCTTCTCTTCCCTTTGTTGTGTTCAGTCATTTCAGTCTTATGTGACTCTTTGTGACCCCACTGGAGGTTTTCTTGGAAAAGATACTGGAGTGGTTTGCCATTTCCTCCTTCAGCTCATTTTATAGTTGAGGAAACTGAGGCAAACAGGGTTAAATGCTTCATCCAGGGTCACACAACTAGTAAGTGTTTGAGGCCAGATTTGGACTCAGGTCTTCTTGACTCCTGGTCTTTCACTGTATCTACTGTGCCACCTAGGTACCTCCTTCTCTTCCCTACTTGTTGAAATTCTATCTATTCTTTCAAGCACTTAAAGAAGTTCCATTTCTTTCATGAAGTCTCTCTCACTCTTCAAGACCATGTTTACTTCCCCACTTTTCTGACCTCCTAAAGCACTTAGACTGTATTTTAAAATTTAGGCATCATTGGTGATCAATGACTTTTTATTGCTTCATGCCTCTACAAAGTACCATTCCAATACTTCACTATGGAAGCGAAGGCAGGTTTCACATGCTAGAAAAGCTTTAACTATTGAACTGGCAGTAGACTATGTCTACTTTCTGAGGATTAGCCTTGCTAAACCTGGTGAGGTCTGTCACCAGTAGCCTGATCACTTGGCAATGACTATTTTGGCTATGGGACCTATGAAATAAAGAAATGTAAGGGAAGTCCAAATCTGAAAAAGACTTTGTTGACATATTTGTGTGTAAAGCAAGAGATGTGGTTAGATAGGAGACAGGCAATGAGATTGTTCCCTAAGCTTGAACCTGGGTTAATGCTGTCTACAGGACTCAAGTGCATATTTAGAGTTAGGGTTAAAGTTAGTGTTAGAGTTGGATTTAGGGTTTTATTTATATATATATGTATATATATTTATATATATATGATATTTGTAGTTGGTTGTTGTCCATTCTCAAAGAGAACCAAAATGATGTCACTACATTGAGGTCAAAGTACAATATGTCTGACCAATGCAAGCTTGCAAAGCTCTACCACATGTTGGGCACAAATGGTCCACATTTTGCAATATATGTCATATATCTATATAGACATATAAACATGTACAAATATTCATCTATAAAGTATGTGGAATATATGTACATGAAGATACCTGTGCATATTAACATGCATATGTATTATATATGTTTATATATGCATATGTGTATACATACACATACATGTGTGTATATGTGTATATATATATACATATGTGCATATAAATATATGTATACACACACACACATATATAAAATGATAAATTAGGTATAATCTAAGAGGAAAGGCAAAAAAGATTAGGGAAGACTGGGCAGTGGCATTAAGAGTGAGTTTTGTGGCAGATAGCAGCTTAGGCTCATTGAAGGCACAGCAGAGTTTTCCAAATGGGATACAGAACTGAAGTATAACCCACGAAACAATTTCCTAAATTCACACAACCATTCACTAGCTTTCTTGCTGTTCCTCTTACAAGCCACTGTATCTCTTGATTTCAGATATTTCCTCGTGATGTCTGGGATTCTCTCCCTCCCCATCTCTGCTTCCTGGTTTTACTGACTTCCATTGAAACCCAGTGAAAACATCACTTTGTATAGGAAGTCTTTCCAGTTCCCTTTTAATTCTAATATCTTCTTTCTGTTGCTTATCTTTTATTTATCCTGTTTCCTAATTATACAACTTGTTTGTACATAATTGCCTTTGTATTTTCTCCTGTGCTGGAGTGCTAGCTTCTTAAGGACAAGGACTATCTTTTAATGTCCCGAGCCCTTAGCATCCTTCCTGGCAGATAGTATGTGCTTAACAGATTTTTATTGACCAACTGAGAAAAAATTTATGTTATTAACCTTCCTGATAACTCGTTTGCATTAATGATGTATATATGTAGATATTCATTTGTGATTATTTCTATCTTATGTTAGAAAGCCAGAGTTTTAAAATGTGATTTCCTATGTTCTACTTAGACTATCTATTATGAAGTGAAATTCAAAACATATGTGAATCTTGAGACATTTCCCTATATTCTACCAAATTCTTCCTACTTGAGGCCAAGTCTATACTGTATACTTAATTGACTGTTTTCTTGTTAATTCATACCATTGTCTATGAAGTTATCTGCCTAAACTGTATTGACTATTTGAATACTGAGGGGATGGTTATTCCTTAAAAGTTGTATACATCATACAGTATATGTTGATGGCATTGTGTAGACATGGTTTACAAAGAATAAGCATAAAACTAGGAATATACCCATCACAGTACTACAGTCTTCAAAGTTCACATGTTAAAATGACTTCTTTGATTTTCTCAGTTTGATATATCCTTGATTACTATCTCTAATTGAAGTACAGAGTTATAAAATATGAAATATAATAATGCACATTAGAATGCCAAATATTAAGAGTCTCTCAGTTTTAAATGATAGAGAATTTTATATTTGATGTTAGACATAATGGAGAGACACTAGAATTTATTGAATAGGAAAAGTGACATCATCAGACTCATGCTTTAAAATCAATTTGACAACTGAATGGGGCATATACCCAACTCCCACTGTGTTTTTAAGAGAGCAACATTTGCGTTAAAAGGTAAAAAATCCAAAACTACCATTTATATGATTTATATAAAACTAAACCCAAAGTTACTGCCTTTTTTCACTAAAATATTATTTGTTTTAACACTGTACAGGCAGTCCAATGTCTATTTTGATTTTATAATGTACCATATAAATCCAATTTCTAGGTTTCTGTTATTGTCTGGCTTGATACACACATTTCATTCAGTTATTCTAACTGTATCAAAAGCAGTCTCAAACTTTCTCATAAGAAGCTATTTTCTCTTACTTCATAAGAACATAAAAAGTTCTTGCTTTTCCATTTCTCAACTACACCCATGGTTTCTTGCTATATGAGCTTACATGTCAAGTGATCAAATCGTGTTCTCCAAAACACAATGATTATGTTGAATAGCCTGACCTGAAAGGTACTATTATCCTAAAAAACAGAATTCTAATGGTGTTCCAAGGTGTTTATTGACACAAATGAAGGCTCTTAACTAGGGTTGCATGATTACAAACCAGAACTGACATAATTTCATCAAAAAGTTCATTTGTTTATGCAAGTAGTATGTAAAAGTTCACAGGGTACCTAAGAGGGAGAAAATACACTTTAATTTTTAGACTTTAAGGTTTCCTTTATATGATACACCCATGTCCTTACTATAATGTATTTTTATAATCGAATAGAATTAACACTTAAAAAACCATTTCAGTCCAATATTGGCAAATTTCCCTGGTTTCAGTTTCATGAGATTCATAGCGTAACATTCAACTCATTGATCTATGCTAGTTATTAGCTCAGTGAAAAGGATGAAGGAAAACACAACGATGAGGACAATTTAATAGTGCACAAATATTAATAGGTCCTATTCATCATGAATTAAATCCCCTTAATTTTGAAAGCTGACTGGGCCTTTTGAATGGCACAGTGGAAGTTTTTGGTTTATATGGATCAAAAGTTGAACCAGAGTGAAATCAACATTCTGAGGTGCTGCTTCCTTCTGGCGAATCATATCAAGGAAAATAAAATGGAAAAATAGATACATGAATTTTATGCTATTGAACAGATAACCATATTTATTTAAAAAACAAACCAAGAGCATGTTATATTGGTAATTGAATACTGTTATTGTATCTATAAGTAATAAGATAATATTAGGGAAGAAGTAAATATTAATGGAGCAGTAGGATTTTGATCAAAATACTTAATCTGAACTAATCTTTTTAGTCTTTTGGAAGAGACATTTCCAACCAGAATGTCTTTTTGAAAGTTAATTCTACTGCTAACTGTCTTTCTGAAGTGCCCTTAACTGGCTATTTCAGATATACAGCTAAAATTGAATTTAAAAGACCATCTGAAAATGTTATGGAGAACTTGGAGCAGGAAACATTTTGAATAATTTTGTTGCTTGTGATGTAGAGAAATAATAGACAGAATGAAAAAAAGGATGTAAGATCAAAAACTAAATGATTGCAAATGCTTGTGTAAGACACATGTCAACCATATGGTATTCAGATAACAAATTTTATGGTGAAACTTCAATGTATAAGAAATAATTCGATTTTTTAAAAAAAAATTATAATTTCTAGGAAGAGATGTAAAAGACTATTTAATGTGTACATTTTCCCATTACTATTTTAATGCATGTTCTAAGGTAAGAAATGGTAATATTAAAGTAAGATAGCTACTAACATGTTAAATAATTTCCAATCAAAATTGTATATACCCATTGGGGAAACAAGTATCATTTATTTCACATTAGGGTCCCTAAATAATTATCATTATTTTGAATGTTTGCTATAATTCTAAAGTGATTAAAGCTATTTTTTCAGTCAATTATTTTCTATTTTGATTTGAATTTAATAGTTGGGAAAAGCTGTCCACTGAAATTTGTGATACACAAAGAAATTAAAACATGTTTCACTTACGGCCCTGATGCTTTCAAAATGTCCACGTTCCTTCTCAAAATCAATAGGCTGTCCCTTCAAAGTCCAGTAGAAAGATACATCCAAACTGGCATCATGAATGGCTTTGCAATTGAGGACAATGCTTTCTCCCACTGTTAATTCTGTCTTCTTGGGAGTAAGTTCTATCCTTGTAGGTTCTATGACAACACATGAAGGAAGAAATGGTGAGACTGATTTCCATGAAGCATTTTGCTGTATTAAATTTAATTTAAAAACCTACCACAGAACATAAATATTGCAATTATTGAAAGCGCATAAATACTATGCTGTCAAATTATTCATTCAAATAAACAGAACCCTGATAAGATAAATTGTTTCCCAACTATAGTTTTGCATTGGAGACATTCACTATATAATGGAAATCCCACTGTGTAGTTCACTTGGTCAACATCCACTTCATTAGGAAATGTCACATTCCAGAATAGGAGAAAGTGAGTTAATAAGTGTTACGGCTTCATGATTCCTGAATAACTGTTCAATTTAGTGAAAACAATGATTAAACTGGTTTGTCACAAAGAAAAAAGACCACAGACTATTGATTAAGCCCAACTTAAAAGTGTCCTGTTGCAAATTATGAAAATGAATCTTACTTTTTGACTTCTTGGCATTTTGGTATAGAGGATACCATGCTATATCCTTCTGACATGTAGTACTATAAACTAGGATTAAATTGGAAAGATGATATAGAATTTCCATTCTGTTTTTTTCTTTCAGAAATCCAAGATGGTATCATGTTTTTGTGGACAAAGAGAAAGGGGAATGTGAAATACACACTTTAGTATGACCGTGGTGTCCTTTTTCCTCTCCCAAGATTCTCCTATACTGGCTCCATGGTATGTAGTAATATAACTATGGAATCACAAGGCAGAGAGAACCCTATCTTTGCTGGTCTTCTAGGATATTGCCCATCTTGGGACACTTGTGCTAGCTTTGGAATCAGAAGACCTCGGTTCGAATGCTGCATCTGTGTGACCTCAGTAACTCACATAACCTCACTTAAGATTCAGTTTCCTCATGAGTAAAATGAGGGTTTGAACTGTATTATGATATTATGATACCTGTGTAAATCCACAGAGTTTTTCTTTAGGATATTCCTGAGTCAAAGCATCAGAAATATTAAACTCCCTAATTTTTGAATTACTTCTAAGGAGCTATTGTAAGCAAAAAAACAAAAACAAAAACCCCTCAAAAAACAACCATAGGACAGAACATATTTTAAATATGAAATCGCAAGAAATTAGATACTCTACATAGTTTAATCAAGAAACTAGTATCTTTGGAGAAGACAGAACACACAAGCTAAATTAATCAGAACGCAGTGTTGCGGATAAACAAAGATTCTGATTAACTAGGGATTAGGAAGAAAATCTTATTCTATCTCTGTCACTGAATATATTTTACAAGGATGGTGGTCTCTTTACTGTTTGGGTCAGGTAGGTGATGCAGTGGATAGAGCACCAGGCCTGGAATCAGGATAACACATATTCCTCAGACACTTAATAGCTGTGTGACCCTGGACAAGTCACTTTACCCTGTTTTCCTCAGTTTCCTCTTCTGTAAAAAATGAGCTCGAGAAGGAAATGACAAACCACTCCAACATCTTTATCTAGAAAGCCCCAAGTGGAGTCACAAAGAGTTGAACATGACTAAATACAATTGAACCTTCTACTGTTTTAGTGGACAGGTGGTACTTAATATAATTGAATTTGTCTTTGATTATTTGGGATCTTGCACTGACCCAGGGTAATTATTATGAATCGTATCAACACTGATGATGGAGATCTGTAGATAGACAAGGTATAGAAAACTGCTTTGAATCTGTGTTAACCACCAAAGTTTCTTTCTTTCTTTCTTTCTTTCTTTTTTTGAATCATATCAGTTGACTGTCATCTCATCTGTGTCTCTCATAAAGACTGAGTTATTGCCTCTAAAAGATGTTATAGGAAAAGACTGGCACAGTGTTTGCTATGCAGTAGAGTCTTAATAAATAATTCTTTATTGACTGACAGTCAAGTTTTTCATTAAGCACTTATATGCCAGGACTGGCTGATGATGGCATTGATGACAATAGGTCACATTTACAATGCTCCTAAGAGTGAATAAAGTGGTTTTTGAAAGATTATAACATCATAGGATCATAAATGAATAACTGGAAAGAATCTTAGAGACAATCTAGAACCCTACAAAAAGTCGGGATTCTGGTTAATCAAATTTTTGTATGAAGATGAAAAAACTGAGTCAGGGAGAGTGACTTGTTTGAGGTCACATGTGTAGTGAGCATCAGAAATGAGACTTGAACCCATGTCCCATGACTCTAGAGGTAGTGCTCTGATCTCCCTCATCAATAGAAAGAGAATGTTTGTCTATATTTGCTCTTATGCCCCTAATACTCTGTGGGTGCACATATGCACAATATTAATATCTTTTTATTTATAGGCAGAAAGTTTTCTGATATGGAGAGAAGTGTATATGAAACTTGTAGAATATGCCATAGAACTGTTAGGTTCTCTTACCTTTCACAAATACAGAAGCTAGGATTTCAGCTGAACCAAAGACATTTTCCCCTTTGCAAATGTACTTTCCCTCATCCAATTTAGAAGCATTTAGGATCCGGAGACTCCCATCTGGAAGAATAGCTATTCTGAAAACAACCAGAAAAGAGTTTTTCCTGTATTACTGCAAATTCACTAAGCTGTAAGAAACTCTGATGACATCTGAAATCACTTCTATGGTAATAATAAATAAGACAAAGAATCACTGTTGGAGTAAGTAATGAGGGGAGAAACATTTTACCCTTCCAGGACATTCTACAACCTACCTGGTTATATCTCTTCTATTTAAAGGGGTTATGGAGCAATGGGCTATTTTTTTCTTTGGACACTTACTGACAGCTAATTTGAAAACTTGTGGGAAAAAGGTGACCCTGCATTTGGTTATTAAAACTTGCTACTATAATATCACCCAGTGATATTTTAATACTAAGTACAGCTATTTCCCCTCAAACTCAGAGTGACCTTAGAAATCAAATATAAAAAGACACCAGGGTAAAAAGTAGAGGAGGACAGGCATAGAACATAAAATTAATTGTATACAGTCCAAAGATGATTTATGGCAGTTGCTCTGTAGTGCAAACTGTGCAGCAAAGGGATGAAAATGAGATCTACAACTTTGGTTGCTCACTTGGCAATTTTTCCCTTAAAGAATTCGATCTTCGGAGTTTGAATTTGGGATTTTTCAAGATGTTTGTTAAAAGATGACCTCAAGTCCTGGATGAAGGTGAAAAATTAATGCATTACTAAATATTTCTAAAGTTTAAAATTGGGATCATCTTCTTTATTGCCTTTTGGGAAAGGCCACTAGTTGCCACTGGAGGTTTGCAAGTATTTCAAGTAGATTGTCTATGGGGTCTTAACTCCAAACCTTTAACAAATAAGAACAAATTGATATTTCTGTAAGACTTTAAGGTTGGTCAAGCATTTGGAATATATTACCTCTTTTGAACCTCAAAACAACTTCAGCTGGTATACAAGATAAGTGCTATTATTTTTCCATTTTAAAGACATAAAAATTGAGTTTCAGAGAGGTCCAAGTTCAGAGATTACTCTAAGGTCACTCAGAAAAGGAAATATTAGGCACAGGAATTGAACTCAAGGCTCCCTGACTCCAAATCTGGAGCTCTAATCACTATGCCAACTACCTCTGACCACAGTTATTTCTCCTTCTTTGATATGAGAGATTTATCAGAAGGCCCCATACTACCAGCAGGACAATAGTTCCCTTAAGAGAGGTACTATAGTATAGTGGCCAGAGTTCTGGAACTGAAAGGCAGGAAAAGAGGTTTTGTGCAAATCACTTAACCTCTCTGTGCTCCTATCTCTCTTTTTTTTTATAGGACAAGAATAATAATTACTTTAGTAATTGCTTCATAGGGTTATTCTAAGACTCAAAGAAGAAATTATAAATGGCAACTTTTCCTTACAGAAGCCAGGACATTGGCAGTTATTCTTCAGAATTCTTCAGAACTCCTAAGGAATTCTAATAAGGAGCATGTGGGATGTTAACATCCCCCTTTGATCATCAGGGTCTATTTCTGAGGTAAAGTGGTGTTTTTTTGAAGTTATCTCTCCTCCACAATAACTAGTGAAAAATTCTCTTTTCCCAAAGCTGGTGTTACTGTTGCACATTCTAGAGGCATCCCTGAGTAGAATGTAGGAAAACAATGTTTATCCAACAAAAGGGGAAAGATTAAAGTATTATAAATCAATGTAATGAAATATCATCATGCAGTTATGATTAACTTATATGAGGACTATAAAAAAAACAGAAAGGACTTTATAAAATAACATAAGATAAAAAAGCCTACCGGAAGTTCATAGTGCATATAAATTGTGACCATATAATAGAAAAAGTGAATGAGAATGGATGAAAAACACTGATGCAACCTTGGAGGAAGTGACTAAAAAGTTATGACACTTTAATCACTGAAATTCATTTATTTAAATATAAATAGTTACAAAGCAAGTTCAGTTATATGTATTGATGCTTACTATTAGGTTTATAATAAATCATTTTAAAAAAGTAATATTTATTTCTGCCAGTTCACTACTTATCAGTTCCCTAGAGAAAGCAAATTAGCTGCTTTGTGACTTCCATATTATCAACTCAATCCATAATTTTAAGCTTTTACTTAACATTCAAAACTACAACTGATGTAAATGTTTGTCTATATGAATTCACATGCCTTTAATTTAATGGCTAATAACAATAGCTAGCATTTATGTAGCACTTTATGGAATGCAAAGTGATTTACGTATGTTACCTCATTATTTCCTCTCCAAATTCCTGTGAGGTAGGTATAATTGTTATCCCCATTTTACCGAGGAGAAAACTGAGGCCCAGAGAGGATAAATGATTTGCCTGGGGTCTCACAGTTAGTATGTGTCTGAAGATGAGTTTGTATTTAGATCATCCTGACTCCAACTCTAATTCTCTACCCACTATATGACCAAGCTGCCAAGTTTTAATTGGATGAATTCTAGCATTCCAAAAACAGCAATGACAACTCCTATCTTTCTGTGCCTGTGTTCTAGTGCCTATATGGCTCTGGAACACAGGTAGACTTATCTCTGGTGAGATCAGCTCATTCTCCCTTTTATGCTCTCATATTTTCCTCCTTCTAGCTTATCCTCTCCCCTTCATCACCCATTTATTCCCTGACCCATTCCAATGCCAATGGGTTACTTGAAAAATTATTCTGCATTTGGTTCTCAAGTGTTAATCTCTATATCATATCACAACAGACTTATGGAAAGGTGCAAAAATGTTCTCCTGTGATATTCTCAAATCTAGGAATACGAGTATTAAAATTTAATCAGTTATTTCAGAGAATCTCAAAGCTATCAAGAACCTCAGAGACCATTTTAAAAAAATCCATGCCCTTTGTTCTGACTGGTTCCTGGACCAGTATTTCAGAAATACCCCAGCCATGACTCACTTCACTTTCTGCTCCCTGACCATCTTCTCAACAGCATCGCTACCTACCTTTCTTCACTATACTCCCCCACCTCCAAAAAAGTCCCAAATTAAACCTCATTCTGAATCATGAGCAAATAAACTCTGCCAAATTTCCGGGAAGGGAAGTGCCAACCTCTTCTCTTATGACTCAATTTACTATCCCTATCCCTATATTCCAGATAAGAGTCTTTCCCTGGCCACTACTGCCCTGTACATGTTGTCTCTCCCAGTTGCAATGTAAGCTTGAGGGAAGCTACTACCTGGGCATTTGTATTTTCTCTCTAGTGCTTAACACAATGCTTGGTCCATAATAGACACTTAATTGCTGCTTTTTAACTATTATTTTATTCGATTCAATTCAATTCATTCACAAGAAACGTTTCTATCACATCAACAACAAATGAAAATTGAAACTTTGCTCAAAGACCTATAGTGAGGGGGAAATCTGTCATTTCCTGCCATTTCCTCTCTAGGGAGGCAGCAACTCCACATTTGCATCTGTAATAGTTAGGCATTTATTCTTTATATTGAGCCAGTTTCCCAACATTTTTAATGGTATGAACCCCTTTCAAGAACAAAAAATATATGTTGTAAATTCCCAGGGTGACATTATATACTACTTATAATATTCTTTTATATTTATTCATTGAGTGCTTACGATAACTACAATGATAATTTTTACTTCCCAAATCTCTAAATTAAAATTTATTCACTATAATTACAAGAAAGTTCTATTTTACCTGTAATTATTAAAATTCTAAATATAAAATTAGAAAACTAATATAAAATAATTATGAATATTTTATGAGACATTCAAAAAAGAATGAATTCAGCAATACCTTTTATATCTTGCATAACTTCCCATTAACTTTATTTTACAAATTGTGTTTAATACAAATAATATTCTAACAAAATGAACTACATCTTAGAAGATGTTTAGCATAATATAGTGATCATATAAAAACTTAGTCTGGATATTGTATATTTTTATTTGAACAACAGTTTGCAATATTTGGTTTAACACTATACAAATACAATCTAAAATTTAGTTTTTTTCCCTTTGTTTTGATTTAAAACAAAAATAAAGTGAAAATGCCCTCTCACACAAATATGTGGTAAAAAATGATAGGAAAGTTTTATAAAATCCCATGCTAAAATACAGAAATTCATTTTTTATTGTTCAGCCAAAAATTTGTAAGGCTGTTATTTTTGAATTATGTTTATAGTTGAAAAATCTGTTGATGTGTCAATTAAATTATCTTTTTTCATCTGTTGTCAATTCCTCATCCAGAAGGTTGCCAATCCAAGTCAAGTTATTAGAAATTACATGAAAATATTCATTAAAAGTCATTTCAAAAATTTCAGATGATCACTATTTTTCTTAACAATCTGGTTAAAAATAGTTCATTTTTAAATTTAAAAAATTTGGTAATGTCATAAAGTACTCTATTGTTCTTAGTTTTGTGGTTTCAAAACTTTAGTTTCTTAATGATATGTTTTACTTTATTTTGATCATTCAGTATGTTTGTATTTGCACCCTGTAGTAATGTGCTGTTACTTAGTTTTTGAAAAAAATATTTACTAAATATACTAATTTTTAAAAAAGACAGACAAGATGACAACTAACATTTCTCTCAATTCAAATAGACTAGTGATAATAATTCTGCCATGTTAGAGACATCTAATGTTTTTATAGGTAGAAGTATAACATGCTTGCTACCCAACTAAAAGTACAGAAGTGGAATTTTGGTGTATTATGATATTGTCCATATGACAATCTCTTCTGGATAATTTAGAGCAAATGGTGTCAAAATAGAGGTGTTTTACAATTTATCCTTAAAGATCAGTACATAACCATTCTCACTCATTCAGTAATCGTTCATTTGTATTCAGTTCTCGGTGCTACATTTTTGGAAGGACACCAACAAACCCGGAAGTATCCAAAGAATGCTAATTAGGAGGCAAAGAGTAATAACGAATATGCTGTACCACTATCAGCTCATAAACTGGGGGATGTTTACCCAGAAGGAGAGAAGATTTAGGAGGGAGATGATACCTACCATCAACAATTTAAAGGGCTTCCATTTAAAAGAGGTTTAGATTTATTCATTTGATCAGAGAATGGTAAATCAGGAACAATGAGTAAAGGATGCAGAGACACAGATTTTGGGTTGTAAAAAGTTAAACTCCTAAGAACCTTCTCAGGAGATAGTGGGCTCCTCATCATTGGAGCTTCTTCAACAGAGGTTGGATGACTGACCTCTTATGGAGAATGCTACAGAGTAGAGGTGTCATCTGCCACAGTGACCTACCACACTTTTGAGGCCTGAACCAGATTAAATATATTTGAGAAATGTTTAACAAAATAAACTGAAATATAATACAACAGAGATAATGGTAACTTGTGGTTTTCTAAATCAATACACTGCTGCAGGAATTTGTTTCTGTTTGTTTGCCATCACAGCTGTAGAGGGTGTTACTTTTTCAGGTACCTATTAGATTAGGTAGCTTCTAATACTCTTTTAAGCTCAGAGATTTGAATATTTTGAGATTCTTATAGCTTCATGATGCACACTATTAAAAACAGATACATTTCAGTATATATTTTGTACTTAAAATAATTGCTCTTGTACAGGGGTTCTTAACCTTTTTTTGTGTCAGGCACCCATTTGGCAGCCTGCTGAAGTTTATGGATCTATCCTTATAATGTTTTTAAATACCTAAGATAAAATACATAGGTTACAAAATAGCTAATTTTAAAACATAACTTTTTGAGCACATAAGACAAAGTATATACATTATAAAATAAAACAACTTAAATGCAAAATGATATTTTAAGTACATAAGATAAAATACATGTTAGAAAATAAATGTGACATATTGAAATATAATTACATATTAATGTTGGAATAGTTTTACATATATTATTAAGGATAGGTATATAAATATGCAGTTTAGTTCATGGACCCCAGCTTAAGAACTCCTCTACTATGAGAGTTCTCAAGTTTGTAAAGCATTACCTGAATTTCTTAAGACTGTGGAAATTTCTTGAATAATAAACATGCATCTGGTAAGTGACCATTTTTGGAAGGCTGGATTAAAAGTTCACTGACTTGGGAGAAATATTTGAGTCTTAGAAACTGACAATATTTCACATCTTGATTTAAGACAAGTTCTTTCTTACTGACAGGAAGCAACACATTATGTTTTCCTTTTAAAGATGGTTTATGAACACCTCTGTACTTTAGTCTACCAACCCACTTGTGTGATTAAGAACTTTCAACATGGGAATATTTTTTATCTGTCAAATGGTGATGTCTGCTAACTGAAAACCTATTACCCATTTCAGAAATTTAAATATTCTTATGAGGGAATATAAAAAGGTGAAGATCATTCAAATTACTATCAATCTTATTAAAGTCTTGACAGGAAAGGATAATTCAATGGTTATTTAATGTGTTATTGAATTAGATAATGAATATGATTTGCTTTATTAAAAAGTGTTTTCAAAGCAAAGTACAATTGTTCTTGGACAATTCAAACAAAAATAACAACAAATACTCTACTCACACATGAATTATCTCAATAATGTCCAAGTTAACTATCAGTATGTATCAGGGAACCATAGTACTATATAACTGCATCGACAGCTACTCAGATGAAGAAGCACTGTTACATTGGTTGATAACTCTTTTTTATGTTTATATATCCACTCATACACAGCCTCTAGAGACATGCTGTCTTCCTCAGGCATAAGTCTAGGACATATCGGAGAGCTTACAAACATTTTTTAACCTTACTAACTGCTACCAACTTCTTCAAATTAATGCCAAGAAAAATTATGTTACTACGAGAAACCAACTAAGCATTTCTAGGGAATTTATAACTTGGAGCAAATAACCAGTAACTTCAGGGGCACAGATTGGCGTTTCCATCATTACTGTCAAAGGAAGGTAGCAACTTAAGGAGAGTAGACAGATTTGGAAAGTGAAAAACTGGAAAAAAGATGGTATCTTAAATTGGGATTTGGATTTCTGGCCCAAGGTTTAGAATATATTATTAAATGGATAGTCTGTGAATACTTAGAGATCACTGAGAACCTCTATGATCTCATGAAAAATAGGTTTTGCTATACTAATGTCATTTCTTTTTCTTTATCTCTCTCTTTTTTTGATTAGGCTACAAAACTAGCAGACCAAGGAAATGGCACTTGTCCTGGATGTTTAGATTTCAGTAGGAAATCTGTACAAAGATTTAGACAAAGAGTTGTATTTGGGTGGAAAATATAGAGAGATATGGACTATAGGATTAGAGTATCACAGATTTAGAGTTAGAAATAATCTTAGAGGTCATTGGGTCCATATTCCTCATTATCCGTCAGTTAATAAGCATTTATTAATCTTCTATTACCAGGCACTGTGATAAATGCAGGGGATACAAAGAAAGATAAAGAAAAACAGTCCTGCTTTCAAGGATCTCGTAGAAATCGAGTTGCAGAGAGATTAAAGGCCTTGCCCTGGATCACACACAGAGCTAGTAAAGTTCTGAGGTGTGACTTGAATCTTCTAAGTCTCTAAGTCTAGTATTTTGTCTTGTCTAACACCCTACGTTGCTATAGAGAGCATGGCAGAGTGGATGGAGTTCTGGACTTGAGGCCACTGAGACCTGTGCTTGCATCCTGTCTGTCTCATAGTGAGCCAGGTATGGCAGTTAATACCCCCATTTTAAAAATGAAGAGAGGGAGGTATAGAGTTTTACTGACTTGTCCATATTCATATAGTAAGTCAGTGTCAGAGGTAGTCTGACACCAAGTTCTTACTCTAAGACTGGGTCTTTTTCTACTAGACCTCCATGAAAGAGGATAGGAGTCTTAAGACCTGGTTTGAATCCCTAACTATATGACTTATTAGGTGTATTAAGAGCTGAAACTCAGATTCTCTGACTCCAAATTCTGTGCTGTTTCCACTTCACCATTTCACAAAACTTACTACAGTGCCTAGCACATAGTAGGCACTTAATAAATGCTTATTGACTGACTGACTTTACCATGTTCCTTCTCTAGTTGTCATACCCTGGATCTGAGTGTTCATTTTTGCCACTTTTACTATCTTTGCCATTTTAGCAAGTGAGTGACTTGACTTCTCTGGAACCCAGTTTCTGCATCTGTAAAAATGACAGTTTGATGTTCATATATCATCTGTAATCTGATGATTCTAATTTACCTAAGAGATTATAAAATGGTAGCACTGGAAGAGACCACAGAGAACTTCTACTATAGTGGTCTTGAGATAACATCAAATGTTTGTTTTAACTGGTATTTTTATTTCTGTATCTCTGCAAGGCTCATCATGCAAGACTTAATTGTATTTTTACTTGAACATAGGGACAAAAGGCTATATAACATGATTTGTGAGTCAATTTGTGGCTAGTTTGAGATCCCTGATCCAATTACCTTCTTTGGCCTACTAATGAGGAAACTGAGGCTTAAAGAGGTTAAATAACTTGCCAAATATCATGCAAGCAACAGCAATACTGGAAATCAAATTTATATCCTAAATCACACTGTAGTACTCCATGTGCCCCAGTCATCCCATCTGCTTAAACATCCACAGTGACAAAGTTTCCAACTGTTTACAGGAGCCTTTAAACAGACTTTAAAAAGCCCATCAAGTGCTAAATTATTGGAAGTCTCTTTAGTGGTTTTCCTAGGAAATTCCACCACTTTGTCTTAGTTTTTCCCTTACAAACAATAGAAAATGTCTACTCCTGTTTCTACATGACAACCCTTTAAACATCTAAAGATTTGCCAGTCTAACAACATTACCAGTTGTGTGTAATCTGTAAATTGGATGACAGCTGCAATGTATTTCTTTATCCATATCAGTGATAAAAAAAGTTGAGTGAACAATATAAGAGGGACAAATCCCTGAGGCATTTCACTAAGTAGTAGATGTACTTTAGTCATTCTCTAAGAACTTCTAAAGAAGTTATATCCTAGGTCTCAGTTATATAAGGAGCCATGCTTTTGTCCATGTAGGTACTCCTTGAATAGCCAATACTAGGTGATTTCAATTTGTATGGAGATCTCAGTAGAGTTCAACAAGGATCCTGTGCTTGGCCCTCTGGTAATCTATATGTTTATGATTGACTTGGATAGAGACATAGAAGGAATACTTGTCAAACATACAGAAAACACAAAGTTAGGAGGGATAGCTAATACACAGAATGCCTGAATAAGGATCCACAAAGATCATGGTAGGTACAAACTTTGGACTGAGTTCAACAGGATGAAATTTAATAGGAATATAGTTAAAGTTGTACACTTGGGTTTAAAAAAATGTTTTTCAAGATACAGGGAAGGCATCATTTCGAATACTGGCAAGTTATTGCAGCCTATAACAATATGAGTGTGCAGAGACATATGGATGAAAAAAGCTAAAGGAGTATGGGACTAAATTAAGATGGATATAAGGAGGAAGAAAGGAAATAAGCATTTATTAAGTTCCAGCTCTGTGCCAGGCACTGTACTAAGTTTTGTTGGTTTTTGTTTGTTTGTTTCACGACTATTACCTTATTTGATCCTTACAACAACCCTGGGAGGTATATGCTATTACTATCCTCATTTTATAGTTGAGGAAACTGAGGCAGACGGAGGTTTAGGTTTCTTGTTCAAGGTCACACAGTAAATATTTGAAGCTGGATTTAAATTCAGACCTTCCCATCTCTAGGCCCAGTGCTCTATTCATTGTGCTACTAGTTGCTAACTTCTAGGAATAAGGAGGTATTTGTCCCTGTATTATTAAACCACTGCAGGAATATTGTGCTAAACTATGGGCACCACAGTTTAGGAAGAAAAATTACAATCTAGAGAGTATACAGAAGAGGGCAATTAGGATAATAAGGAGTCTCTAGTCCTTACCTTATGACAATCATTTGAAGGCACTGAGTTTTGTTCAGCCTGAAGGACATGAGAGCTATCTACAGGTATTCCAATGACTATCACATGGAAAAGGAATTAGATTTATTTTGCTTGGTCCTAAAAGGCAAAATCTAGGAGCATAGTGGAAAAGAACACTGGATTTCAAGTCACAAGGCCTGTGTTCAAATTCTGACTATGATACTGTCTATGTAACTTCAAGGAAGTTCCAGATCTTTAGATTTAAATCTACATAAAAAGAAGTAAATAGAGGCCTCCCAAAGGGTACAAAAACTTCCTAATAGTCAGATGGGCAGCCTGGAGAGAAATGGGGTTTCCCCTGTTTTGAGATCTTCCAACAAAGGCTGGATTTCTCCTTATGGGCATGTTTGTAGATAAGATTCCTTTTTAGCTCTAGGTTGGCCTTCTGCAGTCCCTCCAGACTCTGAAATTCTTTGATTTCACAATGCACCTCCCCTATTAAAATCACTCTATGCCTTTGTAACTTCTATATAGGAATATATCATTGGTAGAAAATCTAGTCATGAACTACTCTGACCTTAGTTTGATCAGTACATGGATCACAGTTGATTTCCTTTCCCACATTCAAAACTTTTCCTATTGGATAGAGCTTGACAGAGTTTGTGATTTCTTGCCTAATCAATACTTGAGGATCCTGGATCACCTCTATGCCTCAACTAGGCATAATGAAACTACCAAAGGACTATTTTATAGAAGGATAAAAATAAATAATCACAAAATTCATATGGATGAACAAAAGGTCAAGAAACTTAAGGGAAATAATGAAAAAAGTGAGATGGGAGAAAATGTAGGACTTCCAGATCTTAAATGATATTACAAAATAGTAATCATCAAAGTTATTTGGTTTTGACTAAAAATAGAGGGGTTGATCAGTGGAACAGATTTGGCATACAAAACACAGGATCAAATGAACCTACTTGCTGAGAGATTGATAAATCAAAGACACCAGCTACTGGGGTAAGGACTAACAAAAATTACTGGAAAAATTGTCTGAAAATACTGAATTACAGTTGGAAGTCCTGGCTGCTATCTTGAATCATACTTTGGGAAACTTTCTGCTCCAACAGATTAAACCTGTCTACTAAAGATATGTTCCAGATTCATTATTATTTTTTTAACTACATATCTCAGCTAACTATAAAGACCTGTACCAAACACATTTATTTTTCATTTTCCCCCCAAAAGCTTTTAGCATAGTACTAACAAGAAATTGATTTCATCAACAAAGAGAAATTAAAATCTTATACATAAATAAAGCTAAGCAAGCAGGTCCCAGGTTTGCTGTACTGAGTCCAACCTTTTCTACTAATATTATTCTAAAAGTAGAAGATACTGTGGATTTGGGTACCTTCCAGTTTTCAGACTTTTTAGTCACATATTTAATTGAGGTGATATTGACTTCTTGGCCCTGTGGCTTCTCATAATGATCCAACCTGTGCCATCATTTCACATTTTGGACATAGGACTTGCTAGTGCTTTTTCAATGTACACTCTAAAACAAAAGAATGAATAAAAATATGAAACTTTTATTTCTCCTTGAAAATCTGTGAGTTTTATTCCTTTTCTGTCAGCATATTACACTGTTGTTGTTGAGTTGTTTTAGTCATGTCTGACACTTTGTGACCCCATCTGGAGTTTTCTTTTTTCCCCATATACATTTATTTATTTTCAGTTTTCAACATTCACTTCCACAAAATTTTGAATTTCAATTTATCTACCCATCTCTCCCCTACCCTCACCCCAGGAGAGCATATACTTTGATTACTGCCCCCTGCCCCAAACACACTTATTCCCTTTCCTTCTATTTTCATGTAGGGTAAGATAGATTTCTGTACCCCATTGCCTATATATCTTATTTCCTGGTTGTATGTAAAAACAAGCTCTAATACTCATTTTTGAAACTTTGAATTCCATATTCTCCCTATTCCCCCATCCCCACTCTCATTGAGAAAGCAAGTAATTCGATAAAGGTTATAAATGTGTGGTCATGCAAAACACCTCCATAACAATGATGCTGTGAAAGACTAACAATATTTTCCTCTATCCTGTCCTGATCTCAATTTGTTCAATTTTCTCCTTTCACCAGTCCCTCTACCAAAGTGTCTGCTTCTGATTATTCCTTCCCTCAGTTGACTGTCCTTTCTCTTATGACCTTCTACCCTGCTTTCTTGTAGAGTAAGATAAACTTTCATACCCAACTGAGTGTGGATGTTATTCCCTCCTGAAGCCAAATCTGATGAAAGGAAGGCTCACTTATTCCCTCTCACCTTCCCCTTTTTCCCTTCCATTGTAAAAATTCTTTCTCATCTCTTTTATATGAGGTAATTTACTACATTCTATGTCTCCCTTTCTCTTTCTCCTCGTACATTCCTCTTAAACCTCAATTCTCTTTTTTAGATATCATGTCTTCATATTCAACTCACCCTGTGTCCTCTCTTTGTCTGTCTCTGTATATATACATCCATCCTCATGAGTAACAAATGTCATTTTTACATGTAGGAATATAAGCAGTTCAACTTTAGTAAGTCCCTTATGATTTCTCTTTCCTGTTTACCTTTTATGTTTCTCTTGATTCTTGTGTTTGAAAGACAAATTTTCTATTCAGCTCTGAAATTTTCAACAAGAATGTTTGGAAGTCCTCTATTTTGTTGAAGCTCCATTTTTCCCTCGAAGTATTATCATCACTTTTGAGGGTAGGTAATTCTTGGTTTTAATCCTAGCTCTTTTGATCTCTGGAATATCATATTCTAAGCCCTCTGATCCCTGCTAAGTCCTGTGTTAACCTGCTTGTGTTTCCACAATGTTTGAATTGTTAACTTCTGGTTGCTTGTAATATTTTCTCCTTGACCTGGGGACTCGGGAATTTGGCTACAATATTTCTAGGAACTTTCCTTTTGAGATCTCTTTCAGGAGGTGATGAGTGTATTCTTTCCATTCCTATTTTACCTTCTGGTTCTATCAGAACAGTTTTCATTGATAATTTCTTGAAAGATGATGTGTAGGCTCTTTCTGTGATCATGGCTTTCAGAAAGTCCAATAATTTTTAAATTAACTCTCCTGGATCCATTTTCCAGGTCAGTTGTTTCTCCAATGAGATTATTTCACAATGCCTTCTATTTTTTTTTTTCATTTTTTGGTTTTGTTTTATAATTTCTTGATTTCTCATAAAGTCATTAGCTTCCATTTGCTCCATTATAATTTTAGGGTATTGTTTTCTTTAGTGAACTTTTGAACCTCGTTTCCCATTTGACCCATTCTGCTTTTTAAGGTATTCGTCTTTTGGACTTTTGACTTTTTGGACTTCTCTTGTCATTTGGGTTAGTTTAATTTTTTTAATAAAAATTTATCTATTTAACTTTTTACATTCCTTTTCACAAAATTTTGGGTTCCAAATTTTCTCCCCTTTTCTCCCCTTCCCCACCCCAATACACTGAGCAATCTAATTTTCCCTATCACCAATCTGCCCTCTCTTCTATCATCCCTCCCTTCTCTTGTCCCCATCTTCTCTTTTTTTCCTGTAGGGCCAGATGATTTTCTATTCCCCATTAACTGTATTTCTTATTTCCTAGTAGCAACAACAATACTAACCAGTTGTTCCTAAAACTCTGAGTTCTAAATTCTCCCCATCCCTCCATCCCCACCCATTCCCTTTGGGAAGGCAGGCAATTCAATATAGGCCCTATCTGTGTAGTTTTGCAAATGACTTCCATAATAGTCGTGTTGTGTAAGACTAACTGTATTGCCCTCCATCCTATCCTGCCCCCCATTGTATCTATTCTGTCTTTTGATCCTGTTCCTCCCCAAGTGTTGACTTCAAATTGCTCCCTCCTCCCATTGCCCTCCCTTTCATCATCCCCCCTGCTTACTTATCTCCTTCTCCCCCACTTTCCTGTATTGTAAGATAGGTTTTCATACCAAAATGAGTGTGCATTTTATTCCTTCCTTTAGTCGAATGTGATGAGGGTAAACTTCTTGTTTTTTTCTCAGTTCTCCTCTTTTTCCCTCCACTAAAAAGTCTCCTGCTTGCCTCTTGAATGAGAGATAATTTACCGCATTCCATTTCATCCTCTTTCCTCCCACTACATTTCTCTCTCACCATTTACTTTAATTTCTTTTAAGATATGGTCCCGTCCTATTCAATTCACTCTGTGCTCTCTGTCTCTGTATGTACGTGCATGTGTGTATGTGTGTGTGCGTGCATGCGTGTACATGTGTGTGTGTGATCCCACCTACTACCCAGATACTGAAAAGTTTTAAGAGTTACAAATATTGTCTTTCCATGTAGGAATGTAAGCAGTTCACTTTTGGTAAGTCCCTTATGACTTTTCTTTGCTGTTTACTTTTTCATGCTTCTTCTCATTCTTGTGTTTGAAGGTCAAATTTTCTTTTCAGCTCTGGTCTTTTCATCAAGAATGCTTGAAAGTCCTCTGTTTCATTGAAAGACCATATTTTCCCCTGAAGTATTATACTCAGTTTTGCTGGGTAGGTGATTCTTGGTATGAGTCCTAGTTCCTTTGACTTCTGGAATATCCTATTCCGCACCCTTTGATCCCTTAATGTAGAAGCTGCTAGATCTTGAGTTATCCTGATTGTATTTCCACAATACTGGAATTGTTTCTTTCTAGCTGCTTGCAATATTTTTCCCTTGACCTGGGAATTCTGGAATTTGGCCACAATGTTCCTAGGAGTTTCTCTTTTTGGATCTCTTTCAGGCAGTGATTGATGGATTCCTTGAATACTTATTTTGCTCTCTGGTTGTAGAATCTCAGGGCAGTTTTCCTTGATAATTTCATGGAAGATGATGTCTAGGCTCTTTTTTTGATCATGACTTTCAGGTAGTCCCATAATTTTTAAATTGTCTCTCCTGGATCTATTTTCCAGGTCAGTTGTTTTTCCAATGGGATATTTCACATTCTCTTCCATTTTTTCATTCTTTTGGTTTTGTTTGCTGATTTCTTGGTTTCTCAGAAAGTCATTAGCCTCCATCTGTTCCATTCTCATTTTGAGAGAACTATTCTCTTCAGTGAGCTTTTGAACCTCTTTTTCCATTTGGCTAATTCTGCTTTTGAAAGCATTCTTCTCCTCATTGGCTTTTTGAACCTGTTTTGCCAATTCAGTGAGCCTATTTTTCAAGGTGTTATTTTTTGGGTCTCCGTTACCAAGGTATTGACCCGTTTTTCACGCTTTTCTTGCATCTCTCTCATTTCTCTTCCCAGTTTTTCCCCCACCTGTCTAACTTGAGTTTCAAAATCCTTTTTGAGCTCTTCCATGGCCTGAGCCCACCGGACATCCCCTTGGGATGTCTGGGATACAGAGGCCCCAACCTCCACATCTTTCCCTGATCGTAAGAATATTTCCTCGTCATCAGAATTGAAAGGTGGGAACATTTGTACCCCCTCAACGTCGCTCTCTATAGTCTTATTTTTCTTCCCTTTTCTGGGCATTTTCCCAGCCAGTTACTTGACTTCTGAGATTCCTGTCCACCCCTGCCTAGATCCACCCAGCTAGTGCTTGGGGTCTGAGATTCAAATGCTGCTTCCCAGTCTCAGGGCTATCCGTGGTGGGAGTGGCTGCTATTCAATGTGAGCTTAAGTTCTGGTGCTGGGGTGGGGGTAGGGCCGCCTCCCAGGCTCAGTTCCCTCAGGGGCTTTATGCAGAGATCTTCAGTAATGGGGCAGGTGGGGGCAGGGCCGCCTCCCAGGCTCAGCTCCCTCAGGGGGTTTATGCAGAGAATGCAGCTCCTGCCTGCTTGGGGAGTCCCAGGGGCTGCTGCCACTGCCTCTGCCACTGCCTCTGCCGCTGCCTCTGCCACTGCCTACCAAGGGGGCCCGAGTCACGGAGACACCCTGCTCTCCTCTCGGCCAGCCCAGATGTCTCTCTCACTGACCTGGAGCGTCTGTGGGAGGAGGGAACTTCCCGGCTGCCAGAGGTTCCGTCTCTGAAGCCTGCTTGGATCTGCTCCTCTGGGACTGCCTGGCCAGGGCAGCTCAGGGGTGGGCTCCACTTTCTGGAGCACATTGAACCCCTGGGGATCAATCTCCAGGGCTCTCTGGAACGGAAATCTTTTCCACTGTGTTTCTGCATTCCTTGCAGTGCTCCAGAATTCGTGGGGAGTTCTTCTTGCAGCAAATATATGGGCTGTGGGTTTGGAGCTAGCATACGTGTGTCTTTCTACTCCACCATCTTGGCTCCACCCCCGGATTAGTTTAATTTTAAAGGTGTTATTTTCTTAAACATTTTTTGGGTTCCCTTTAGTAAACTGTTGGCTGATTTTTCATAATTTTCTTTCATCACTCTCATTTCTCTTCCCAATTTTTTTCTCTACTTCTCTTACTTGATTTTCAAAATTCTTTTTGAGCTCTTCCAGGGCCTGACACCAATTCAAAGTTTTCTTAGAGGCTTTGGATGCAGGAGCTTTGAGTCTGTTATCTTCTTCTGACTGTGTGTTTTGATCTTCCTCATCACTAATGACATAAGAAAATACCTCTTCACTGAGAAAGTAAAAATCTATTGTCTACTTTTTTCCCTGTTTGCTCATTTTTCCAGTCAATTATTTGACTTTTGAGCTTTGTTAAGTGTAGAGCTCCAGAAGCAGCCTCCACTTCAGCAGGGACTGCAGTCATCCTGGGGCTGGAGCAGGACCAGACTTCCCTCTCAGTCAGGTGAAAGAACCTTCCCTCTGACCTTTGAAGCTGTCTTTAGTGTTTGTGGGTTAGGAAGTCAGGTGTCCACAGCAGCAGCCAGAAATTCATTCCCCTAAGCCCTCTTCCTGCTCCATCCATGCCAACATGGCCCATGCCGAACTGAGCTCTGCTCCCAGCCTATTGCAATAGACCCTTCTCATTAATATTCCAGATTGTCTTGGGCTGGATATTTGCTTCAGTCTGTCATTTTGTGGCTTTTGTTGCCCTAGAATTTGTTTAGAGTCATTTTTTACAGGGTTTTTGAGGGGCTTGTGGGTAGAGCTGCTTCTTCTCCACCATCTTGGCTCTGCTCCCACGACTCAATTTGGAGTTTTCTTGGCAAAGATATTCGAGTGGTTTGCCATTTCCTTTTCCAGCTTATTTTACAGATGAAAAAGCTAAAGCAAACAGGCTAAAGTGACTTGCTCAGGATCACTCAGTTAGCAACTTTCTAAGGTCAGAGTTGAATTCAGGAAGATGAGTCTTCCTGAATTCATGACCAACACTCTACCCACTGTGCCTCCTACCTGCTCAGTATACTAGATTATAACCTTCTAATTCTCCCAGAAGCTATGGATGAATTACCATGACACCAGAACCTCTAAGGTCACAGAGATTCCATCTAGAGAAGAACTTTTTGATATTCCTACCAGGTATGACTTTTTTCTCTCCATTTAAAGTGTGCTGATCCAATTAGAAAATGTGACTGACTAAGGTTTATAACATTAATGAATCAAATTATATCTTATTAATTTATTTTTTGAAAAGACATTCATTTGCTCATATCACTTCTCTAGAAGTAAAGTCAAATTGTTGCTGTTCAGGTGTGTTCGACTCTTTGTGACACCCATGGGCTGCACTGTCCATGAGGTTTTCTTAGCAAAGATATTAGAGTGGTTTGCTATTTCCTTCTCCAGCTCATTTTACAGATGAGGAAACTGAGCCAAATAAGGTTCAGTGATTTGCTCAGGGTCACACAGATATCAAACATCTGAGGCTAGAGTTGAAATCAGATCTGTTCTGACTTCAGGCCCAGGTTCTATCCACTGAGCCACCTAGCTGCCTCCTAAATGTCATATAAATAGCACTTATTAAGTACCTGATATTGAAAGTAAGGAAGTGAACTGAACCACATCATTTGATCTTAAATGTAGCTCTGACGTGATTTAGTTGACACATGGGCAAACCACTTAGTCTCCATACATCAGCTTAGTTACAGACATGTTGGAGTTGGAAAAGATTAAACTAATGGGATCATTTAGCTCTAAAACGATACTCTGTTCCTGACACTGCTAAGAATTGAGAAGAACACAAATGAAAAGAAATCATCTGTATTCTTAATGTAGTTATTCTTGGGTTTCTACATATGTGGAATAGTCAGAGAACAAATAAGGTGTTATATAATCAAATGAGAAATTTTATTTTATAGACTGACAGGTGTTGTGGGATTTCAGAGAGGGAAATCTCACCTTTGCTTGCCAGAGTGCCAAGAGGTTTCAGGGAGGAGCAGTGATTTGACCCAGCATTTGTATTAATATGATAGCTCAAAATGCAAATGTTTGGGGAAATTGAGGCAATTAGCTGCATTTTGCCTGGGCTATATGAGTATTGCTGGTAAAAATATTTCTTGGGCTTGATCATCCAAATAATTATCTCAATCATGTTGCATTTCAATTTGAATATGTAAACACATTTTCAGTGTATCAGAATAAAGGAATATAAAATATTCATCTGTTTCCCTGACTGACTTTATATTGATGGAGTAAATTTAAGCAAATTAACTGAATATTTTAGATTCCAACAATCCCTACTGAAGGAAAAGGGGAATTTAAGATTCAATTCAAAAAACATTTTTTAAGTGCCTGCTCTGTTCCTGGCACAGTGCTAAGGACTGGGGATACAAAAAGAGGTAAAAGATAGTTCCTTCCCTCAAGGAACTTATAGTCTAAGAAGGAAACAAGTAAACAAATATATACAAAGCAAGCTATACACAGCATAAATACAAATAAAAGAGGGAAAGTTTTGGAATCAAGAGGGACTCACAAAGGCTTCCTGTAGAAGGTGGAATTTTAGTTGGGAATTAAAGGAATCTAGGGAGGTAAGTAGTCAGAGTGGAAAAGAAGGGTGGTCTCGGTATGGGAGAAAGTCAGAGAAAAATCCTGGAGCTCAGAGATGATGTGTCTTGTTTCTGGAAAAATCAGGAGGCCAACGTCACTGAACTGAAGAGTATGTGTCTGGGAAGAAGGAGTGAGAAAACTGGAAGTGGCCACGGAAGCCTAAGCTATGGAGGGCCTTGAATTCTAAATAGATTATTCTGTATTTCCTCTTGGAGATTACTGAGTGGGTGGTTGGAGGCGAGGGATGATACGATCAGACCTCTGTTTTAGGAAAGTTACTTTAGTACAGTCCTGCATTTAGGATTAGGTTAGGGTTAGGGTTAGAGTTTTCCTCCATATTTTTCATGGATGCCTTTGATGCACTGCAAACTGCCCAAGGGACACAGGTTGTGCAGGCCTGCTTTAATGGCAGAATGGAGAATGGCTTGAAATGGAGAGAGACTTGAGGTTAGCAGACCTATTGCACTAATATAGGCACGAGGTGATGATGGCCTTCACTAGGGAAGTGGCAGTGTCAGAGGAGAAGAGGGGCATATTGGAGAGATATTGTGAGGTTAAACTGATACCTTGGATATAGGGAGTGAGAGATAGTGAGGAATGCAGGATGACTCCTAGGCTGTGAGTCTGAGAGACTGGGAGGATGTTGATCTCTATAGTAATAAGGAAGGTGGGGGGGAATGAATTCTGTTTTGGACATATTGAGTTGAGGTTGTTATGTTCATCCTTTGTTTTTGAAGAAGACCATGACATCAGAGAAATGATGACATGACTTGCACTTGACTTTGTTTTGAGTGAGGGAGGGCTGTGCAAGGTCACCAGCCTCACTTTGTCCTCATGAGCCATCTGGATCCAGTGACCAGATATTCATCAGGATGACTACAGAAGGCTCAGGATATTGAGTTTAAGGTGCCTATTGGATATCCAGTTCAAGATGTCTGAAAGGTTGTTAGAGAGGCCAGATGGGAAGACAGGAGAGAGAATGAGGCAGGAAAGGTAGAAGTGAAAATCATTAGCATAAATTAATTAAATTCATAGGAGCTAATGAGATCTCCAAGTGATGAAGTATGAGTAAGAGAAAAGATCCAAGACAGAAGCCTGAGGCACACTTGGCTAAAGAGTGTGATCTTGTGGAGAATTCAGTACAGGAGACAGAGACAGAGCATTCAGATAGATTTAGAGTTGGTTGAAACTTCCTTGATGATCTAGTTTAATCCTACCATTTTTCTAAATGAGGAAACAGAGGACAAGAGAGAAGAAACTTATTCAGTGTCACACAGATACCATTAACTGAGCACACCAGATATTTTGACTCCAAATCTCTTTCCAATCTAACACGTGGCTTTTGGTGAGAATTATTTCATCTCTCCATACTAATCACATTATCTGGGTAGTTACTCTTTTCTCTTTTCACTTTATCTGGGAAGATACAGAATTTATACAATTAAATCCTTGAGAGATTAGTGGAGGTAATGGAGGATTTCATAGCATCATAGATTCCTAGTCAAAGGTAGAAGAAACTGCAGAGGCTATCTATTCCAAACCTATCATTTCATAGATGAAGGAGCTAAGGTCCAGGAATGGCAAATGATTTGCCCAAAGCTCCATGGATCATAATTGTCAAAGGTAAGGTTCAATTTACATGCCCTGACTTGAGAGTCAGTATCATTCAACTATATTCAATACTTTTGTAAAGATAACAATGTCTGTGTCAACTAAACTAGTTAAAAACCATTTGCATAATTGAATCATATTCTTATTTTGCAAACCCAATCAGGTTTCTTCTGACTGGAGGAACCAAAATACCCACTGATTAGAGTGACCCCATTTGAATATATATTATTAAAAATGGTAGTAATTGTGCATGCTTTTGAAAGGTTTTTGTTGCTATTTAGGTGGTAATAGTGGCACCAGATCACTTCATGTTAATTTTAATTGCTGTTCAAGTCCCACAGATTTTTCCTTGGTCTCAATATCTAATTTTCCATATGAAAAAATGAAATTTTACTCTCATTCAAAGGAATCATATCTGTCATTACTTTAGATACCAAGTTGACATAAGATATGGATATTTCCCTCCTATAGATCTTACCAATTATTGAAATAAAAATGAGGTGCATCAAACAATGAAAACTTATTGGTCTGATTTCAAAGAAAAACTACTACCAAATATCAATATCCATGCAAAAAACACTTGAAAGGAATAT
This sequence comes from Bettongia penicillata ogilbyi, assembly GCA_023548195.1. Classification (NCBI taxonomy): domain Eukaryota; kingdom Metazoa; phylum Chordata; class Mammalia; order Diprotodontia; family Potoroidae; genus Bettongia; species Bettongia penicillata. The sequence continues at coordinate 3,026,672 of JAJHZJ010000688.1, read as the reverse complement.
TCAGTACTAATTGTCTCATTATTAATTTAACACTGCTTTCTCTTGATTCAATTTCAGCAATGCATGATAATTCGGTAGACTACTTTATTTAGGTATTCAAGGAGGACAGACTTTTTATAACTTGAGAAATAATATCCAGTTAAAGGTAGAAATTAAAGAACCTCAAGTGGTAGTATAGTAGGTGCCTTTTGGACAGGGAATTAAGAATATTGAGCTCTCACATTTAAAATTTCTGACACATACCACTTGAGCAAGTCACGTATAATTCGTTGGCCTCAGTTCCCTCATCTCTAAAGTGAGGTGGCTGGATTAGATGATAGGCATTTCCTTGTTTGTTGGCACTTAGTGCAGTGGTTAATAATGCTCTGTCTGTCTGTCTTTCTCTGTTGGTCTTTCTTTGTCTACCTGTTTTCTCTCCTCTGTGTTTCTGTTTGCCTATCTTACAGTATAGTATATACCTAGTCTCCCAACTTTCATTCATATCTGGTCTGGTTTAGCTGCAATTTTACACACAGCTTCTTCAGACAAAAGTTCTAGTGGCTTTTCAATGATTCAGAAAGAAGAAAGTAAACAGGGCTGAACTGAACCTAAACCAAACAAGCAAATGTATTTCCAGCAAGGTCTCACCTGACCTCAGACATGCATCTACTCTAAAGGAGAGAAAACTACCTAAAAGGGGCTATCAAGATACACAATATTCCTGATGTATGATACAAATCCATTTCCACCAGTTCCCTAGGGAATCCTCCCTCTCTAAGACCTCAAGCAGTTTAAATGCAAAACTGCATACAGAAGGGAAATATTCAATACAAAAAGGAAACATATCTACAGATATCCAAGGGAATACAGGCTCCCCAAAGACATAAAGATTCATCTATGTTTTTTGTACCTTCTTCAAGTCTGATAGGGTTCTGGCACAGGCAGGATGATGGGGCCCCATTTTCAAATACAAATAATGAAAAGTTTGCCTTTGCCTGCTTATTTTCATTTTCCTGGGACACCTTTGCCCTGGAACAGCCTACACACCCTACAGTGCACTCACCCTAGAATAACTTTTCACAAGACCCACTTCACTTCTACTGATGAAGTCTTCCTGGAATCTCTATTTTGTGCTAGAGCCCTGGATCTCCTGCCTTCATTCTCCTGGTCCAATTACTGACTTTTAAAACTGTGCTTTCACACACACTTTCTCTCCTCTCTAAACAGTCACTGTAGCCTTTTGGGCTTTTTCCGTTAAAATGCAAGTTGCTTCATGTAAGTGCTAGTCTTAACTTTTGCTTGTATTTGTATCCCCAGGGCTTAGCACAGTGTCTGACACAGAGTTAATGATTAATGGATGTCTTTCCTTTCCTTCCTGGTTTCCTTCCTTGTCCTGGTTTACTAACCCAGCCTGGGTTGTCCCAATGCCAAAACGACTATTTGATGGAGAACTCATGCAGGACAAGTGCTCATATGATGGTCAGAGGAAGTGATACAAGGATACTCTCAAGGTCACTCAAGAACTTTGGAATTGATTGTATAACATGGGAGACACTGGTACAGAACCTCTCAGCATGGCATGCCTTCATCAGGGAAGGTGCTGTGCTCTATAAGCAAGGCAGAATTGAAGTAGCTCAAAACAAACATGAGATATTTAAATTTAGAGAATCTATTCCAAATGTTCACTTGGACTATTTGTGAATGACCTATGGTACTGCATTCCGAGGTCAGATTGGTCTGATCAGCCACAGTCAGACACATTGTAACTTGACTCCAACATAGTGATGTCATTTTGGTCCTTTTTGAGAAGGAAGGACAAAAACCAACCAACCAGCCCAGACTGGAAGAGCAGCTAATACAATCCTTGGGATGACTGGCTACATCTCAGTTTCACTAACAATTTCCACTACAAAGACCCTTCGGAAAAGAATGGTTAACTACAATAGTAATTATGAAGGGTTAATGATTGATAGACCACGTACAAAACTACCTCTCTGTCTGGAGGATAAACATAGTTGGAAACACCAGCATTAACCTTGAGTAATACAAAATGAGTAGCAGAATTATTTCCATATTATCCTGAAGCTCAAAAAAACCTTAATTTCACTGGAATGAGATCCTTGTAAATTTAAAACTGTTAATTAGATGTTTACATGGAAAATTTCTTATCCTTGGGGCAGCAATCATCCAGCTAAAGCATTATATTATAAGCATTGTAAGAATATCCATTCATATGGAACCAGATTCTCTACTTGGGTTCATGTTCTTCATCACCAATGTTAGAACATTAACCATGGGTGACACTTTTATAATACAGACATAAAATATCTTAAATCTCTTTTTGAAGAGATCTGAAAACAACATTGCTATTTGTTGATTCTTTTCATGCAGATACATTTATTTCATATTGAGATTAAAGAGCTAGTGAAATCACAAATTTCTACTTTTAATTTTGGATGACTGAACCCTCAAGTTTCTTCTAACAGGCATTTTGTAACATAATAGAGATTGAGAGCCAATGCTATAACCCAAATGCGCAGCTAAGTGCCACTGTGTATGGCGTGCAGGGCCCAAAGTCAGAAAGATTTATCTTCTTGAGTTCAAATCTGGCCTCAGACATTTACTAGCTGCCTTACCCTTGGCAGGTCACTTAACCCTGATTGCCTCAGTTTCTTTATCTGTTCAATGAGCTGGAGAAGGAAATGGCAAATCACTCCACTATCTTTGCCAAGAAAATTCCAAATGGGGTCATGAAGAGTGGGCTACAGTTGAAAAGCAACTAAACAAAATCAACCTATAATAAATTATTCATAATGGCATTTGCTACTTTACAGATTCTGAATCTTAACATTAGAAGGAATCTCTGAGGTCATATAACTTACTTTCCCAACCCCTGCTTAAAAATCTCTGGCAGCTGGTCATCTATTCTATGCTTGAATACTTCCGGGAATGGGAAGCTCCTTAATTTTCTAGGGAATTTCATGACTTGACATCTCTCAATTTCTATAGCTTTTATCACCCCCACTGTTAAGCCATGTCTCATGGCTTGTACTGCAGTTTATGAAATGGTCAGCTAGGTGATACAGTGGATAGAGCACTGGAGTTGGGAAGACTCATCTTTCTATGTTCACATGTACCTCAGACACTTACTAGCTATGTGTCTCTGTTTGCCTCAGTTTCTCCATCTGTAAAATGAGCTGCAGAAAGAAATGGCAAAGTACTCCAGTATCTTTGCCAAGAAGATCCCAAATGGTGTCATGAAAAGTTGGACTTGACTGAAAAAGGACTGAATAACAATATTTATATGTTGTCTCATGTAATCTGTATTTATAGGTAAGACAGACAAGGCATTTTATCGATTAGGAAACTAAGGATCAGGCAAGTGAAATAATATACTCAGTCACACAGAAAGCAATTGATGAAACTGGACCTAGATCCCAGTTTTTGACTTGTGATCCAGTGATTATTCTACTCAAAGGATGCTCCCTCTAGAACTCCAAAGAATAGGTATGTCCCCTTTCCCACATTACACCCTCCCCCACTTTGGACATTGAAAATCATTATCATTTCTTTCCTAAAACTTGTATTTCATCTGACAAAGTTTCCAGGACCCTCATCATCCTGTTCTCTGAATATACTGCAGTTTCATGGAACTGAAAAGAGTTAGATTTGCAAAGAAACTCAAAAATCATGTAATGAGTTAATTCCCCTGACAGATGATGAATCTGAGACCTAGAAAGGGGAAGTGATTTGACTTGAAGTCTCACAGGTAACAATTCAATCCTCTAGTCGCATCCAATAAACTTTTATTCAGCACCTACTATGTGTGAGGCACTGGGCTAAGTGATAGAGACATAATATAAATAAAGTCAGTCCCTGCCCTCTAAAGGGGGAGACAACACACAAAAGGAGGCAGGAAATCTGTAGGCAGTAGGAAGCCACCAAGGCATAAATGTAGGTTCATTTTTCTAGAGTTGAAAGGAGGCAGAGCAACAGATGCAGAGTGGAGTGAATACCCACAGTCCATTTTCTGCCCTCTAAAAAGAAAGGTATTGGGAAGAGTTGTGTATCACCCTTCAGCCCTCCAATAAGAGGTGAGAGGAGACCAAGGGCCAAGGTTGCAATCAAGGCTAGGTTTAGCATTATGGTGATGAGATTAGAGGCGATGAGCTTAACTTGGGAGGGGCACCTTGTTCTGTGGAGTGGAGTGAAGCAGGCAGCAGTGTTTGAAGTCAAAAAGGTCTTTTGATTTCAAGTATGACACTCTTTCCATGAGGTAAAAATGCTTGTCAATGTCCCTTCTAAAATGTGAATATAGTCACCCAACCAGTATGGTGACAAGGAGATGCTGTGATGCTGCTATTAGCAGCATCAGAGAGGTGGCAGGGTAGCTAAGTTATGGCGGCAGGGAGACAGTATCTACTAAGAGCGTCACCATGGCCTTGCCAAATCTGAGACTGTGAGTGGCTTAAAGTCAGGAGAATCACAACCAGTGCTACTGTTTCTAAATTGACCTGCAAACAGATGCTGAGGAGGTAATTATACTGAGAGGTGAGAGAGCAAGAGTCAGGTAAAACCTCTCCATAGAATAAAAGGACAGATGCTTGAAGTTGGGGAGGACAGTTGGAATGAGGATGTATTATTTTTCTATGTATTGTGTGTTGGCTTGTGGTTGTTTTGGGGAAAAGCTTATAAGCAGATCCCATTTACCATTCAAATAATGCTACTAGTTAATTCAAGGCAAAGGTGGACATAGCGATGGGTAGGCCAAAGAAAGATTTTGGAATATATAATTCAAGATAGAGAAATAAAGGAAAGAAGGGAAGGGGAATGGAATGAGCATTTATCAAGCACCTATTATGGGTCAGGCTCTGTGCTAAGCACTGTATAAATATCTCATTTGATTCTTACAACAACCCTGGGAAATAGGTGCTATTATTTTCCCCTTTTGATAAAACTAAGGCAGACAGAATTAAGCAACCTGCCCAGGGTCACATAACTAGTAAGAATCTGAGCTTTGACCTCAGGTCTTCCTGACTCCAGGCCAAGTGCTCTATCCATTACGTCATACAAGCTGCTAGATTGTGTCTGAGGCAGAACTCAGGTCTTACTGACCCTGGATCTAAGCCTCTATCCACTCTGTCATTTTACTGCTTTCATGTAGAATGGAAGCCTTGATGGTAGGACCTGTTTCCTTGGTACATAGTAATCATTTATTAAGCATCTGTTGGATTGAACTCAATGAGAATATATTGAGATGCAGGGTCAGGACTAATATGTATTGGGAGTTAAGAGAATGCGTGGGAATATAATACAAGCATGATGTGTACCCTCAGAGTACTTTTACTTTACTATAGAGGAGAAAATTCACGTTGTACTATAAGAATTTAAATATTTGGTAAAATACAGAGAGGTAAAATACATATATGAAGTAAATGAAGAAGGATTGATATCTTGCTCTGGTATCTTTACCATCTCCATTTCCATTACCATCATTTGGTCATAATCAGCTTTGCCACCAGCACCAGAAAGTATTTTTTTTTTAATGTCTCATTGTACATATCATTGTTCTAGATGCCATACAAAAAGAATTACTTCATATTGGTGATCAAAGACATTCTATTTCCAGTAAATATTTTCAGACACATTTATTGCACTAATATAAAAATAATTCACTTAAATTGCAAACCTTATAATCAGATAACTGTGGCGGCGGTAAACAATTTTCAAAAGGTTAAAATTCATAATCTATAATTATGCTTCTATAGCTTTATAATCTTCTTTTACTATTAGCTCTGCTGGTTAGTAATCTAACCCAAATTTGGTTCTTACTTTGTTGTAATTTTGATAAGTGATATGTCCAATTACACCAGAAAGTTTGTGATTTTTTTTTTTACTTATGAAAAGTCATATGGACTAAAGCAGTTTAGAAAGATGCTATTCAGTTAGCTGTTCTACAAGGAAATATTGCCTTGTTGAATGGCCTGTTATAGGAATTTTCTAGGACTATAAGAGATATAAAAGGTATAATAAACGACTACTGTGACTATAGCTCCATTGAGAATGACCTCATTTAGTATTCTAGAAAGAAATGAATTAGCTGGTTCTTTGACTCTCAATGCAGAATAAGTACCATCTCTCTTTTTCTTTTCTGAAGAAAGGTGAAATATCACTTAGCAACTAGAAAACAGCAGTTATAAAGAAGCATGCATTATACTCCTTATTATGATCAATATTGAGTGAAAAACACATTTGTTCCACACTAGCAAACAACATATTGAATTGAATGTTTGAACCTCTAAATTCACATTCATTTTGCCTATCTTTGTGGCTTCTGTCTGGGTGGAGAATTAACATTCTAACAGAAGGTATTGTTCTTGAAGGATGATAATGAAACTAATTTGAGTGTTCAGAAAGAAGACATGAAATTAACCTGTTGAGACAGGCAATGTATTAAATGGTTGCCCAATGCAGATGACATTTTAGCTATTTAAGAAAATTATGGTGATAAACCATGGCTAGTTATCAAAACTTAATAAACAACAGATCACAGATACTTTAAGACCTCATGAATTTAGACTAATATGAGACCATCACAATTAATTTCTAAGTGCAAAGCACTGAATACACACACACACATACACACACACACACACACACACACATATATATATATATAAACACATGTATATTAACTACTCTGCTCAAATGAGCAGGCTCTGCAGCTGAAGAGGATCTTAGGAGGTTCTTTTGTGCCTTTATTACTGATACTAAGCTAATTAGTTCTTGCTAATAGAAGTTTTTTAAATGAGTAAGAAACAATTAGTGCAACGGTAATCACTCCAGCCTAAGCTTCGCAGGCCCCTCTGTAACACAGTGATACTGATCACAGGTAAATTAATATTTCTAATGTGTAAGAAAATAGTTATTTTTCTTAGAAGACAAATCTTGTTAACAATATTCATTTGCTTACAAAACCCTTTCTTCACAAGTAGCATGAGTCAATTTAGATGAAATTTCTGTTATCACAAATTCTGCATTAGTGGTTTTAATTAATGAAGTTTCTTGTTAATACAAAAACCATATCCCATGTTCGCATAGCACTTTTTAAATTTATAGAGCATGAGAGCTAGCATGAAATATTGGATAGGGAATTGACCTGCGAATTAATAAGACCTGACACATAGTGCTGTATGATTCAAACAAGTCACTTAACCTCTTTAAGACAGCAGTTGCAGAGAAGTTGTCAACCAGTGTCCATAGGAGAAGATTCCTTATTTTTACTTTCCTATGCCAATGGAATCTCAGATTCAGTCCCTATCACTATCCTTTTCTCATTTCAGGGGTAAAATAACCCTGTGACGTAGGATTAGTAATTCACTATTTCACTGACAAAGACTTTAAGGTTGGTGAAATGAAATGACATGCTGGAAGTCATCCAGTTAGTAGCTAAGTAGCAGATCCATGACTTGAACCTGGGCCTTTTGAATTCCAAATTTAATGCCTATTCCACTACACTAAGCTAACATAGGATTTAATTGAACAAATCACGGAACTTATCCACTAACTCTAGGGCTCTCTGGAGCTAATAACAGCATCTGGTGAGCAGAGCCCTTGCCTTACTCAGAGTCAGAATACGTTGGTTTAAATTTCAGCTTTATTCCTTGTTAACTGTGTAGCCTTAGACAAGCCATTTAACTCTCCACATCTTGGTTTCTTAATCGGCAAAATGGTCAAAATGGTATTTGCATGATCTACATCACAAGAAGGTTGTGAGGAAGTATTTTATAAATTGTAAAATGCTAGGCATATCTAAACTCCTATTACTAATATAATGAAGAACTCTTTCTTGTGTTGAGAGAGACAGAGACAGAGAGACAGAGACAGAGAGAGACAGAGACAGAACAGAGAGACAAAGACAGAGACAAAGACACAGAAAGAGAAACTGATAAAGGGTAATAGTAGTTAAGAGCTTTTGATTCATGCTTTCCTTTTCCCTTTCCCCTTTGGGTGGTACACTCCTTTATATCCAACACTTACTCAGTCTGTAGTAAAAATCAGCTTATCTTTATGAGATGATAAAAGACATTGTAAAAGGATGTGCAACAAATAAAGAATGTTTAAAGATAGAAGGAAACTTCTCAGGATAAGTCATATCAGTTTGCTAGCCAGTGATGGAGCAAGGAAGAGGCATAAAGTAGAGAGGGAACAATTTCACTAGATCCCATTAGCAATGAAGGCCAGAAAAATCATAAAATTCTGTCCAGACAGATCACTCCTTACGTAAATCTTTGAGACAGACAAAGCTACAGCTGCTCATGATTATATTCAATTTGGAGCAGCAATTCTCTTAATTTGTAATTGAGTATCTACTGATACTGGTAAGTCTGCTTCCCCCTTTTCTATTTTGTGGCACTCCAAGATTCTAGGACTCTCCTTTCATCTAGCAGGGCTTCCACCTCACATGATCTTTTAATCCTTCTTTCCCAGTTGGGAAAATTACATTTCCCATTGGTCTCTTAATGTATAACAGGCTATAGTAATAATGAAAACAATGTCATACCTCCACACATTTGATGTGATTCGCTCATGTCAAACTCTTTTGACCCCATTTTAGGTTTTCTTGGCAAAGATCCTAGAGTGGTTTGCTGTTTTCTTCTCCAACTCATTTTATAGATGGAAACAAACTGAGGCAAATAGAGTTAAGTGACTCGCCCAGGGTCACACAGCTAGTAAGTGTCTGAGGCCAGATTTGAGCCTAGGAGGATGAATTTTCTTGAATTCAGTCCTGGTACTCTATCCACTATACGATCTACCTGCCCTAGTGCATATGGGCAAAGCATAAGTGCAGACACGTTGACTAAAAGGGATTGTTTGTTCACTTAGTTTTCTTTAGGACATGACTTCTTAAGTAATCTGCTTTCTTAGTGACTATATCTTACATGAATATGCTTAAAAATATATATTTTACATATATATGTTTTTAAAAGTTTAAAACTAAAAGGTAAACTAAAGCCCATTAAAACTAAGATGACAATTGGTTAAAAAAAAGTGGTGTTATCTTTAAAAGTAACATTAGGGAAAGTGATTTAAATAAAAAGCTATTTTGAAGCCTTAGTTAATACAAAAATAGATCTGGAAAACTTTAGTTCTAGCTCCTCTAGTTCAACTCTCTCATTTCACAAAGAAGGAAATGGAGGCTCAGATATCCCAGTTCGCTTGCTCAAGCTAAGTGGCAAATCCAGGGATGACCCTTCATCTCAGTTTCTTTTTATTCCACCATGCTGCTTAAAAATGATTTATTTGATTGAAAATAAGAATATGCCCCAAAAAGTGGAACCAATTTGTACTAGAAATAATACTTTTCCACATGTTACTTTTCTGATTTATTTTAGGAAACGGAAAAATTTTATGATTTAAATTTTGAAACCCTAAATGTTGCCAAGATTCCTGGGAACAATTTAGAAATTTTCGTTTTAGAAAAATGGAGTTTCTATTAGTAAGAAATCACAAATGTTGTTGTAAGCAGACAAAAGCTGAAAAAAGTACATTGCCCAAATTAATATGGGAATTCCGGAGTAGCTCAGGATTAGAGTTCAGGTATCTTAATTGCAGCAAGACCACTGGATGTTGGCATTGTCTGTTTTTGCAAGATCATAATTTCTTATGAAAGAGACAAGCAATGAGTATCAAGGCAATTAAAATTTGATTTACTACTCATTATCTCTCACTGCAATTTGGAGATAAAATTGAGAAAACTAGTAGTGTCCTTTCCTTTTACACTTGATTAAATTAACAAAATTTTAAAAAGCAAAACAAAAAGTACTTAAAAAATATGTCATAATCTGTCTTTTAAGAGTATATAGGCCCATCACTGCTCTGAACTGATAGTGCTTATGATATGATGATTAAAGAAATCACAAATGATATTGAACTTGTCCTGGACTTCTGTGTAAATGAATAGTATTGAATCAGCTGGATGCTGACTTGTCATACAATAATGATAATGCTGTAAGCCTATGAGAAATGAAAACAGGTTATCTAAATAGTGAAATTATTAAAAATAGATACATTTTTTACTCAGAGATTAATTGCTCGGAATGATGGCTATAACCTAATTTTATAATATTTATGAAATAGAACACAGAATGATGGATAGAGAATTGGAATCCTAGAACAGGAAGATGTATATACAGAACCACAGAATTTGAGATTAGGACAGGACTTCAGCAGTCATATAGGCCAACCCCTATATGAAAGAATTCTCACTATAACATACTGTCAACTGGTCATCCAGTTGCTGCTTGAAGACCTCTAATGTCATCTTGAGGGAAACCATTTCACTTTTGGACGATTCTGGTTTTTAAGAAGTTTGTCCTTGACATCAAGTAGAATTTTCTCTTTTTTATTTCAACTGGTTTTTCCCTCTGAGGATAGCCAGGGCAAGTTTAACCTCTTCTCCTCAGTGTTTAAAGTCTACCTGTGATGAACGCTAATTGTGTGACCCTAGACAAGTAACTTAACTTCTCAGCCCTTTAGGGAATTCCCTAAGACTATACATTATAAGACAGGTAGTGATCTGGGATAGGGAGTCTCCATATCACAAGTTCCTCATCTATAAGTTCTTGGGAAGAAGGGAGGCATAATATTTGAAAACCAAAACTTTAACAAAAAATTTTAAAAAATGTTTTTAACATAAAATTGGGGAAAATACTTATAATTTTCTGAAAGTATAGTTTAGAATCCCTGGGGTTCCTTTTCAGATGACTGCGGGGTCAGAATTATTTTCATAATAATATTAAGATGTTTCCATTTCCAATACAATAAATGACAGACATAACCCACATAAACAAGAGCTCTTAGTGGAATTTTTAATAATTTTCAAGAGCATAAAGAGGAACTTGAGACCAAAAGGTTTGAGAACCATTACATACCAAGGATATCACAATTCTGGCACAAAAATAGTTTGTTAATGCCTTTGACCCCTTACTTTTCTCATAATTTAGAAGAAATGAAAATATTATATTCTGACTACTTCTTTTCAAATACATTTTCCCAAGAATATCATCATGGTAGAATCACAAGAAAGTTAATTCTATAACCTATCCATACAAAAAGCATGTGTTTGCTCCTTCACAAAGTACATACTGTAACTTAGGTGAATCTTATTATGAAATATTTATAGGCATTGATTCCTGAGTTATGGGAGAACATAGATAAAAAGGAATAAGTGTATATCTGATTTGGAGCAAAATATAAACAATAATGAGCTCAATTGTCAACTATCAAAAATGTGTATTGGCCATCAGGTATATTTTTGACGTTGTGCTTTGATTCTGTAAACAGGAAAAATGGTGGTGATGGTGGGGGAAGACAAAGAAATTAAGGTAGATGGAATAAAGGAAGGTAAAAATGATAAATGAGAAGTAGGAAGACTGAAAAAAAGAAGGCAAATCAGTATATGGTCTATTTTGTCCATTTTGATTTCAGAAATATTTACAGGAGAAGAAAAATGAAAACCTCTTGTAGCTTCTGTGAGAATAAAGAGCGTTGGTCTCCCAAGGAAAGATTTGTGGTAAGGATGTGCCAAAAAAGCCTGAGTCTTAACAAAAGATGCTTGATGGAGATCATATAAAATGCTTCCTGGGAAGTCACTGGGAGGAATTACATAGGACTAGAAGACCTAAATGGGTTGTGATGTGCACCAAGGGAAGGAATACCCACATTGATGAAATGACACATTCACTGATGTATTGATGTAAGTCAAATGATAGCCTCAACTTAAGGAATCATCAGGTTGGGATATTACTTGTGTTTGATGAGTTTTCAGTTTGTTTTACTGGAGGAGTTTTCCTATGGGAGCATATTTCCAGTATCATAATGGAAGATTGAAGAAGAGTGCACTTTCCTTGATCAAAAGTCATCGCCCTGCAGACAGCATTTCACCTTTACAATCTAACCTCCATACAGTTTCAAAATTAATGTTCTGACAATATAGTTCTGATCATGTTGTTCCCCAAGCTAAGTGTCACAGTGGATAGAATCCTGAGCCTGCAAACAAAAAGACCTCAGTTCAAATTAGGTCTCAGACATTCATTAGCTGCATGACCCTGGACAAGTCACTCAATTGCTGTTTGTCTCTAGTTTCTTCAACTGTAAAGTGGAAATAATATTAATGGCTACTTCCCAACATTGCTGTGAGCACCAAATGAGACAATAATTGTAAATGTTTAGTATCCAAGAGGTATATTTTTGCTGAATCAAACACCTCGAAAGAACTTTATGTGACCTTCACATAAACATAAAAATTGAATTAATTTTGGAGAAAGGTTCAGACAAAAGATGAAAGAACTGCTGGATGTATTCTGAGATTTCTTCTAAGTAAGCCAAAGCTAATGACTATTAAGGATGTAGTGCTTTCGAAGGCATTATAATTTGCTTAAAGAGGTAAAGATGCTTTCTCAATTGTAGGATAAGTAGCAGAGAACTTTAAGTTTTTATCTGGAAATCTGATCGTTCGGACCTGATTCTAATGGATTAAGAACAACCCGTTATGGAAGATGAAATGATGGGAAATTTGGGAAGAAATTATCTTAGGTGACTAGCATTTATTATCTACTATTATCCCCAGAGTCTGGGAATGCCATGTACTACTGAGAAAAAGGTACATATGAGGGGAAAAAAGAAAGATTATATTCAAAGAGACTCTGGTGGATAACAAAGAAACTTGTCAAATAACTTAGTTTCATTTTCCTTCATCCTTCCTTTTATTAAAGTAATTTCTTTCCTTGTTCCTTCAGGTTTACTAAAGACCAATATAAACTAACAGACTATAAAGTTTATTTTTTGAAGACTCAGTCTCCTTATCTCATCCCATCTGGAAATATAAAGGACACTTACAATACCAATACCAATACTAATCTACACAAAGAGTATTGACCTGCTTTATTTCCATCCTGAGCCTACTTAAATTTGCCAGCATCATGGCACCCTGATCCCAGAGGCAGATACTATCTGCCATGCCACATTTTGCAGGATATAAGAACAAAGAATAAGTCAATCCACGTTCATGGAGAGTTTACAGTCAAATACAATTTTACGTTTTACTATCCAATGTATCTAGAGAATTGATATAGATATAAAATATATAAAAATTGATATAGATATAAAAGAATTTCCCCAAAAGATAAGTTGTCAAAATATAGAACAAGTAGGTATCAAGAGAAGAAATACTCATAATCAATAATGTATGAAAGAATGTTCCAAATCACTAATAACTAAATTAATGCAAATTAAAACAACTCTGAGATTATTAAATTTGTTTGTCCCTAGATGCTCTGAGGCTAACAAAAATGACAGCTGATTGAAAGCATTGTAGAATCTGCCAACTCACAGCACATGGCTAGGCCATGTTCCTGGTACTTGGCGGATCTGTACTCCTAAAATTGTAGCTCATGACCCTCCTCACACCACTACCCCTATAATGGCTCGATGATCTCATTAGTACAAAGCAAAGATATTTAATGAAATGGTTGATAAGAAAATTAGCAACAAAACATAATGTTGTCCATAAACCTGTGGCATGCTCTCCAACAGACATATGCCATAGGAAGATTGGATATACATAGAGAACACATGTAGAAGGAACACGAGTGTCAACAGCACTTGGAAGCATATAGGTTTCAATTTGTATCTGAAGATGCAAGACCACTGATGGTTTTGTAATGGAGATGTGTCAGTGAGAGTCCAGTCCTTGTGAACTTGTCTAGCATCCTCAGTATGAGATAACTCCCCACATGGACTTTGGAGCATGTTTAGGAATTCTGTTTCTGGTTCACTAACCATATGGTGAAGAGATAAATTTTTGATATGTTGCTGAGGTGTATAGAAGAGTGTGTATAAAAGACTGCTGAGTGGGCAACTCAGCCCTTTTTCTCTTTCCTTTTCAAGGGTGATGAGAGGGACCTGAGCCCATCTCTGATTCATGAACCTAAGAGTGCATGGCCCTCCTATTCCCAAGAGAAGGCATAGCAATAGGAACAGCATTCTCTTTCAGCTATCTACCTTGCTCCTCTTCTGATCTCATGCGGCTCATATGCTTTGCCACTTTGTCCTTTCTTGATCTTGGGTGAAAGAGTTTCAGAGTAAGTGGCAACCTTGTGAACTTTGAAAGGCTAGGAGAGGAAGCCACCAAAGGTCTGGGATCTGGAGTCCATGTCACATTTTGCAGATAGCTGAGACTGTTGTGGATCAGAGTCCTGAGTGATAAATATTTGACTGGCGCAGCAGTTGATCTAATACACCAAAGAAAGAGTGATCATGATTCATCCACTGACTTCCACATTCAGAAGAGAACATAGTGGTAAAAATGTTTGGCAAAAACTGTTTTGAGGTGAATCTCAAGAACAGAGCTGTTAAAGGGAAGAGTATGCCCCCCTCCCAAGTTATTGGGTAGAAAGGCCTTGTAACTTCTGCCTTTGCTATGTCTTCTCTGTAAATATTTCTTCATAAAGGCTAAACTATATTAATTTGTTAAATGATACTGAAGCACTAATCACTAACGGGCATCAATAATAGAAGAGATATAATAACTGTAACAAACCAGCCATTATAAAGCCTCCTGGGGATTACTAGTCACAGGAAGAAGATGCTAAAGATGGCAATACTGAATGCCCATATTACTGGTGGCATTTCCTTGATTCACACAGATCTGTGAGTGCTGATCTCAGGAAGACGCTTGCCCTTGATGCCTGGGACCTCTTTGTCTGCTCCTTGTACTTAGCCAGTTTCTCTGCAGATTTCCTGAGCCCCTCCTCCTGGCTGGTCCACTGAAGTTCTCCCACCAGCTGTATATCTCACTGATGTAGTGCATGCCTCTATTCTTTGGCACTAGACTTTCCACCATATCTATTAGCTCCTTCATTTGCTCTTCATGTTCCTTCCCTTTGACCTGATTATTGAAGGCACAGACCCAGTCCCCACAATGTGCAACTGGCTTTTTCAGGGCTTTGTTTTCTGTGAACTGGACGTAAGCCTGCAGGGAGTCACTCCTAGGTGATGACAATGACTGAGTGCTTCATGACATCATTTCCAAAGATCTTCTTCACCCTCATCATGGTGTCCTGGTCCACCTTACTGTAGTGGCCCATCTGGGTCACCAGGATCAGTGTATGTGGCCTCAGGGAGGAGTGGATATTACACTGAATCATTTTTTGAGAACTTAGACCTTTAGTAGACACCTCTAGGTCATAGACATCAGGGCTGCCAGTGCTTTCCTTTCCTCAGTGCTCCAGCTGTGACTCCCTTTGCTGCAGACCCTGATCACTTGACATTTTCCCAAGCTTGGTCACAAACACACTCTCCTCAAGGATGCTGTTCCTTGCTGCACTTCCCCCAGTTCCTGTTTTCTTCACCAGGAGTAGCTTCAGCTTGGGCTCTTTCAGGGACTGTCTCTTCTCTCTAAGCCATAACGACTGTCTTCATCTCTTGCAATCTTTCTTCCTCTCATGTTTACCTGAAATTTTGTAAGACTCTCCTAATTGGAATCCCAGTCTCCATTTTTTCAGTTTCTTGTTTATGCTTCTCTTGGATCTTGATATTGGATATTTTTGTTTTAGTTCTGGTCTCCTTATGAAGACTTGAAATCCTTCTATTTTATTGAATGACCATTTTTTCCCTTGATGTACTGTGCTTAACTTTGTCAGGTTGTTGTGTTCATCCTTCGTTGCCAAAGAAGACCATGCCATCAGAGAAATGATGACATGACTTGCACTTGACTTTGTTTTGTGTTAGGGAGGACTGTGCAGGTCACCAGCCTCATTTCTTCTCCAGAGTCATCTAAATAACTTAGTTTAAAAAAAGACATGTATAAAGTGAAGCTAGGGGCAAGTGTAGATAACTGAAAAAGAATTCAAAAAAGGTGGCATGGTCCTTCATGAATAGTATCAGAATTAAAGCCCAAAATGAGCTGAGATTTACTAGATCTGGGATCTAACTGGATTGTTGTTTACTTTCAAATCCCTCAAATTCTCCTTATCTTGGGCATTTTTTATTCATGTTTTTCTATAAATTCTTCTCAGAATATTTGCCCAATATATTGCAGGACTTCCTTTGGCTCTTTAAGTGGCTTGAAAGGATACACAAAGCAAGAATAACTACTAACTGACTATTTTCCTTCTGATTTCTCTGTTTCTTTTCATCAGACAGAACAGGATGGAACTTTCTATGTGGTTAATAGGGAATTTAAATCTAAGATAAAATAAGACATAGTGTTAGACTACAATCTTTTATGGGTTCAAATTATCAGACCTGCCCCAACTACTTCTGAGGATATTAGAGAATAAGTGGTATCCTTGTTTCCAATGAAAATGAAGAGAGACCCTTCAGATAATGTCAATGAACTAATTTTTGATTTCTGACAAAATTAAATGGACAGTTTATGAACACTTCAAAAAGGAAGCAGTAATGGCTAGGAGCCAGCATAAATGCTTGGAAAGTAAGTCATGCCATAGTGACTTTGTTTCCTTTTCTGATAAGGAAAATATCATTTATGTAGTGTGTTTGAATTTTGGTAAGGCATTTGAGTTGTTTATCCTCTTTCCTTCAAAAATAATTTTTAAAAATGACTAAGCAGATGCTGATTTTTCTGATCAGGTAAGACATTCCATGGGGAAAAATACTCATAAAGAGTGTATGTTTTCCTCTGAGCAAAAAAAACACATTTTCATATATTCAAATTTCCTATCTCACAGGATCTGCTTCTCAATATAGTCTATATAGACACATATGCACATACACATATGTTGTAGTTGAGTCATTTCAGTCATGTCTGACTCTTTATGGTACCATTTGGAGTTTTCTTAGCAAAGATACTAGAATGGTTTGATATTTCCCTCTCCAGTTCATTTCATAGATGAGGAAATAGAGGCCAAGAGGGTTGAGTGACTTGCTTAGGATTGCACAGCTAGTAAATATCTGAGACCAGATTTGAACTCAGAAGGATGAATCTTCCTGACTTCACTTCCTGCACAATACCTGTCTACCTCATACACATTTGAACACACATTCACATACATATACACGTATATATACACACATGTGTATATATCTATATCTATATATATAGCAAGGAATCATTGTATATATATATATATATATACATATATACATATCTAGATAGATAGATAGATAGATAGATAGATAGCAAAGAATCATTTTTCCAACCAAAGTCTTTATGGATATCTGGGACAGGTCTTGGAAGAAGGGAGAGAAACAGAAAGGTTAGGAGGACAGGGAGAGTAAGGCAGGATGAGTTCAATTTTGTACATATTATCCTGAAAATCCAGAAAAGCATCCAGGTAGAGATGGCCATCAGACTGAGGGCATAAAGGAGTCCTCCACAGGGCAGTGATAAATGAGATCATTAAGGGAAAAATGTAGAAAATGAAAAAAAAATTGGGTATAGGAACAACTTACTGGAGTACCTGCATTAAAAAAAAAAATTGGAAAGTTGAAGAGCCAGCAAAAGAGGCATGGAAGGAAGATTCAAAGAAGCAGGGGAACTATGAGACTTCACTGTCTTTGAAACCATGGAATGGTGAGATCCTAAGATGGAGGGGAAGACGCATAATGTCAAATATGCAGCTTCCAAAAATCATTGAGGTGTGATAATAAGTAGGAAAATTGTTCCAGGTGTAGAAGACTAGAGCATCAGACCGTTTCCTGTAAAAAAGTCAACTCTTTAGGTATAAAGGTCATCCACAAATGGGAGCAGTTATTATTAACTATGAAAACTCCTCAAGGACATAACATTATAAAGAAAATAGCCTGACATAATTAAGGACCCAGAATCAAGAGGAAAATGAAACAGTTGAGAGTAATTTATTTTCTAATGACTATAAGGAAATCATGAAAGAAGAATTTCAGGAAGAAATGGAGTAAAGTTTTTTTTTTTTTAAAGAGTGGAAGTAGGAGGGAGAAAAAGATGAGGAAACTGGATAGGGATGAAGCTTCTGCATAGTATGACAATGGGAGGTACAAGGTTTCTCCTGCTGAGAAAAGCAGACGAGGGTAAATTTACCTCCAGGGAGACAACTTAATCTTAGATCAATAGAGGAGGAAAGGCAAAGGAAATTGATGGAAAGAAAGATAAAAGGAAATGAGGATAACAGACCCACTGTAAATGGAATCCAAGAACTCAGAAATATGAATACAGGAAGGGTAGAAAAGTAGAGTCTGAGGCAAATGGTGAAATCAAAAAAAGACAGGAGTCAAAGGGGCAAAGAGAAGTGAGAGTTCAAAGGAAACCTTAAAGAATTAATGAAAATTACACAAATATGTATAGAACAAGTTAAAGTTAAGAACTGTAACATGAATCACATTATCTTATGGAAAGCTGGAGATTTATGTGGGGTTCCAAGAGAAGGAAAGACATATATGTATGTATGTATATATATATATATATGTATATATATATATACTTAATTGGCTATGTGTGATCACATTCTGAAATATATTCATAAAAAGAGAAATAGAATTTAGAGCTGAATTAAAGGGATTTTTATATATGAAACAATAGAGGTTGTAACATATATAGTCAAAAATGCTCACTTATATAACATTTATCAAGCAGCTACATGGGGATATACTATAGATTTGTAGAGCTAAAATTTTGTATAAGGTAGGCTCTTTCCCTTAAGGGGTTTAAAGAGTTTACTCTCTAGTTTGAGAATATCTTTATTTTCAAATCATATGCCCATTTCACCTTTACTATAAGATACCCCATTGATCCTCTGTTACTTGAAAAAGAATCAATAGCTCCAAAGTTTAGGAAACCAAAGAAATATGATTCTTTTATATATTCCCAAGAAATTGGAGTAGAGGAGTAGTTATTTTCTCCCAGTAATAACACTTACCATTATTTATTATATTATCATTATTTTAAACGATTTAAATTTTATTTTAATTTTGAACTGGAAAACTACCAAATAAAAACAAGTATTTCTCTAAACAAAGTAGAACTGAAAAGATTGTACCAGAAACTATTTTCTTTTTTAATTATAAAATTAATCCATTGTGTAACTTTCTAAGATGGCCTGTTCATTTGTGTTTCCTTTCTGTTCTTTCTGTGTACTTTGAAATATTTCAATAACCTTTTTTTCCCCTTATTTTTGGAGGGGAGCAACCTAATTGCTATCCTATTTCTAACAAATTGACTTTATAAATTTGGACACATAACCTCTGTCTCCCAAGCAACTTTCTACGATCACAAAACAATTGGAGACATGTATTGGTAGAAGGAGTTTCATTAGTGGAAGTTCCCTTACTGGGAACATCACAGATAAGGAAATTGCCACAATATAAAAGATAACTTCAATTTAATTGAACAAGTATTTACTGTACACCTTCTACATGCCTATCTTCCATAGGGATCAGGATAATTGGAAAAGAAGTATAAGGTATAATTCTTCCTCCAGGAGTTGTTGGTCACAAAATATAAGGTAGTATATTATTAAGTTATTACGTGTTAAAATTTATAGTGTTATTGGAAGGCCAGATTTAGGGAAGGATCACTATGAGGCGGAGTATTCAGGCAATTCATGGTAGAGGTAAGCCTTGGCAGATGAGTAGGATCTGAATAAAGAGGAGAAGATGGGATAAGATTATTGCAGAGACAACCAGAAGGAGAGGTAGGCTGGCCCAACTGATAAGAGATTTTTGAGTCAGACAAACTCCAAGCCTGCTCCAAATATATTAGCAGTATTAGCTAATCTGTATTGTGACCGGGGGGTAAGTCACTTAATCTTACAGTACCTCATGCACTTCCCTAAAACTATTTTGTATATGAGATGTAGCTATGCATGGGTGGAAGGAGTTTCTCTCCCCAGAAATTTTTTATACTAATGGAAAACTAAGGCCTCCACAAAGCAAATAACAAATAAAAATAGAAAATCAAAACAAAGGTAAAATATGGAGACAAGAAGAGCAAGACATATTTAAGAGTCAGATTGAAAACTGTTTTAATTGAAGTAAATTATTTTAGGAGCTAATGAGAGAGAAAGATGGTTGGTGAGGGACAGTAGAATCAGATTATGGAAAGTCTCAAATGTTAGAATAAGGAGTCTTATCTTATTATTTGGGCTGTGGGGGGAACTATTAGCGGAGTAGTTTCCTTGAGGGCAGCAGTTATATGTTATACTCTGTCTTGCTCACATCACCAGACACAAAACCTTACCCACTGTATGGATCCATGAATTACTTTCCTGATTTATTTCTGCCAGCATTGTTTTTGCTTTACTGTTCACTAAACTACTCAATTTGATGGGTATTCTTTTATATTACATTAAGAGGGAAATCTATCAGGAAGAAATGCACCTTTATTTTGAATGCTTAATGATCATTTAGTAGCCTTTACTAAATGTTTCCTACCATTTCAACAATTGAAAACTGTCTTCTCATTGGTGACAGCAAAATCAAGCATTTTGTTTACTACATACTTGGCACCATTAAAAACTCATGGCTATCATGGAAAAATCTAATTTCATTTGCCGTTGTGAAGCCTGAGTTCTAAGGAGATACTTAATAAGGAATAAAAACCTTAATAACAAGAATAACTTTTTTTCCTAGAAGGAAAAACCATCAATTTTCTCTCTCTCTGTATTCACATTCTTCTTGGGGGCCCATCCCTATGAGTCCCTTCTTAATTTTTTTTGAAAAAAGAAAAGTCAAAAATCATACTCGAAAAGCTTTCTCATTTAACTCTTTCCAATCTGTTCTCATTCTTCCACCCTCACCATATGGTAGCAGTACCTTCAGTACATAGGTAAAGAATTGTAATGTGAAGAGAGTCCATGTATTTATGGAGGAAAAAAAAAAACTTTTGTATAAGAATGATGATCTGTCAAAGTGAGAGCTTTACTAATAAAACTCCAACCATATAACAGTGCTTAAACAAATGCCCTTCATATATGCCAGGGTAATGCTTGTCGAATTGAAGGGAAATTGATTTTGTTTTTTGTTTTGCTGGTTATGTGTGAAGGAATATGAAAGTGAAGTATGTCATTCATCTTTTCTTTGGTATTTTATATGACACAATGGGTGAGTTGACAACAAAGTGAAGAAAGATTTTTGACTAAATACACTAGCATTATTTCAAGCATTGAATAATTACTGTCCCATGTGTAGAAATATTTACTAGGATGTATAAAGTACTGTCCTAACACAAATTTTAAGAGGAAACAGCACTTACCTTTCAAGAAGCTTGCAAGTACAGGCAGATGGGATTTAATGTAGACACTGATAAATAATAACACAAATTGAGGAAGGATAGATACTAATGGCTGAGGAGATCCGGAAAGATTTCATATGAATATCTGAGCTGAACCTTGAAGAAAACGTTCCAGTCAGGGTAGGGATAGCTTATGTAAAGGTCTAGATCTGGATGATAGCATACTAAAGTTTAGAGTAGAACTTATCATACTGTTTTTTTCTGGAATATAGTATATAAAAGGGAACAAATAGATTGGAGACAGATTATGGAAGAATTTTAATGGCAAGCTGAGGACTATATATTTCATCTTTTAGGCCACTGAAAATTTTTGAACAGGAGAATGACATTATTAGACTTTTGCCTTAGGAATATTAATATTCAAAAGATATGTTTCATATGTTTCATACTATGTAAAGAATTATATTTATGCCTCTGAAAATTGCCCCTCTACTTTTTATGGGAAGCTAGGTGGGTATGATCAAACATTCTATGCATGAATATACATAATATTTAATTGTAATACAATAATATATACCATATACATACTTACTGAAAAACTGTCTTCTCATTGCTTACGTCAAAATCAAGTATTTTGTTTACTACATCCTTGGAGCCTTTAAAAACTCATGCCCATCACAGAGAAAATCTAATTTCATTTGCCATTTTGAAGCCTGAGTTCTAAGGATATACTTAATAAGGAATAAACATCTTAATAACAAGAATAATTGTGTGTGTATACACACACAAACCCACACACACACATAGCCCAATTCTTGTCAAATGTTATATGGTCCTGTTTCAGTCTAATCAAGCTCCATTTATCTTTCTTTGGAGAAAGGTTACTGAGGGCATGATTGGGGGAAAACTTTTTGACACATCTTGACTTCTTTGAAATTTTCAGCATTCTGCCTGAATTCAGACTTCTGGCTCCTTCTTCCCTGCCTTTCTTTCTTCGTCTCCATATGTCTCTAATGGCATGGTCTTCTTTGGCGATGAAAGACAAATACACTCTCCAGTATAAATATAGAGGCAGTCTGAATCATTCTTCTAAGTTCAGGAATTGTGAGAATCCTAACATGGCCACTATCTTCATATGGGGTGTTCAGGGAAGACTAACATCTATGGTTTGGTGGCTTACCAAATCCTTTTCAGGATTGCTCATCTACCTTTGGTGTCTACCTATTAACTCTAACCTATGGTTCCAAGAAGCTATCACATATTGGACGACTTCACCCTGGTAAAACCATCTTAGCAAAGGACTAAACCAGTTCAAGGGTGACTGACGGGCCTCAAACCTGTTGGTGGGTTAGGGAGATGTCTACCTCAAGCATGTGAAGACTTCCCTCAGTGGAACGGGTAAAGAACAATTTATTTCAACAGCCATGAAGGTAACTGAAGTAGGTATTATGGAGTGCTTAGAGCTTGATCTGTCATTGGAGATGCCAAGGTCATCCAATGAATTTCAAGCTATCAGCAGTCATCTTTTGTCTTGCCACTGGACTTTGATGACTCAGGAAGAAAGAGTAAGGAAAATGACCTCATGCAACTCTGTCTCACTTAAATCTAATTCATGCACACAAATCAGAATGTCACCTGTTATTGGTCCAAATCAAAAATGAAGGACAAACAAGTTGCTAAGCCCTCCATGTACCTTGGGTTTTCTCATCTGGAAAATGAAGATAACAAAAACACTGAAATAAAAATAATACTGGTTAAAAAAGGTTGCAAATATACACATTTAATTGACTGCTCTGATTTGAAGGGTATTCGAAAAGTTCTGGTGAGAGCTGAGAATAATCTACACTTAGGAGTGTGTCTGTCTGACTGGAGAGAAATGGACATATATATGAGAGATGTTGTGAAGGTAGAAATGATAAGATTGGGCAATTTATTGAACACTTAGAGTGTGAATGAAGAGCCTAAGTGACTGGGAGAGTGATGGTGTCCTCAACAGGAACAGGAAAGCTGAAGGGAGAGTGTTTGAGAAAAGAGAATAGATGAAAATTTTTGGGAAAGGCTATTATCTAGAAGTATCTGATTATAGATCTAGAGGAGGGGTTCTTAACCTGGGATCTGTGAACCTTCTCAAAAATTGACAACAATTTCAGTATAATCTGTTCCCTTTGTAATCTTTTATACTTTGCTTTATGAATTTTAAAATATTCTGAGAAGGTATTGATTTTTTTACCAGACTGCCAATGGGTTCATGAAACACACTAAAAAAGTCAAGGATCTCTGATCTAGAACTGAAAGAGATATTAGAGACCCTCTAGTTCACTCCTTTCATTTTACAGATGGGGAAATGTGGGCCAAGAAATGTTGAGTGATTTACCCAAGATCACATAGGTGGTGGTGATGGTAGTGGTAGTGGTGGTAGTAGTAGTAGTAGTAGTAGTAGTAATAACAATAGTATTAGTATTTGTAGTAGTAGTAGTAGTATTGTTGAGCTGTGTAAGTTGCATCCAACTCTTTGTGACCCCCACCTTTGGGATTTCTTGGCAAAGATGCTAAAATCGTTTGCCATTTCCTTCTCCAGCTCCTTTTACAGATGAGGAACTAAGGCAAACAGGGCTGTGACTTGCCCATGCTCACACAGGTAGTAAGTATCTGCAGCACATTTGAACTCATGAAGATGTAGTTTTTATACAGTGTCTACTATGTTTTCAAGTACTGTGCCAAGCATTTTGCAATTATTATCTTATTTGATTCTCACAACAACCCTAGGAAGTAGGTTCTATTATTCCCATTTTACAGATGACAAAGCTGAGGAAAATAGAGGTCAAGCGATTTGCTCAGGGTCACACAGCTAGTAACTGTCTGAGTCTGAATGTGAGCTTAGGTTTTCCTGACTCTGGGCTCAGCACTCTACTGTATCATTCAGCTGCCTTCTAGTAAGTGATGGAAGTAGTTTTTGAACTCAAGTCCTCTGACTCCAAGCTCAGTTAGAGCTACTTTGGATAGTTTCAAGGAGTAGAATTAGGACCAATGGATGGAAGTAACAAGAAAGCAGATTTTGGCTCAATGGTAGAAAAACAATGTAAAAGAGAATAGGTCACCTCATTAGGTAGTGAGTTACTGATTGGAAGTGTTTAAGTTGGGATGTAATAAACCATGGTTGGGTGTTCTAGAGAGAGGAAAGGGATTAGACTAAATGGCTTATACTGTCCTTTCCAACTCTAAAATTTTATGAATGAGTATTTGCGTTTCTGATTTATTTCTAGTTTAAACAGGAAGTTTGGATTTTAAAATTCTGCAAACTCCTCAAAGTTTCAATTCCTCCTGTAAAGGTGCCATGCACAGATTGCATTGAATCAAAACTTCTTATCCACATTCCACATTTTTAAGCTTATATGCATATATATATATATATATGTGCGTGTATATATGGTTATATATGCATATATATATATATATACATATCCATGGATACACACACAAACTGTACACAAGGAAAGTGATGTACAGATTGAGAAAATTACTTGAATAAATGTTAAAATACTTTCTAGTAATAAATATTTAAGGGAGTAGCAGCAGGTCACCTCAGCTAGAAAATGGGTATAGTTATCTCAAGCAAAGATACTATTTTTTAGTCTGAATTATCCAGATAATTGAGTCAATGACTCATTTTAATTACTATGTCTAGATATTACCATGGAGTACCATAAATGTATGCTCATATCACTCATTACCTCATATAAATAAAATCAAAAGAGATAACCTATATAGACTGCATTGTATTTCCTAAAGTTCAATGCAAATATTAGCTATCATTACAGTTAAATAAAAAGGCAGTGTTGGATATGGTACTTTCTTTTATGTTGTTTCAGTTTCTTTATTTTTGTCCTTATTTTTCTTAGGTTTCAAGATTATGAATACATACTTGTTTTCATGGTAGCTGAAATAATTGCAAGCTACTGCCACAAAAGATCTTATTCAAATTAAGTCTTTTAAAAATAGATCATCAATCTCCTATTCAAGAGAAGATCTGAAAGATAAATACACACACACCTAACATACACACACAACACTATATGTTGCAACTTAGTTGTTTTCAGTTGTGTCGGATTCCTTGTGACCACTTTTGGCATATTCTTGGAAAAGATACTGGAGTGGTTTACTCTTTCCTTCTCATTTTACAGTTGAAGAAACTAAGGCAAACAAGGTTAAGTGAGTTGTCCAAGGTCGCATAGCTAGTGAGTATCTGAGGTCAGATTTGAACCCAGGAGTCTCCCTGTCTCTGGACCTGACACTCTATCTACTGTGCCACCTGGGTGCCCATATGTGTTATATATGTATGTGTGTACATATGTACATACACATATGTAAATTATACATACATGTTTTACACACATATATGTATATAAACATACAAATACACACAAACATATCTATCATCTATCTATCTATTACTTGCCAAAATATAAATTATGAATGTCTAGCCATTTTATAAAGTTAAGGAAATCTTACCTTGATTAATGTATATTTAAATACCAACAGATACTTAACCTAACTTTTAAAATTAAAAAAGAAAAGTAAAAAAAGATAAAATTAAATGAGGAATGTAAGTTCACTGTTGTTGGTTTTATGTTTAGTGAGAACCACCGCATACCTCTATATAAGCAGAAATAGGTTTATTTTTTCCAAAAGTAAAAAAAAAAAAAAAAGACTAAATGGAGGAAAAAAGAATGAGGAATTAGACTCTTGGCAGTTTCCAAGTCTAAATACAGGTGGATATATGATTTATAGGAAAGACAGAAAAATGCCACTGTCATAAAACATTGATAAATGGAGAAATTTTATTTCCATTTATATTGAGCAGAAGATTCAAAATGACATGGCTATTTGGAGGATAAAGAATATTGTATTCAAGGGCATTGCTGCTCAAACTCCTAAGGCCAGAATTATTATTATTGGTACTGTTGTTATTTTGTACCTTTCATCCTCTGGTCATGGGTTTAATGTGCTCTTTATTGAGGCATAGATGATTTAGCCACATCTGTTTCCTTAATTCAACAAAACACCATTCCAAAGTTAAGACAGTGGTGGAAGATCTATTGATGCCGAGCACTGTGTTTATATGCCCTGAGCATAGCAATGAACCTTCAAGCTTTGGTGACAAATAACGTCATGTACCAGAATTCCATAAATCACAGACAGCAATGAACCAAGAACCGAACTCCACAGTACACCAGAAGATATATCTGACAAAGTGGATGACGGCTCATTATTTAGCACCAAACAGTTAGGTATGATTGAAGCCAAGTGGAAACAAGAGATCATAAACCCAGACGAGACATGAAAATTACAAAATACCACCGAAGATGGAAAGAACTGCAACGTCCTGACCTAGCACAAATGAAATATTCCAGTGATTTGGTCAACAATCTTCTAGAGATGCTGGGACAAGCCATCTTTTGTGGGTTAA